>CM036764.1:14617232-15217232 GCA_020796225.1 Arion vulgaris
TCCATCTTTTTTCTTGGGTTTTAGGGTACCTGATCTCTTTTTTGTTGTATCATGTTTTTGGTGGTTGGTTGTATTTCATTCTCAGTAAATGTCCAAACCACTGGATTTGTTGTCTATCGATGTATTTTGGTGCATGAAGTTATGCCCATTCTGCTTCTGATGTCCTCACATCAGTGGCAATTAAAAATCTAATGAGAGTGTGTAAAACCGCTGCTGGATAAGAAGCACGATTAAAATAAAATTCCCATCTAAAATTGTGATGTTGTTCGAATTACATTGAGAACCCACGCCTGGGCTATGGAGTAGGTGCACTGTTGCTAAGATCTTCCTGCATAAGAAAGATAGAGCAAACATGATTACTATCTGAGTAGAATCATGATAGTCATATCAATCAATCAATCTTTCTTATTTCTGTTTACTTACTTAAAGAAGAATGCATGTAAGAGCCCTCCTGTTAGTGATAATGAAAACTTCCGTCTTCTGATGTCCAGATACGTTTCTTTTAAACAAAGCACTTGTGTTCGTAGTGCGTTGGACGACGGGTGACAAGCTCCCTGTGAGTGCGGGTTCAATTCTGAGGGCTGGCAAAAAGACACAGGTTCTCCAGATTTACGGTGTTTGTGGCACCGAACCGAAGGGTTATGATGTCCATGGCACCGAGTCGAAGAGCTGAAAAGCTCAAGTGCTTCTGGATCGGAAAAAAACAAACCAAACCAAAGCACAATTTAGGAAATGTTGTTTCTGTTTACATAAGACAATGAAGTGCGGCCACTAATAAAATACATAACATACAAGTCATTTGTTGACCAGTGATAAAATAAGTATATTCTTTTTTAAAAAAACCCCATTGTCTCAATTTCAGTATGAAACTCTTCGGATTTCTTTGTGATTTGAGTACGAAATTCTTGGTTTTTTTTCTGTAGCAAATATGTTTGATTGCTCAACACAAAAGTAAAATTTGTGTGCGTTCTACGTCACTGAGATAAGGTATGCGGTGAAGACTAGCATATAAAAACTAGAGACATTCGTTTACCTGCCTTCGCCCAAACTTCTATTAGATTGTCAGAAGTGATAACACATATAGATTTGTTGCAGGAAGAGGTTGAGACAGAAGGCAATATAGCTGGAGACTAATGAAAGACCCACCCTAAATAATCATACACTGAATATAATAAGACATGCACTTCCAGGAAACCGACAACGGAAGAGAATGGAGGTTGGGGGAGGGGGAGACAAATGAAGAAGTCGAGGAAGAGGTTGAGACAGAAGGTAATATAACTGGAGACTAAGGAAAGTAGCGATGAATTGACACACCCTAAATAAACAAACACTGAGCATAATCAGACATGCAGTTCCAGGAAACCGGCAACGGATGAGAAAATTGGGGAGACAAAATAATACATGACGATAAGCAATCTTCTTCTTCTTTGCGTGCATTTTTACGACCAATTTTAATCACTCTTTGTGATATGTTTGATCTTTGCCAAGAACGTGTATATGTTGCACATTGGTTTGGTAGGTCCCTAAACGCATAGACTTCTACACGTTTAGGACACGTGCATCCGATTTCAACTAAACCTCCTTAGTCGTCTCTTACGACATGCGTGGCAAGTAACAGTGGTTCTATTCTTTACACCCTAGATTTGGGTCCCGGTAATCACTCGGGCAACGAAAAACAATAATATAAAGATTGTAGTAAAACTATAAAAAGCGTATGCATGTGTAACATAATTAATGTGTAAAGTTTCATCGACCGCGAGGTACAAAGGAGAGTTATAAAATGATTTAGAGAACTAATAGACTTTGATCTTCAAGGAATTGCAATTTGATGGCTGGTACCTGACTGTCATGAGCACGTCGATACTCAATACTACTAGAACGGTAGTTGCAGGGTCATTTACGTCATACATGCAACGATGGGATATATCATGTACATTTTGGCAGAAATTATCCCCAAGTCTCTTACCTTTTTCACCTACGTAAATCGTAGAGTAACTTTTCCAAATGATTGAGAATATATAAGATTGAGCAAATCACAATTAATTAAAGTTATCAGTAATAACTAACGAGTATTTTAGGAAAGATTCCAGCACTGGTTTATAATATATTAGTTCAAGTATTACATGGGCAACAGTCACAACAGATGGTGCCAAAGTGGTTCTTAACATGGCCATTAAGTGAATGTAGGCCAAGATGTTTAGATTCTTGTCTCGTATGCAAACAAAGACTGACGGATTTGAGAAAACTGAGCTTGTTTTACAATCAGATTGGAGAAACGAGAGATGTCGGGACGACTTCTTCTTGGATGTGAAGATATGGAATCTCTAAGTTTTTTTTCTCCATCAGATGAGGAAATTCTTATTAAAGAGTCTCTGTAGCTAAGCGGTTAAGTCGTTGCTCTGCGTTCTGAAGATCATGGGTTCAAATTTTGACTTCGCCGTTCTGTTCATGGGTGCATTTATTTTCCAGAGATCACTAGAAGTGTTGTCGGAACTACGGAGTTGATGATTTGTGCAATACTGTCATCAGGAAATGTGCAAATTTCTGCGGATAAAAAACTCAGTGTAATGAAGTCAATCCTTCATCTTGAGGCCGCCCTTAAACTCTCAAGCACTTCTTGCTGTTAACTTGCCCCAAGATGGATCTCTTTGATGTATAAGTATGTAACTACATGTGCATGTATTGATCAGATGCATACGGTACTATCTTATTCCGCGCAATTTTGAGTTTTGAAACTCCAAATATGCTTACTTATATTGATCAGTTATCAATTATATGAGAACTACCATATTACACTCCGGGTATGTCCATAGGTACTCCGGTCCCCGCCTCAGCAAATCCTTCAGAGCATTGTATCACAACACACCAATTCGCTGTTGATTAATAAGCCTTTTTGCATATTTGAAATGTCGTTCTTTTCGGAACGTACCAATATCGACACCTATCTCTCTCAATCTGGTCATCGACAGACATTTTACAGCCCTGAAACACTTCTTTCCGGAAAGTCTCTCTCAAAGCGTTAAGAATGTCATTTAGTCCCATTGCAGCTAATTCTGATATCGTAGACATACCAGCCAATCTATCAGCTCGTTCAATTACCACTGACCCCTGCATGCCCCAGGACTAAAATAAAGGTGATTTCTCTGCTCCCTCTTTCTGCTATTGATATTAATTTTGAAGCTATCGTTCATCCATTTACTGTCATGGTATTGGTTATGCCAATCATTTTGACCTTTAAAAAAATCGACAACAAACAGGACCAAATCATTGCCTAGAGATAAAATACATCTAGACGTAAAATACATCTAGACGTGTGAAAACACTTAAAAAATGCACAAAAATAACGAAAATCTCAACCAGAGGTCTCTGTATTTATACAACATTTGTATGCGCTAGTAGATGAATACGCTTTAAACAAATCTACACACTAGACAATGTGCAGAGCAACTTTCAGTGAACAATTCATAGTACCCAGTGGGTCGCACCTAAAACTCTGTATGCTCAGAGTTCTAGGCAATTGTGTCA
Source organism: Arion vulgaris (assembly GCA_020796225.1). Classification (NCBI taxonomy): domain Eukaryota; kingdom Metazoa; phylum Mollusca; class Gastropoda; order Stylommatophora; family Arionidae; genus Arion; species Arion vulgaris. The sequence continues at coordinate 14,620,758 of CM036764.1, forward strand.
ATATTTGCTGGATTTACCTAACTAATGATGGAGAAAAGACCGTCTACATGTACGTGGTCACGGGAAATATATGTAGGTGTGTGAGCATGTGCGTCCTAAGTGTCTTCATGTTGTTGAATAGTTAGGGCTTAAATCATATGGGCATGCTATGCATTTTCGTATACATAATGATTGTTTTAAAAATATCATAACGAAACGCTAACTCGACGAGGAAAACTTGACAGTTGAAGGATATAAAAAGGTATTTACAATGATTCTGTACCAACAAGTATTCTTTCTCTCTCTCTCTCTCTCTTTCTCTCTCGTGCCTTTGTGCTCTGAACAACATCATACCAAATCTTCCTATCTTTAACTATCTCCTGCAGCTCTCTCCAGTTCTTCTGTATATTGTTAATCTCTGCCTCCAAATATCTTCATGTATTTCTAGGCCTCCTTGCTAGGGAGTTCGTGCTTTGTGCAACACTCGACATATGACATGTCATGACTGAGTCATATGGGAAAATCCAGTACAATGAAGTTTTTCGTCTTTTGACCCTTTATACCAGCGTATACACTCATACGTACACAGAGTACTCACCTTGTCCCCACATACTAGAGGAACAAGATTCGACGAGCTAAGAAATAATGAATGTATGCTGCATATAACATCAGAATCATATAGTGCTATGAGAAATATACAACAACTAAACCATAAAGTAACATGGGATACACAAAGGGACCCATTCTCGTAACGCGAGTTATGTTGGAGAATAGGGTATTAGGTCCATATTTTTCAATGACCACGGGCACACGATGGAGGATATGTTCAACATCACGCTGGTCTCCTTTACTTTCCAGCGCTTTTCTAGTACGAGCCGTTACGGTCGGAAAAATATTTCACAGGACAACATACATCTAAGTCATATAGTAATATGGGCAACATAGCATCTAAATCAGATAGTTTTGTGATCTACATAGTTTTATATTTTTAAAATTTCCGTTTGTCTTTTCAGACTTTAGGGTATGAAGTAACTTCACTTCACATTTCTAGAACCTGGTATGCAGGAGGTTTGCATGTTCAATTATTTTCCTCACATAGGGAACGTCGAGTATGGGATTTAGCCCACAAATCTGTTGTGTCCAAGTCGATAAGCGAATGCTTATGTTAACCCGTTAACAATGTGACCTACATACATATCTGAAACATGAACAACACTTAGTAATACAGGCAATATATTTATTTCGCATCCGGTTTCTTGGAATTGCCACCATAAACGTGAAACTACTTATGTATGTTTTGTGTGAGAGACATACAGTTTATTTTGAAGTAAGTAGACAGAGGCGTATCCCGCATATACGAAATTTACGGTAAACTTCTAGCGACTTTGCGAGTTTGACCAGCATCATTGCACTTCGGTGATTAATCATGTGTGCTCCGATTTCTTTCTTAACATGAAAATCTCAGCGGCAGTGCACTATCCCATAGCACCGGCGATCCCCGATGTAATTTAGAAGGAGAATAAATTGTGTGGGAATTACATTTTTAAATCTTTTATAATGGGTTTTGCCCCGGGCAGTGGCTTTGCAGCTTACTCTTCTCGATTTTGAACTGCATATGTTTCTTTTACGTGTTCAACTTGTACATGGGACCTACGTACTATCGTCCGTCTCCGATAGGACTAGGAAATCTATCTCACCTACATTGAAAACTTTCAGATTTTTCTGGAAAATTTCACGTGGCTCCACCAGGGATCGAACCGAGTATCTTTGGAATAATGGCTAGCTCTTAACCTCTACGTCACAGATACTTTGAGGGATGTAGGCAGAAGAGTATCTTTGGAACAATGGCTAACTCTTAACCTCTACGTCACAGATACTTTGAGGGATGTAGGCAGAAGAGTATCTTTGGAACAATGGCTAGCTCTTAACCTCTACGTCACAGATACTTTGAGGGATGTAGGCAGAAGAGTATCTTTGGAATAATGGCTAACTCTTAACCTCTACGTCACATATACTTTGAGGGATGTAGGCAGAAGAGTATCTTTGGAATAATGGCTAGCTCTTAACCTCTACGTCACAGATACTTTGAGGGATGTAGGCAGAAGAGTATCTTTGGAACAATGGCTAGCTCTTAACCTCTACGTCACAGATACTTTGAGAGATGTAGGCAGAAGAGTATCTTTGGAACAATGGCTAGCTCTTAACCTCTACGTCACAGATACTTTGAGGGATGTAGGCAGAAGAGTATCTTTGGAATAATGACTAGCTCTTAACCTCTACGTCACAGATACTTTGAGGGATGTAGGCAGAAGAGTATCTTTGGAACAATGGCTAGCTCTTAACCTCTACGTCACAGATACTTTGAGGGATGTAGGCAGAAGAGTATCTTTGGAACAATGGCTAGCTCTTAACCTCTACGTCACATATACTTTGAGGGATGTAGGCAGAAGAGTATCTTTGGAACAATGGCTAACTCTTAACCTCTACGTCACAGATACTTTGAGGGATGTAGGCAGAAGAGTATCTTTGGAACAATGGCTAACTCTTAACCTCTACGTCACAGATACTTTGAGGGATGTAGGCAGAAGAGTATCTTTGGAACAATGGCTAACTCTTAACCTCTACGTCACAGATACTTTGAGGGATGTAGGCAGAAGAGTATCTTTGGAATAATGGCTAACTCTTAACCTCTACGTCACAGATACTTTGAGGGATGTAGGCAGAAGAGTATCTTTGGAACAATGGCTAACTCTTAACCTCTACGTCACAGATACTTTGAGGGATGTAGGCAGAAGAGTATCTTTGGAACAATGGCTAACTCTTAACCTCTACGTCACAGATACTTTGAGGGATGTAGGCAGAAGAGTATCTTTGGAACAATGGCTAACTCTTAACCTCTACGTCACAGATACTTTGAGGGATGTAGGCAGAAGAGTATCTTTGGAACAATGGCTAACTCTTAACCTCTACGTCACAGATACTTTGAGGGATGTAGGCAGAAGAGTATCTTTGGAACAATGGCTAACTCTTAACCTCTACGTCACAGATACTTTGAGGGATGTAGGCAGAAGAGTATCTTTGGAACAATGGCTAACTCTTAACCTCTACGTCACAGATACTTTGAGAGATGTAGGCAGAAGAGTATCTTTGGAACAATGGCTAGCTCTTAACCTCTACGTCACAGATACTTTGAGGGATGTAGGCAGAAGAGTATCTTTGGAACAATGGCTAGCTCTTAACCTCTACGTCACAGATACTTTGAGGGATGTAGGCAGAAGAGTATCTTTGGAACAATGGCTAGCTCTTAACCTCTACGTCACAGATACTTTGAGGGAAGTAGGCAGAAGAGTATCTTTGGAACAATGGCTAGCTCTTACCCTCTACGTCACAGATACTTTGAGGGATGTAGGCAGAAGAGTATCTTTGGAACAATGGCTAGCTCTTAACCTCTACGTCACAGATACTTTGAGGGATGTAGGCAGAAGAGTATCTTTGGAACAATGGCTAGCTCTTAACCTCTACGTCACAGATACTTTGAGGGATGTAGGCAGAAGAGTATCTTTGGAACAATGGCTAGCTCTTAACCTCTACGTCACAGATACTTTGAGAGATGTAGGCAGAAGAGTATCTTTGGAACAATGGCTAGCTCTTAACCTCTACGTCACAGATACTTTGAGGGATGTAGGCAGAAGAGTATCTTTGGAACAATGGCTAGCTCTTAACCTCTACGTCACATATACTTTGAGGGATGTAGGCAGAAGAGTATCTTTGGAACAATGGCTAACTCTTAACCTCTACGTCACAGATACTTTGAGGGATGTAGGCAGAAGAGTATCTTTGGAACAATGGCTAACTCTTAACCTCTACGTCACAGATACTTTGAGGGATGTAGGCAGAAGAGTATCTTTGGAACAATGGCTAACTCTTAACCTCTACGTCACAGATACTTTGAGGGATGTAGGCAGAAGAGTATCTTTGGAACAATGGCTAACTCTTAACCTCTACGTCACAGATACTTTGAGGGAAGTAGGCAGAAGAGTATCTTTGGAACAATGGCTAGCTCTTACCCTCTACGTCACAGATACTTTGAGGGATGTAGGCAGAAGAGTATCTTTGGAACAATGGCTAGCTCTTAACCTCTACGTCACAGATACTTTGAGGGATGTAGGCAGAAGAGTATCTTTGGAACAATGGCTAGCTCTTAACCTCTACGTCACAGATACTTTGAGGGATGTAGGCAGAAGAGTATCTTTGGAACAATGGCTAGCTCTTAACCTCTACGTCACAGATACTTTGAGAGATGTAGGCAGAAGAGTATCTTTGGAACAATGGCTAGCTCTTAACCTCTACGTCACAGATACTTTGAGGGATGTAGGCAGAAGAGTATCTTTGGAACAATGGCTAACTCTTAACCTCTACGTCACAGATACTTTGAGAGATGTAGGCAGAAGAGTATCTTTGGAACAATGGCTAGCTCTTAACCTCTACGTCACAGATACTTTGAGGGATGTAGGCAGAAGAGTATCTTTGGAACAATGGCTAGCTCTTAACCTCTACATCACAGATACTTTGAGGGAAGTAGGCAGAAGAGTATCTTTGGAACAATGGCTAGCTCTTACCCTCTACGTCACAGATACTTTGAGGGATGTAGGCAGAAGAGTATCTTTGGAACAATGGCTAGCTCTTAACCTCTACGTCACAGATACTTTGAGGGATGTAGGCAGAAGAGTATCTTTGGAACAATGGCTAGCTCTTAACCTCTACGTCACAGATACTTTGAGGGATGTAGGCAGAAGAGTATCTTTGGAACAATGGCTAGCTCTTAACCTCTACGTCACAGATACTTTGAGAGATGTAGGCAGAAGAGTATCTTTGGAACAATGGCTAGCTCTTAACCTCTACGTCACAGATACTTTGAGGGATGTAGGCAGAAGAGTATCTTTGGAACAATGGCTAGCTCTTAACCTCTACGTCACATATACTTTGAGGGATGTAGGCAGAAGAGTATCTTTGGAACAATGGCTAACTCTTAACCTCTACGTAACAGATACTTTGAGGGATGTAGGCAGAAGAGTATCTTTGGAACAATGGCTAACTCTTAACCTCTACGTCACAGATACTTTGAGGGATGTAGGCAGAAGAGTATCTTTGGAACAATGGCTAACTCTTAACCTCTACGTCACAGATACTTTGAGGGAAGTAGGCAGAAGAGTATCTTTGGAACAATGGCTAGCTCTTACCCTCTACGTCACAGATACTTTGAGGGATGTAGGCAGAAGAGTATCTTTGGAACAATGGCTAGCTCTTAACCTCTACGTCACAGATACTTTGAGGGATGTAGGCAGAAGAGTATCTTTGGAACAATGGCTAGCTCTTAACCTCTACGTCACAGATACTTTGAGGGATGTAGGCAGAAGAGTATCTTTGGAACAATGGCTAGCTCTTAACCTCTACGTCACAGATACTTTGAGAGATGTAGGCAGAAGAGTATCTTTGGAACAATGGCTAGCTCTTAACCTCTACGTCACAGATACTTTGAGGGATGTAGGCAGAAGAGTATCTTTGGAACAATGGCTAGCTCTTAACCTCTACGTCACATATACTTTGAGGGATGTAGGCAGAAGAGTATCTTTGGAACAATGGCTAACTCTTAACCTCTACGTCACAGATACTTTGAGGGATGTAGACAGAAGAGTATCTTTGGAACAATGGCTAACTCTTAACCTCTACGTCACAGATACTTTGAGGGATGTAGGCAGAAGAGTATCTTTGGAACAATGGCTAACTCTTAACCTCTACGTCACAGATACTTTGAGGGATGTAGGCAGAAGAGTATCTTTGGAACAATGGCTAACTCTTAACCTCTACGTCACAGATACTTTGAGGGATGTAGGCAGAAGAGTATCTTTGGAATAATGGCTAGCTCTTAACCTCTACGTCACAGATACTTTGAGGGATGTAGGCAGAAGAGTATCTTTGGAATAATGGCTAGCTCTTAACCTCTACGTCACAGATACTTTGAGGGATGTAGGCAGAAGAGTATCTTTGGAACAATGACTAACTCTTAACCTCTACGTCACAGATACTTTGAGAGATGTAGGCAGAAGAGTATCTTTGGAACAATGACTAACTCTTAACCTCTACGTCACAGATACTTTGAGGGATGTAGGCAGAAGAGTATCTTTGGAACAATGGCTAACTCTTAACCTCTACGTCACAGATACTTTGAGGGATGTAGGCAGAAGAGTATCTTTGGAACAATGGCTAGCTCTTAACCTCTACATCACAGATACTTTGAGGGATGTAGGCAGAAGAGTATCTTTGGAACAATGGCTAGCTCTTAACCTCTACGTCACAGATACTTTGAGGGATGTAGGCAGAAGAGTATCTTTGGAACAATGGCTAACTCTTAACCTCTACGTCACAGATACTTTGAGGGATGTAGGCAGAAGAGTATCTTTGGAACAATGACTAACTCTTAACCTCTACGTCACAGATACTTTGAGGGATGTAGGCAGAAGAGTATCTTTGGAACAATGGCTAACTCTTAACCTCTACGTCACAGATACTTTGAGGGATGTAGGCAGAAGAGTATCTTTGGAACAATGACTAACGCTTAACCTCTACGTCACAGATACTTTGAGGGATGTAGGCAGAAGAGTATCTTTGGAACAATGACTAACTCTTAACGTCTACGTCACAGATACTTTGAGAGATGTAGGCAGAAGAGTATCTTTGGAACAATGACTAACTCTTAACCTCTACGTCACAGATACTTTGAGGGATGTAGGCAGAAGAGTATCTTTGGAACAATGGCTAACTCTTAACCTCTACGTCACAGATACTTTGAGAGATGTAGGCAGAAGAGTATCTTTGAAATAATGGCTAGCTCTTAACCTCTACGTCACAGATACTTTGAGGGATGTAGGCAGAAGAGTATCTTTGGAACAATGGCTAGCTCTTAACCTCTACGTCACAGATACTTTGAGGGATGTAGGCAGAAGAGTATCTTTGGAACAATGGCTAGCTCTTAACCTCTACGTCACAGATACTTTGAGGGATGTAGGCAGAAGAGTATCTTTGGAACAATGGCTAACTCTTAACCTCTACGTCACAGATACTTTGAGGGATGTAGGCAGAAGAGTATCTTTGGAACAATGGCTAGCTCTTAACCTCTACGTCACAGATACTTTGAGGGATGTAGGCAGAAGAGTATCTTTGGAACAATGGCTAGCTCTTAACCTCTACGTCACAGATACTTTGAGGGATGTAGGCAGAAGAGTATCTTTGGAACAATGGCTAGCTCTTAACCTCTACGTCACAGATACTTTGAGGGATGTAGGCAGAAGAGTATCTTTGGAACAATGGCTAGCTCTTAACCTCTACGTCACAGATACTTTGAGGGATGTAGGCAGAAGAGTATCTTTGGAACAATGGCTAGCTCTTAACCTCTACGTCACAGATACTTTGAGGGATGTAGGCAGAAGAGTATCTTTGGAACAATGGCTAACTCTTAACCTCTACGTCACAGATACTTTGAGGGATGTAGGCAGAAGAGTATCTTTGGAACAATGGCTAACTCTTAACCTCTACGTCACAGATACTTTGAGGGATGTAGGCAGAAGAGTATCTTTGGAACAATGGCTAGCTCTTAACCTCTACGTCACAGATACTTTGAGGGATGTAGGCAGAAGAGTATCTTTGGAACAATGGCTAGCTCTTAACCTCTACGTCACAGATACTTTGAGGGATGTAGGCAGAAGAGTATCTTTGGAACAATGGCTAGCTCTTAACCTCTACGTCACAGATACTTTGAGGGATGTAGGCAGAAGAGTATCTTTGGAACAATGGCTAGCTCTTAACCTCAACGTCACAGATACTTTGAGGGATGTAGGCAGAAGAGTATCTTTGGAACAATGGCTAGCTCTTAACCTCTACGTCACAGATACTTTGAGGGATGTAGGCAGAAGAGTATCTTTGGAACAATGGCTAACTCTTAACCTCTACCTCACAGATACTTTGAGGGATGTAGGCAGAAGAGTATCTTTGGAACAATGGCTAACTCTTAACCTCTACGTCACAGATACTTTGAGAGATGTAGGCAGAAGAGTATCTTTGGAACAATGGCTAGCTCTTAACCTCTACGTCACAGATACTTTGAGGGATGTAGGCAGAAGAGTATCTTTGGAACAATGGCTAGCTCTTAACCTCTACGTCACAGATACTTTGAGGGATGTAGGCAGAAGAGTATCTTTGGAACAATGGCTAGCTCTTAACCTCTACGTCACAGATACTTTGAGGGATGTAGGCAGAAGAGTATCTTTGGAACAATGGCTAGCTCTTAACCTCTACGTCACAGATACTTTGAGGGATGTAGGCAGAAGAGTATCTTTGGAACAATGGCTAGCTCTTAACCTCTACGTCACAGATACTTTGAGGGATGTAGGCAGAAGAGTATCTTTGGAACAATGGCTAGCTCTTAACCTCTACGTCACAGATACTTTGAGGGATGTAGGCAGAAGAGTATCTTTGGAACAATAGCTAGCTCTTAACCTCTACGTCACAGATACTTTGAGAGATGTAGGCAGAAGAGTATCTTTGGAACAATGGCTAGCTCTTAACCTCTACGTCACAGATACTTTGAGGGATGTAGGCAGAAGAGTATCTTTGGAACAATGGCTAGCTCTTAACCTGTACGTCACAGATACTTTGAGGGATGTAGGCAGAAGAGTATCTTTGGAACAATGGCTAACTCTTAACCTCTACGTCACAGATACTTTGAGGGATGTAGGCAGAAGAGTATCTTTGGAATAATGGCTAGCTCTTAACCTCTACGTCACAGATACTTTGAGGGATGTAGGCAGAAGAGTATCTTTGGAATAATGGCTAGCTCTTAACCTCTACGTCACAGATACTTTGAGGGATGTAGGCAGAAGAGTATCTTTGGAACAATGGCTAACTCTTAACCTCTACGTCACAGATACTTTGAGGGATGTAGGCAGAAGAGTATCTTTGGAACAATGGCTAACTCTTAACCTCTACGTCACAGATACTTTGAGGGATGTAGGCAGAAGAGTATCTTTGGAACAATGACTAACTCTTAACCTCTACGTCACAGATACTTTGAGAGATGTAGGCAGAAGAGTATCTTTGGAACAATGACTAACTCTTAACCTCTACGTCACAGATACTTTGAGGGATGTAGGCAGAAGAGTATCTTTGGAACAATGGCTAGCTCTTAACCTCTACATCACAGATACTTTGAGGGATGTAGGCAGAAGAGTATCTTTGGAACAATGGCTAGCTCTTAACCTCTACGTCACAGATACTTTGAGGGATGTAGGCAGAAGAGTATCTTTGGAACAATGGCTAACTCTTAACCTCTACGTCACAGATACTTTGAGGGATGTAGGCAGAAGAGTATCTTTGGAACAATGGCTAACTCTTAACCTCTACGTCACAGATACTTTGAGGGATGTAGGCAGAAGACTATCTTTGGAACAATGGCTAACTCTTAACCTCTACGTCACAGATACTTTGAGGGATGTAGGCAGAAGAGTATCTTTGGAACAATGACTAACTCTTAACCTCTACGTCACAGATACTTTGAGGGATGTAGGCAGAAGAGTATCTTTGGAACAATGACTAACTCTTAACCTCTACGTCACAGATACTTTGAGAGATGTAGGCAGAAGAGTATCTTTGGAACAATGACTAACTCTTAACCTCTACGTCACAGATACTTTGAGGGATGTAGGCAGAAGAGTATCTTTGGAACAATGGCTAACTCTTAACCTCTACGTCACAGATACTTTGAGAGATGTAGGCAGAAGAGTATCTTTGAAACAATGGCTAGCTCTTAACCTCTACGTCACAGATACTTTGAGGGATGTAGGCAGAAGAGTATCTTTGGAATAATGGCTAGCTCTTAACCTCTACGTCACAGATACTTTGAGGGATGTAGGCAGAAGAGTATCTTTGGAACAATGGCTAGCTCTTAACCTCTACGTCACAGATACTTTGAGGGATGTAGGCAGAAGAGTATCTTTGGAACAATGGCTAGCTCTTAACCTCTACGTCACAGATACTTTGAGGGATGTAGGCAGAAGAGTATCTTTGGAACAATGGCTAACTCTTAACCTCTACGTCACAGATACTTTGAGGGATGTAGGCAGAAGAGTATCTTTGGAACAATGGCTAGCTCTTAACCTCTACGTCACAGATACTTTGAGGGATGTAGGCAGAAGAGTATCTTTGGAACAATGGCTAGCTCTTAACCTCTACGTCACAGATACTTTGAGGGATGTAGGCAGAAGAGTATCTTTGGAATAATGGCTAACTCTTAACCTCTACGTCACAGATACTTTGAGGGATGTAGGCAGAAGAGTATCTTTGGAACAATGGCTAGCCCTTAACCTCTACGTCACAGATACTTTGAGGGATGTAGGCAGAAGAGTATCTTTGGAACAATGGCTAGCTCTTAACCTCTACGTCACAGATACTTTGAGGGATGTAGGCAGAAGAGTATCCTACATTTAGGAAATGGTTGTTAAACTTCTATCGACTTTGTGAGTTGTAGTACAGCAGTAATATGATTATTTTGTAAAATTTCTATCGACTTTGTGAGTTGTAGTACAGCAGTAATATGATTATTTTGTAAAACTTCTAGCGACTTTGTGAGTTGTAGTACAGCAGTAATATGATTATTTTGTAAAACTTCTAGCGACTTTGTGAGTTGTAGTACAGCAGTAATATGATTATTTTGTAAAACTTCTAGCGACTTTGTGAGTTGTAGTACAGCAGTAATATGATTATTTTGTAAAACTTCTAGCGACTTTGTGAGTTGTAGTACAGCAGTAATATGATTATTTTGTAAAACTTCTAGCGACTTTGTGAGTTGTAGTACAGCAGTAATATGATTATTTTGTAAAACTTCTAGCGACTTTGTGAGTTGTAGTACAGCAGTAATATGATTATTTTGTAAAACTTCTAGCGACTTTGTGAGTTGTAGTACAGCAGTAATATGATTATTTTGTAAAACTTCTAGCGACTTTGTGAGTTGTAGTACAGCAGTAATATGATTATTTTGTAAAACTTCTAGCGACTTTGGGTTGTAGTACAGCATAATATGATTATTTTGTAAAACTACGATTTAGGAGTTGTATACGCAGTAATATGATTATTTGTCTGGTGTAACACTATGAGGTAAGGGAAATGATTTTGAATCTGGATGATTGATTGATAGAGGATATGAGTGAGAAATCTGGATCGGAAATATGAGCGTTAGGAGAAATATGATAGGGAGAAATATAGTGAGTATGGGAGAAATATAGAGGTAGGGAGAAATTAGAGGGTAGGAGAAATATGAGGTTGGGAGAAATATGAGTGTGAGAGAAATATAGAGGTGTATGGGGAGAAATATAGAGGTGTAGGGGAGAAATATAGGGTGTAGTGGGAGAAATATAGAGGTATAGGGGAGAAATATAGAGGTATGGGAGAAATATAGAGGATGTAGGAGAGAATATAGAGGTGTAGGGAGAAATATAGAGGTGTATGGGGAGAAATATAGAGGTATGGGAGAAATATGAGGTGTATGGGAGAAATATAGAGGTGTAGGGAGAAATATGAGGTGTAGGGAGAAATATAGAGGTGTATGGAGAGAAATATAGAGTGTAGGAGAGAAATATAGAGTGTATGGAGAAATATAGAGTGAGGAGAAATATAGAGTGATGGAATATAGAGGTATGGAGAAAAATAGAGGTGTAAGAGAAATAAGAGTATGAATAGTATGAGAAATATGAGGATGTATGGAGAAAATATAGAGTGTATGGAAAAATATGGAGGTATGGGAGAATATAAGGTTATGAGAAATATAGAGTGATGAAAATATAGTGTAGGAGAAATAAGAGTGTATGGAAGAGAATATGAGTTATGGAGAAATATGAGTGTATGGAGAGAAATATAGAGGGTATGGGAGAAATATAGAGGATGTATGGGGAGAAATATAGAGTGTATGGGGAGAAATATAGAGGGATATGGAGAGAAATATAGAGGAGTATGGAGAAATATAGAGGGTATGGGAGAAATATAGAGGTGTATGGGAGAAATATAGAGGTGTATGGAGAGAATATAGAGTTAGGAAAAGATAGAAATATAGAGAGTATGGAGAAATATAGAGGTGTATGGAGAAATATAGAGGTATGGAGAAATATAGAGGTGTATGGGAGAAATATAGAGGTGTATGGGAGAAATATAGAGGGTATGGGAGAAATATAGAGGTGTATGGAGAAATATAGAGGTGTATGGAGAGAAATATAGAGGGTATGGGAGAAATATAGAGGTAGTATGGAGAGAATATAGAGGTGTATGGAGAGAAATATGAGAGTATGGAGAAAATATAGAAGGAGTATGGAGAGAAATATAGAGGGTATGGAGAGAAATATAGAGGGTATGGGAGAAATATAGAGGAGAAATATGGAGAGAAATATAGAGGTGTATGGAGAGAAATATAGAGTATGGAGAGAATATATAGAGGAGTATGGAGAGAAATATAGGGGAAATATGAGGAGAGAAATATAGAGGTGTATGGAGAGAAATATAGAGGAGTATGGGAGAAATATAGAGGTGTATGGGGAGAAATATAGAGGGTAGGGAAATGAGAAAATATAGAGGGTATGGAGAAATAAATGAGAGTGTATGGGAGAAATATAGAGAGTATGGGAGAAATATAGAGGTGATGGAGAGAAATATAGAGGTGTATGGGAGAAATATGAGGATGGAGAAATAGAGGTATGGAGAAATATAGAGGTGTATGGGAGAAATATAGAGGAGTATGGAGAAATATAGAGGTGTATGGGAGAAATATAGTATGGATGAGATGGAGAAAATAGGTTAGAGAGAAATATGAGTTGGAGAAATATAGGTATGGAGAAATATAGAGTGGTATGGAGAGAAATATAGAGGTGTATGGGAGAAATATAGAGGTGTATGGGAGAAATATAGAGAGTAGGAGAAAATATGAGAGTAGTATTGAGAGAAATATAGAGGTGTATGGGAGAAATATAGAGGTGTATGGGAGAAATATAGAGGTGTATGGGAGAAATATAGAGGTGTGATGGGGAGAAATATAGAGGTGTATGGGAGAAATATAGAGGATGCTGGGAGAAATATAGAGGAGTATGGGAGAAATATAGTGATGAGATGAGTATGGGGAGAAATATAGAGGAGTAGTAGGGAGAAATATAGAGGGTAGGGAGAAATATAGAGGTGTATGGGAGAAATATAGAGGAGTAGGGGAGAAATATAGAGGTGTATGGGGAGAAATATAGAGGAGTATGGGGGAGAAATATAGAGGAGTAGGAGGAGAAATATAGAGAGTAGGGGAGAAATATAGAGGAGTATAGGGAGAAATATAGAGGGTAGTGGAGAAATATAGAGGTAGTGGGGAGAAATATAGAGGAGTAGGGAGAAATATAGAGGTGTATGGGAGAAATATAGAGGGTAGGGGAGAAATATGAGGAGTAGGGGAGAAATATAGAGGAGTAGGGGAGAAATATAGAGGGGTATGGGGAGAAATATAGAGGAGTATGGGGAGAAATATAGAGGAGTAGGGTGAGAAATATAGAGGAGTAGGGGAGAAATATAGAGGAGTAGGGGAGAAATATAGAGGAGTATTGGGAGAAATATAGAGGAGTATGGGAGAAATATAGAGGAGTATGGGAGAAATATAGAGGAGTAGGGAGAAATATAGAGGAGTAGGGGAGAAATATGAGGAGTAGGGGAAATATAGAGGAGTATGGGGAGAAATATAGAGGAGTAGGGGAGAAATATAGAGGAGTAGGGGAGAAATATAGAGGTAGTATGGGGAGAAATATAGAGGAGTAGTGGGGAGAAATATAGAGGAGTAGGGGAGAAATATAGAGGGTAGGGGAGAAATATAGAGGAGTAGGGGAGAAATATAGAGGAGTAGGGGAGAAATATAGAGGAGTAGGGGAGAAATATAGAGGAGTAGGGGAGAAATATAGAGGAGTAGGGGGGAGAAATATAGAGGAGTATGGGGAGAAATATAGAGATGTATGAGAAACAGATGTAGTTTGAGGATGGCTGAGGAAATTGCAGTGTATAACTGTTGCTACTGCCTGTAGTACGAGCAGTATTTTTAGGGCGGTGTAGGACAGGTTGGACGTGAGCCTGAGGAATTAATGGCCGCATGGCTAGTACAGTCGCCACAAATTTGTTGCAGCGTATGCTGAAGAGAAAATACTTTCAATTTTTGAATAATTCGGTTGACACGGAGTGAAAGAAATAAAACAGTGGTAAACATAAGAGAGATGAAGAGGATTCAAAAAGATTGAGAAATAATGAGCGTAAAAAGAAAGTTAATAAGTAAGAAAAAAATAAAAGAGGACAAAATAAGAGGGAGAAATTGTAATAGTAAGAAATAAATATAACACACTAGAGATCAGAGAGATAAAGAGAGAGAGAGAGAGAGATAAAGAGAGAGATAAAGAGAGAGAGAGATAAAGAGAGAGAGAGATAAAGAGAGAGAGATAAAGAGAGAGAGATAAAGAGATGAGAGAGAGATAAAGAGAGAGAAATAAAGAGAGAGATAAAGAGAGAGAGATAAAGAGAGAAGATAAAGAGAAGATAAAGAGAGAGAGATAAAGAGAGAGAGAGAGAGAATAAAGAGAGAAAAGAGAGATCGAAAAGTAGAAAAAAAGCCCAGTCTGAAATATAGAGAAGCAGTATAGAGAGCAGGAAATATAGAAAGAGTGGACATAGGCTGAGGTTGAGAGACAGTGAGAGATATGGTGGAGAGAGGGTTTACATAATCTGTTTACTAATCTCTTCACATTGTATTTGACCTGGTTAAACTGTAAACACAATACTATAAGTATTATGTCTCTCTCTCTCTCTCTAGCCTGAAACGATCTCAGAGCCTAAGGCAGAAACAGATGCACACCATTCTTCACTTTTCTGGGCTGTCCTATGTAATATTTAGTCATCCATCCTATTTAGATCCACGATTTAGTTTTTTAGTGTTCCTTGTGAATGTGTGTATGTTTCCTTGAAAAAGACTTATAGTCAAAAAGTTGGGATTTTGTTAGTTTAATGATTTGATTATTCATTTTGTTTGCTTATGTGATACCATATATATGTATCTTTGTCCTAAAGCACCAATTTATTAAGTATCCCCGCAGCCACCCCTCTGTTTTCTCTAGATCTGATCTGACTCGCTCTGACAACCTCAGATTTGTAGATTTCCGTACAGTGCCTATGTAATGTGTTCCAACTGTGATTCATTTCATTTAGTTCTTGTTCCATTGCTTCCTCCAGGTCGTTTTTGTGTCTTCCACGTTTTCGTTTACCCTCTAGTGTTCATCTAATTTTCGTTTTGGTGACACAGTTTGTCTCCATGCATAACATATGCCCAATTCATCTCAAACGTCCCTTTTTTTAAAATGATGTGCTAGTATTCTCTTGTTAACATTATGCAAGCAGTCCTTGGTTAGTGATAATATTTGACCAGAACTCGCTTAAAAATATATGTCTCATTTATTTATTTCTCTAATTGAGACACAAGAATAAGTATGAAGACAATATAACATCTACTCACAAAGTTAGCCGTTCCATGGGACACGCATGTAGTCACCACCTGTGTCAAAGAAATCAATAGAAAACACTACAGTGTCAATAAACAAACAAAAATAATGAAACCCAAAAACAAACAAACATATAAATGAATGATTTAACTAACAAATAACACAAAGCAAACATATAAATAATGATTACAAATAACAAAGCAAATATATTAATGATTAACTAACAAATAACACAAAGCAAACATATAAATGAATGATTTAACTAACAAATAACACAAAGCAAATATATAAATGAATGATTTAACTAACAAATAACACAAAGCAAAATATAAAATGATTAAATAACAATAACAAGCAAAAATAATATATTTTTCATCAATAAATAAACAATGAACAAGTATTAGCGACATCCAGGACAAAAGAAAACAAACAAAAAAACTATCAAAAGCAGGATTCGAACAACAAACCTCTTGAGCTAGCAAATTGTGTTCTTAATAAAAGCTCGCCAGTAGAGCTAAGGTAAAGGGTGCCTAAGAAATCAAAGTTTGTGGTTCGAATTCTATTTGTAATTCGTTTTTTTCCAGAAGCAGTTAACACTTGTTCATCGTCTATTTATTGAGCATGTGTATGTCATTGGTTCCGGCGCTTCCCATAGAATACTTAAACTCCATATTCATTGGTTCCGGCGCTTCCCATAGAATACTTAAACTCCATATTCATTGGTTCCGGCGTTTCCCATAGAATACTTAAACTCCATATTCATTGGTTCCGGCGTTTCCCATAGAATACTTAACTAAACTCCAAAAATTTCCTCTTATATTTTTCATCACAGTCTGAGAGTGCTGCCACTTATTTTGAACACCGTGGCAAATTCTTGCACTAAAGTCTGTATTTGATCACGCAGTGCTAGATTCTGAAATAATTCCTATTGATGCGATGACTTAAATAAATAACTTACTTAAGCTATATAAGCTACATCATTATGTTGGGAACAGTTGTGTTCTTGTGTAGTTAGCGATGTACGCAAATATACAGATCTGATGTGGTCAGACCGGATCAAATCAGATCTGAAGAAAACCGTTGGGAAGCTGCGGTAATACTGGGTAAACGGACGTTTTCTACGTGGACAATTATATACAGTATTACATATGAAAGGAATAATTAAAATTATCTTTATATTTAATATTTCGTTTTTCCTTTATTATGTAATACTATGACGTCGAAATCGTTTGTGTAGTCAGCCACCTATGTGGTGGTATAGTGCTATATATCGGTGATAGTTGCTTATGTTTGTAGTCAGCCATCTATGTGGTGGTATAGTGCTATATATTGGTGATAGTTGCTTATGTTTGTAGTCAGCCATCTATGGGGTGGTATAGTGCTATATATTGGTGATAGTTGCGTACGTTTGTAGTCAGCCATCTATGTGGTGATATAGTGCTATATATTGGTGATAGTTGCGTACGTTTGTAGTCAGCCATCTATGTGGTGGTATAGTGCTATATATTGGTGATAGTTGCTTAGTTTGTAGTTAGCCATCTATGTGGTGGTATAGAGTATGACTCATGTTGTATAGTTGTTATTTTTTCATCAGACCCTTTCCCTATGGTAATTAAGTGCTCATATATTGAGTAATATTGCCGGTAGTACCCTGTTTGTCGTTAGCCATCTCACGTGATGGTATAGTCCCTATATGTTGAATAAAAGTATTTTTGATTTTAGCAATCTTATGTGTGACAGTATAGCTGCTTATATTGTGAAGCTCAGTTCTTTACGTCTAAGAACAGCCTATCTATCGTCGTCGCTATATACTATATGTTGAACATAATTAGCTTAGGTTTGTAGTCAAGCTCATCATGGTGGAATAGTACCTATATATTGGATAGTGCTACGTTTAGTAACAAGCCATCATGTGGTAGTTTTAAGTGCATATGTTGGTGATAGTACGTGTAATGTTGATATCAGCCATTATTGGTTATAGTGCCAATTAGTGATATTGCCCTCTTGCTCATCAGCCAAACTATTGGTAGTTTAGTACTAAAATATGTAGATAATTGTTTTTGTTTGCCAGTCAGCTATCTATGTGGTCAATAAGTCACTATATATTGATGATAGTTGCAGAAGTTAGAATACACTATCATGTGAGATATAATAAATATATGTTAAGTGATAAATTAACTTATATTTGTAGCAACCATCTTGTGGTTATAGTGTATATATTGTGATAGTTGCTTATGTTTGTAGTCAGCCATCTATGTGATGGTATAGTGCTATATATGGTGGATAGTTGCGTACGTTTGTAGTCAGCCATCTATGTGGTGGTATAGTGATATATGTTGGTGATAGTTGCATATGTTTGTAGTCAGCCATCTATGTGGTGGTATAGTGCTATATATTGGTGATAGTTGCGTACGTTTGTAGTCAGCCATCTATGTGGTGGTTTAGTGCTATATGTTGGTGATAGTTGCTTATGTTTGTAGTCAGCTATCTATGTGGTGGTATAGTGCTATATATTGGTGATAGTTGCGTACGTTTGTAGTCAGCCATCTATGTGGTGATATAGTGCTATATGTTGGTGATAGTTGCTTATGTTTGTAGTCAGCCATCTATGTGGTGGTATAGTGCTATATATTGGTGATAGTTGCTTATGTTTGTAGTCAGCCATCTATGTGATGGTATAGTGCTATATATTGGTGATAGTTGCGTACGTTTGTAGTCAGCCATCTATGTGGTGGTATAGTGATATATGTTGGTGATAGTTGCATATGTTTGTAGTCAGCCATCTATGTGGTGGTATAGTGCTATATATTGGTGATAGTTGCTTATGTTTGTAGTCAGCCATCTATGTGGTGGTATAGTGCTATATATTGGTGATAGTTGCTTATGTTTGTAGTTAGCCAGCTATTGGGTGGTTTTTTGTAGAAAGTAAATGTTAATAAGACTCTCCTTTGTGTTCATTGTTCGTTTGAGGATCATCTTTATCTCACATCGGACATGTCCATAAATGCTCCAATTTCCTCCTAAGCATGTCTTTCAGTTTGATTGATTGATAAGTCCATCATTATTTCACTTCGGTGAGTAACCATGCATGCTCTGATCTCCTTCTCACACCGGAAGATCTCAGGGGCAGTGCACCAATCCCGAAGCATGAGCGAGGTCCCCCGTGTAATTTTGAAAATGAGGAAAATATTTTGTGGGAATTTTACTTCTAATCTTTAAAATGAATTTTGACCAGGCAGCGGCTTTCCAGCTTGCTCTTCTAGATTTTGAACGACCAAGGGTTTATTTACGTGCTCAACTTGAACACCGGTCTACTTTTTATTGTCCGTCTCCGCTAAAACTAGGAACTTGTTCTAACCTACACTAAGATCAGGGATCTCTGGAAAATATCCCAATCGCTTCAAGATGGAGCGAAACTAGTACCTTATTAACGAGATGCGAGCTACTTACCTCTACGTAACAAAGACCCCATAAGAGATAGATTTATGAAGGAAAGATGAGTCCGTGTTTATGATGATGAAGATAACAGTGTAAATGATGAATGAATCTAAACCTGTAGTTTTAATGTGCCAACTGTAGTCTTGATGGCATTGGGAACCATTCTAACGAGCTCATCAACCAAATCTCGTGGAACAATAAACATGGACATCCTAGCCGACAGGTAAAGATAAAATGTACGATATATCCTCGTTTTGTTTGCCATGTCTAGCTTAAATCCTTAATCGGTACAAACTAACTCAACTATCAAATGCAGTTTAAAAGAATGATAAAGAGTTGTCCAGGAGGAAGTTAAAAAACACTTTCAGGAAGCATACTAATAAATATTTATGTCTAACAGTTCTACAAGAAAATAAATAAACTGATATAATTAAGAGCGAAGACGGAAATCCTGTTAGTTAACAATTTAATTGGAAGTGATGCTTTTTATAACTACTGAGGGATCAAAACAATAACTATATTTAGAATAGTTGCAGCAAAATGGTGGACACTATTGTCGATACAAAAGGTTAACCAGAGTTCAACAAAAACGTAGAAGACCACATATGATCTGGAGGAGAACAGTAGAACAAGAACTGAAACAAATGAATCACAGCTGAAACTCATTACAGAGGATGGTCAAGAAAATAGAAGAATGGTGTGCACTTGTGAATGGTGTGCACTTGCTGTTGTCCTAGGTGCCAAGAGCCCCACAGGCCAGAGAGAGAGAGAGAGAGAGAAAGGGAGAGAGAGACGTATCGATCCAGAAGCACTTGAGCTGTCAACTCTTCGGCTCGCTGCCATGGGCATCATAACCCTTCGGTTCGGTGCCACAAACACCGTAAATCTGAAGAACCTATGACTTTTCTGCCAACCCGCGGAATTGAACCGCACTCACAGGAGGCTTGTCACCCGTTGTCCAACGCGCTACCATCACGCTGGGCAGGCGGCAGGCTTTAATACTTATAGTATTGTGTTTACAGTTGAACCAAGTTAAAGTAAATATGAAGAGATTAGTAAACATATTCTGTAAGCCCATATAAACTGCAGTATAGCGATATATACCAAATCAAGTAATGCAATCATACTAACACAATCATACTAACACAATAAATATGTATTTCAATTGATCAAATACAAAGATCTTTACTTGTCATGAATGAAATCTACACATTTACAAATACAGCATGTGGCTCGCCGATAGCTAAGTAGATTACACGCTGCGTTGGATACAACGTGCCATGGAGATTCTGTTGTTCCAGCCCAGCATGGGCCAATAAATAACGGTGCGCAAACGGTACACATTTGGTCTACAGAAAACCCTGATTCCTTTCTTGGGGATCTAAGTTACAAGTACTTCTGTAGTCGGAGTAATGTTTGCCTGAATGGTGAAGTCCCTGGGGATAAGGAAAGCAAGCACTCGCGCAAAAACCATTCTGGGGCACCATAATTGTCTAATTGTCACAACGACTAAGTATGAATTCAGGGGCGGCTCGTGATCCTTTTTGTTTGTGGGGCCACGTTCAAATTTTCGGGGATAATCATGGTTTTGGGTTAGGTTATATTTTAATTTATTAACTAATAAATACACACATTACACATTATTTTTGGTGGGGCTCGGTCCCACTGACCCTTAACCCTTTCGCTGCTAAATACTTTCTGAAGGCTGAGCTAAAAATAGCTACTCTTTGTTTCTAGATCACAAACGTGAATGTACACCTATAGCAGTAACAGTAGCAATGTATAATGTGTTAACACGTCTTTAGCTCACATAGGAGAGATAATAACAGACGTGTTAATTCGTCTTTAGAAGTGACTGGGAAAAACGCATATACACGTCTTTAGCAGCTAAAGGGTTAATGACGAGCCGCCACTGTATGAATTCATAGTGGGCAAATAAAATATACGAAAGAAATACAAAACAATCATCTTATTTTAGCATATCTTATAATATCAATACCTGTCTTTCCCGCCCAACATTTGTGTGCTTTTTCTTAGACATTTACGCCAATATTTTTACAAATTTCAGATATCCTTCCCAGATTAGTTTGCTGTTTTCAAAAATATATTTATCGACTATTAGAAGAAGTATGTCTTACTTACATCTGGCAGGCGCAATAACGTTTGAAGAAAACTATCACCAATAACAGTTGAAACATAATAATTACTGGCACTCAAACGAAGCAATATCTTTCAGCACTTTTTTAAAACGCTGGCTTAATTATGCTCGGATTCGGTGTTAGAAATGTGTCAAACACGTTCGATCGTTTCTTTAACATGGCTGAATTGATAAGTATAGAATTTACTCACAGATGTCATATCCCAGGTGTTTGTTATGAGGTCTTGTTTTCTGAAATAACTAAGATGTATTTGAAGGGAGACAACTGCCTCTCTTATCTTAAGGGAATGAATGATAAATATAAACAATACACTTTAAACGTCCTTACTTGATTAAACGTGAGTTCTTGTTTATTGAAGTAATGATATCACTATACAACCATTCGCATATACTAAGATCTAAGAACTCTAACTACCTAGAATTATAAGATAGTTGTAATATTAAATTATGTCCCTTATTATTTTTCTTCAACATGTATATTTTTTCTATACTTCCTTCCTTGGATTCTTTGTGAAGGGTTCGTTATTTGATACATTTTTAAATATAATATATGTTGGCATGTACGTCATGTTGGAGCCAAAATTTGATTCTTTCTTTATGTGAAAAGAGATTTCCCTCAGCTTAAAGTGGCCTCGCCACGTTACGAAATATATAAACAAGATTAGCGCACTCTATGCTTTCGCATTAATGAATTAGTGTAAGCAGTTGATTATTAAAAAAAAAAATGTGTTTGCCAATACGCCATGATGTTAAAAAAAATTGTTCTTAGGATGAAAGGCGTGCATTTGATTAAAGAGGTTTTAAACCCCAAACAAGAAATAATCACTTTTCTGAATTTTTGTCCGACCCTGATGAATTTAATGGCCGTATGGCTAGTACAGTTGCCCCAAAGCTGTTCAGGTTGATTTTCTTTATGCTCAACAGAAACAAATATTTGGCCTTCGTGGACTGAACTACTGGCCTCCTGCATGGGAGCGGAATCTAATCCATTCGGCGACTTCTCGAATGAAAATGCTTTTGCCCTTCATTCGCAATGAAGGAGCCAAGAAACACAGATCTATCCAATATGATGCTTCAATTTTCAAAAACACAGATGTTCATTTGAACAAATAGAAGAAGATGCTTCAACTTGTCAAAAACACAATTCTTTTGAACAACAATGAAATGTTCAACTTTTAAAACACCGTTCTTTATGTATGATTGTTTTTTGTAAACAAATCCACTTGTATAGATTTAGTTGTTAGCTCTAACACAATCTCATGTAACTGGCGGAAGATGAGATGTGGCGTGATATTGTCCAGTAGGACATAGTTGTGTACAAATGGGTTATTGATATCAATGATATTCATTGCATATCTTTACATGACGTCACCAGCAAACACAGTAAAATAGCGTCGATTTTATAGGCACCACTTATACGGTCAGTGGTTTGCCATTGCTTTCTGAACCGTGATCTATTTGTACCGTTCGGAAAAACTCATGGCAACAGATTTGCTTGCAAATTGGCCGACACAGAGTTGAGCCAGATACTCTTGAGCTGTGATCGAGCCCACAATCGCTTAAGTTACAGACGCTCACAAGTGTTACCGATACAATTTTTGTAATATAAAACGTCATGTTACAGTAACACATCATGTTACTTAGAACATTGTTGGATATGATTGTGTCTCTTAGAACAATGTTGGATATGATTGTCGTCTTTGCAATGTTGATATGATTTGTCGTCTCAGAACATTGTTGATATGATTGTCTAGAAGACAGCTAGAGCTGACAAATGTCCGTATTTCATTTTACATTTAATGTGTCCATACTATGAACTTTAACATGAACGTTTATATACAGTTTTACTGCATTAATGATAACAATGGTAACGATATCAAGTTATCTTTGAGAGACAATGTATATAGCAAGCAGAAGGGGAGTATGTTTGGATTTATGTTTACCTCTGTCATTTTGTACCACTGTCAATTGAGATCAGAATGAGAGTTAAATCGTACTATATAGAATCAATACTGACATACGGATGCGAGTCTTGAACAATAAACAAACAGATCGAAAAATCTCTGAGGGCCACAGAGATGTGGTTTTATAGAAGAATGATAAGAATCCCATGGACTTCTAGAATGACGAATGTGATGTTGAATGATGTCAAGACACACAGAAACCGTATTATCAAAAGCAGAAAGAGACATCATTTTTCGGACATGTAATAAGAAGAGGAGACTTTGGAACACATTATAACCACCAGTAAAATCAAGGGGGAGACGAGACAGAGGAGAAGAGTGAGAGAACTTGTTGGACACCTGACTTCATGGCCAGGAATTAGCGTCAACATCTGAGATGATAGCAAACGCCAGGGACATAGATTTGTCATTGATCCATGCTCGCCTACGCTAGCCGGTACGGCACCCGATGCTGATGATGATATAAATTGCATGCTACTTTTTAATTGTAAAATTAATAAACACTTCAGTTTAATCAATTATTTCCTATACATTTCCTTACATAAAATTATTTTTTTGTATGTTGATCAAAATAAAATAGCATTAAAAAACAACAGAAAAGCAAAATAAAAAAAAAATCAGGCTAGAGTCACCGCTAGAGTGTTCGGTATTTTTTTTCCACACGAAATCTTCGACATTATATTTTTATCGCTCGCAAAATGCGAGTAGCGGGTAGCGAGTAGCGAGTAGCGGGTTATTGTTAAACTTGATGACAATGACGTTAACTCATTATTTAAAAAAAAAAAAAATTATTTCTTTAAATTCCTTCAACACATTTTCATCATCTTCTAAATTACACCGGGGATCCTCGCCGGTGCTACGGAGCTTGAGCACTGCCTCAAAAATCTTCCTGTGTAAGAAAGAGGTCGGAGCACACATGGTTAACTCACCGATGTGCAATGATGATGGTCCTATCAATCAATCTTTATGAGTAAAATCTTAATAATATAATCGATATTAGGAACGTTAGAAATGATAAGATACAGTGATGAATACACTCGTGTGGTGCCGGGTCTCGCAGGGAAGCAAAGAATAGTACCACTGCAACCTACAAGGCATGTTGTAAGAGGCTACTGGTGTAGGACCTAGGGTAGTTATCCTAGTAAATAAAAAGCATCGCAGAAATCGAATATGCTGACCTACTTGTAAGCGTAAAACTGACACAATGTACACACTCTCTTAGGCTCAGATCACATACAAATCACACAGAGTGGTTAACATGTGGTCTATATGGAGCGTGCGAAGAAGAAGAAGAAGTGATGACTATATGGAATACGTCGCATTGTGGTCGGTCGTTTAGATCAATAAATAAGAACTGGAAATTGTGCACAGTTAGATATAACACTGGAATACGTCGCATTGTGGTCGGTCGTTTAGATCAATTAATAAGAACTGGGAATTGTGCACAGTTAGACATAACACTGGAATACATCGCATTGTGGTCGGTCGTTTAGATAAATAAGAACTGGAAATTGTGCACAGTTAGACATAACACTGGAATACATCGCATTGTGGTCGGTCGTTTAGATAAATAAGAACTGGAAATTGTGCACAGTTAAGACATAACGCTGGAATACGTCGCATTGTGATCGGTGGTTTAGATCAATAAATAAGAACTCGGAATTGTGCACAGTTAGACATAACACTGGAATACATCGCATTGTGATCGGTGGTTTAGATCAATAAATAAGAACTGGGAATTGTGCACAGTTAGACATACACTGAATACATCGCATTGTGATCGGCGTTTAGACCAATAATAAGAACTGAAGGCACATAGACAAACTGAATACATCGCATTGTGATCGGTCGTTTAGATCAATAAGAACTGGAAATTGTGCACAGTTAAGACATAACGATCGTACCTTCATCTTGTTCACTTTTCTCAGGCTAGAAGTATTTGTGGTTATTTCTAGAATTTAATGAGACGAGGAATTACTTTTGCAATATGCACTCATCTTGTAAGATATAAATAGATGTAGGTTATATTTAGAACTAACTTGGAAGATTCGTCGAATAAGCGGGAATTCTAAGAGAGCGAAATGATAGCAATAGTTTGTAAGTTAATTCTTAGTAAACTGTAAACAAGAACATAAATGGTGTCAATGTTCTCACAGATAACTTTTCACTGAGAATGATGAAAGCAAACAACATAATCATCATCATCATTAACATTATCATCCTCATCATCATCTAGTGCAGTGGTTCTCATCAAGGGTGGGGCGCCACCCCTGAGGCGTGATGCAGAATGGGTGGAGGCGTGAAACATTATGAAAATTTAGTAGATGTTGTATTTTAATAAGTATTCATACTAGCTTTATTTTTACAATTAAAATTTGTTTTCCTCATCAAAAAGGAAGTTTTAAATTCTTTAAAAAGTAACCAAGAAAAACAATTAATTTGGACTCAAATTAAAACTTTCCTCAAATTTCTGGTCAAAAATTAGTTTGCTTAAAGGTGTACATTTCTCACCGCCAGTTGTATTGTGTTTAGGGAACATTGCTGTTATAAAGCTCAGAATGAAACCATTTTTTCCGTCTACTCCTCGGATATTACAGCTAATTCGGTAGGGAAAATGGAGGAAGAAAATAAAAGGGGCGGGGAGGCAGTTTTGCTATATCTTTAAAGTGGAAAAGTGGTTCCAGCTGAGAAAGTTTGAGAGTCCAGATCTAGCGTATCCCTGTCGAAACTTGACTCCCAGGACAATATCACTACATGTCTTCATATCTTTCCATTAAGTGTCCGGCGTCGGCCGCAGTCACACTGAACTGGTCTATGACATTTTGCAAGTATCTTCTCTCTGGCCTTCTTCTCCCTCGTCTGCCCAGTATCATGTCCTACATAATAATTTTATCTCCATAGAATCATGACGATTTTACTTGTCCAACATTTTAACTTTTGTTTGCACTTTACCTTATTTATTAACCACCTCTTAATTTTAAGACCGTTGCATAATGGACATGTTTGCTTATTTTTCTGCCCATGGTATTCTGAGCTTATCTAACAATTCATTGTATTGAAAGGAATTATATCGCCACTTAATAATACAGTTTGAGCTTTCAAATAGGCAACACTACACTTATTGCCCCTTATAATACAATCTGATATATCAAATAGGCAACACTACACTTATCGCCTCTTATAATACAATGTGATATTTCAAATAGGCAACACTACACTTATTGCCCCTTATAATACAATGTGATATTTCAAATAGGCAACACTACACTTATTGCCCCTTATAATACAATGTGATATTTCAAATAGGCAACACTACACTTATCGCCCCTTATAATACAATGTGATATTTCAAATAGGCAACACTACACTTATCGCCCCTTATAATACACTGTGTTATTCAAATAGGCAACACTACAATTATCGCCCCTTATATAATTGTGTTATTTCAAATAGGCAACACTACACTTATGCCTTATAATACACTGATATTTAAATAAGCGACACTAATATCGCCCCTATATGCTGGATATATCAATAGGCAACATACATTATGCCCTATAATACAATTGATATTTCAAGCACACATTACGCTTATAATACAATGTGATATTTCAAATAGGCAACACTACATATCGTCTCTATAATACAATGTGATATTCCAATAGCAACCTCCTATAATAATGATATTTAATGCACACTACATATCGTCTTATAATACAATGATATTCCAATAGACATCACTTTCCTCGCCCTTATAATCAATTATATCCAAGACATTTATCGCCTATGCTATAATTGATATAAATAGCGTGGTATCTTAGACATTTGACTAAATAAGCCGCGACAATAAGACCGCCTGTTTGTCGGAATGACAGGGATACAACATTCAACAAACTACTTAGAACATTTAGCGAATTACAGTTAATTAACTTTTTCCTTGTCTGAAGCTGTACATCTTCAAGAAGACACACCAACACTTGAGCCACTGGATATTTAGTCAAGGATCGAGTTTTCTCCGCCCAGAGTGTTCCCGTTTGTGCATAGTCCCGGTCCCACTCACAGACACATGACTTGCACAATAATTAATACGGCAAATTTAAATTTTTCTCAAACTTGGTAAGATTTGAGAATGGCGAAATACATAAAAACAAGGTACTGTCTTTTTTACAAAATACAAAAACAATAACAATGCACAACAACGTTTCCACCAAAAGGCCGTTATCAAGCAAAGGATACAAGAGAAGTGAAGAATTTCACTTCACACACACACAGCACACAGCACACAACACACAACATGTAGAATCAAAGAATAAGTTCCTAAAGGTCCTAAAATAAAAATCTGTGACTAAGATTTGAGAATATATTTATTCAGTTTGGTACTACTACTATTGTGAACGTCTGTGGCTTAGCAGTAGTGAACTCGATCATAACCCAAGAGTATCTGGTTCAAACTCCACGGAGGCAATTTGGAAGCAAATGTGTTCCAGTGAATTTTACGAACGATAAAAATAGACATCACCGTTCAGAAAGCAATGGCACACTTCTGAACGTATAAGTGGTGCCTAGAAAATCAACAACTTGTTTATTGTAGTTAATGGCGACGTCTGTAATATGGATATGCCCGACTTTTCATTTCTTTCACTACTACAATTAAACCTTCTTGAAAGTTGTGGAACATTTTCTTCTTTTCTTTGGATACGGACTGACAAATAAGTCAATGACCGACATGCCGTGTGACGACTTATAACGCAACAACTAAATCTCTTCAGCATGCTCGGTCCGTGGCCAATCTTCGTTGAGTAGTCCAAGTCTTCAGTCAGACAGTACATCGTTTACGATGTTCTCAGTAAGGTTGACTTCTTCCTCGGCAATCCAATCGAAGGAATTTTTGTGTTAGTCGCTGAATCCATTATGAGTATATATCTTATGTATCTGCAGCTTTTGTCTTTTCTTCTTCTTCTTTTGTCGTCACACTATAACCGGTTTGTTGCCTGCCAAGTGTGGTAGTTTTCTGTTTGTGACTTGCGCTGCTCTAGTGACTTGGCTGATAGTTATTTTTGTATTTTGATTTTGCATTTTGACAGGATTCTGCTATACCATCCATTCATCTTGTTCGTGATTGTCTTTTAGTGTTCTTCTTGTTCTACGTTTGTAGAAGGCACTGTATACAGTGAAGTTCTTGTTAAGTGGCCGAACCGCAACATTCTTTGTTTCTAACTGGAAATTCAAACAAGGTTCTGTTCCAACTTTCTTTCTTACGCTGATGTTAGTGACTCTCGTCTTTTCTGGTGTTGTCAGTAACTTTTCGTAAGCATCGCATTTCACATGTAGTTATTTTTGCGACTGTGCTTTGCCTATTGTTCATGTTTGGTTCTGGTAACACAGAGTAAGCATAGCAATGCTGTTGATCATGTGTTGTTTAGCTGTCAGTGAGATGTTTGGATGCCCTAACAATGGGGTTAGCTGGTAGTTTAAGGTGCTTTTTATAACTGCAAAGCATAGTACTCATTGTATTGTAATTTATATGCGGATTTTTTTTCTTCTAAATTTGGGTTATTAACCCTTAGCACACACCCTAAGTCTCGGCTGATGGTGTACCCACTTTCTCTATCGTTTCCGTTATGACTTAGTATTCTTGGTTTGACCTAGCAGGAAGACAACAGTCCGGCTGATAGTTCTAGAAATCATACAGGAACTTGAGAGGTCTTATTACGTTTAAGTGGAGTACACGGAAGAGACATTTAACTGGCTAGACTAGGAAGTAAATTTTACCGAGAAATAAACAATGTATAGAAACATGAGATTAATAACATTTTCGACTAGATAGCATCAACCATATTTGACGTAAGAACGTCAGATATATTCGACGTAACAGCGACAACCAGATTCGACATAAGAGCGCTAGATATGTCCGACATAAAAGCATTAACATTACTCGAAATAATAGCGTTAAACATGTTCCACATAATAGCATCAACTGTGATATACATAAAAACATCAAACATATTTGATATAATAGCGAAAAACATTATCATCAATCAGTTTGCAACTTTATTTTTTTTGGCAAGGGAGAGATACTTCAGTAAGTTTTCTTTGCAGATATTTTATTTCAGAACATTGTAGTGATGTTACAATTGTGACATTTTGGAAGCGGTGAAGACGTAAGCTATCAGAGCAGATTCTTTTTTTTACGTTCTCCAGTTTTGAGTTCATGAAACATATCCTTTACAGGACGTAGCCATCAACCACAGTAAACGAGTCGTTGATCTTCTAGGCACCACTTATTCGTTCAGTAGTTTGCCATTGCTTCATGATTTCATGCACAGTAATACTGATTATTATGGGTTTTCTGACTGAATTTTTCACAATGTCCTGCTTTTCTAACAGTGCACGCCCGCGTGCCCAGCGTGTTCGTAGCGCGTTGGACTACGGGTGACTAGTCCTCTGTAAGTGCGGGTTCAACTCCGCGGACTGGCAGAAAAGCTACAGGTTCCCCAGATTCACGTTGTTCGTGACACCGAGCCGAAGGGTTACGATGTCCATGACACCGAGCCGAAGAGCTTTCAGCTCAAGTGCTTCTGGATCGGGGAAAAAGAAAAAATCACCTGCAGTGCACATCGACTTTCATGTGAGCTTTAATCTGACATCAGAGGTAGTTGTAATTTACATTCCCAAGTAAGCGAGCAGGATATCATGTAGTCCAACCCTTCAAGTTATATTTTAACAGTGTTATTGGATGCAGATGCACGATCCGTATATAGTTGTAAGAAACCGTGGTTCTTCTTCTTCTTCTTTTGTCGTCACACTGCTACCGGGTTGTTGCCCAGTGTCGTGGTTTTCTGTTTTTGTCTTGCGCTGTTCTGGTGGCTTGTGTGATTGTTATCTTTGCTCTTTCACGGGATTCTGCTACGCCATATAACCAGCTTTTCCGTGGTCTTCCTCTTGTCTTCTTTCCCGATGTTCTGTTGTAGAAGACTTGTATACTGTGGAGTTTGGATGCATTCTTATTAAGTGGCCAAACCACTTCATTCTTTGTTTATCTATGTAATTCAAGCACGGTTTTGCTTGAAACCGTGGTTAAGCGACATTAATGCAAGCCTTTTCTCAAGTATAAGAAATGTGGAATGTTGGAGGAAAGTGATATAGACAGACAGATTATTAACTGGTTTGTGAAGTACATGACAAGGTAACATTATTGTTTATGTGTGTAGGCGTGTCTGCGAATGTGTTTTTTATGCGTGCATCAGAAAGAGTGTACTGGTGTATGACATCCAGTGTATGTATGTAGCTGAGTTCATGTGTGTGTGCAACAGTTTGTATGTCAGTTAATGTGTATATGAATATATGACCTTTTCGACTTTACAGATTTTACCAATCAAGTAAGGATGAAGTGTCTCCTCTCCATTTATGCCTAGTCTGGGCAGTTGATATGGGGAATGTGCCTTACCCATTTTGCACAAATCCCCTCTCTACCCTACTGGTTCATCTAAAGGAAAGACAAAGTCCATGCTTTTGGAATCAAGCAGGGTTTGCAGGAGATGCCAGAAGATAGAATGGAATACATACTGGAGTACACACATATCCACCAATTGCCGTAGGGTCCCTCTCTCCAAATTTTTAGTAAATGTTTACTCATCTAGCCTTCTGAACATACGTGTTGACCCATAAGACGGTGGGGGTTTTCTATCAGGGTTTTCAGTTATATGAGGACTATCATCTTAAGACTCTAGACACTTCCATGGGTGCTCCGATCTCCACCTCAACAAATACAGCAGCGACCAGCGGCCCAACACATCAGTTCCATGTTGATTAATCAATCTCTTTGCATATTTGAAATGTCGTTCTTTTCGGACTGCAGCAATATCGATATCCATCTCTCTCAATCTGGTCAGCGAGTGAGATTCACAACCCTGAAACTCCTCTGTTCGGAAAGACTCTCTCAATGTGTTAAGAATGTCATTTCGGTCCAAGGCAGCTCACTCTGATGTTGTAGCCAAGTCAACCAGTCTGAGTTTCTATCAGGGTTTACTACCCAAGCATTTAGCTCTCCTGTGTCCCCCTCCACAAGGCAGTGGGTTTAACAGTTGAAGATGTTACAGTCTACTGTCATAATGTAGTCGATGAAACATTGATCTGATCATATGTATATATATGTATCATTTTCTCCCACACATTTTGTCTACGTCAAGTTTCCCACATTTACATACATCACAGCAGGTTACATCATGACAGTTTTATCGCTATATATCAGATTTAGATGTTCTATAGTGGGACAGATTAGCATAATGCATAAGTGTTCACCTATCGGCTCGAACACAAGAGGGTTGAGGGTTTAACCCCACACTCAACGTTGCACACGGGAGGAAAGACATTGATCCTCTTATCTACCGCATGCTAGGGCCTAGAAATGCGAAGTGAAGTGACTTCATAAAGTAAGTTCTGAAAAGGCTATAGGAAATGTTATATTTCTAGATGTTCTGTAATAATTTGATATACCAACAACAATTATCTCTAACAAGACGTATCGTACGTTTTCCGCCGAAACAAACTTTGGTAATTTGATAAATATAAATATGGAAAATAAAATAGAGAAATCTAGTTTATCTCTACATGTCTTGTTAAGTTCTGTTTTAGACTCATGTTTACTTTCTTAACTAGATTAGTTAGATAATCTCTGAATGAAATAAAGGTTACCAGCACACATGGCCATCTGAACACCAAGTACAGCATTAACCACATTACACAGAGCCCATTAATGCCAGCTTTTTGACGTTAAGATTGGGCTCTAGATCAGTGCCGCATTAGGCCAGCGCGGGGCCCTAGCAAATTTTAGCGCGGGGCCCTAGGTTTTGTATGATAATAAATAATAAAACATAAATTTTACAAACAAACTTGTCTCGATTTAATGTGAGAAAATTTAGAGATAATACTAAACAAATCAATTTCTCTAAGTAAATTCAATGTTCAACGACATAAGGTGAGGTTATTTAGACGATCTTGTCCCACCATGATCTTTAACTCACATTTTATACGCTTTAATGGGAAACATGACTCTAATGAATTTTCCATTATGCTTTCTTCTAAATCCTCTTGGTAAGAGCTGACAATATTTGGAATTCTTTTCAAGATCTCTTCTGCTGTAAGAGATTTTAACTGCCAAAGTATTCCAAATACACCAGTTACTTTATGGTACTCTGCCATGCGTTTAGGTAAGGCAGAGAGTACATTATCAATTATGACAATAAACACCAGACTTTCAATTTTTTGTTTGTGGGTTTGATTTTCTACAACTTCATCGAGCGTAGTTGAACCGCTGAAATCGTTGTACTTAGTATTTCGCTTGCGTCGTCTTGAAGTTTGTTGCTGATATTCTTGACAGTCAGGATTTTTGGCTTTGGCCTCAATATTGGAAAATGTAGGCCGCATTTGTTGAACGTACCTGTGTAACGATTCATAAAGGGCATATCCCGTGTTAAGGTATTGCTCAGGTGACTGTAATGAAGCGCTAGACGCTTGCAAGCGTTCTAGAACCGTTCCATAGAAGTGTCATTATTTCTGTTTCCAACTTACTCATCTCCAAAACTAGCCTATACGCCTGATTACTACACTCTACCTTTTGATTCATGTTATTTGAGATGTCATCCAAAACTTGTTTGATAATGGTAATACCACATAAAAGGGCCTTTGTCGCATGAACTTGGGCAGACCACCTGGTGTCCGACAGTCTCTTCAAAGTCGGGAGTTTTGAACCTGTATCTTCCAATGCTTTTGTAAGAACGCCCCATCGATAGGTAGAAGCGGAAAAGAATGTATAGAGGCTTTCAACAACATCGAAAAAATGTTATGCTTCTATACAACATTCTGCAGCACACTTAGCAACCAAATTCAGTGAATGTGCAAAGCAGGGAATGTATTCTGCGTACTTATTTATTTCCTTAATGCGTGCTTGTAAGCCGTGGTATTTCCCACTCATATTGCTGGCATTGTCATAGCTTTGACCACGACAGTCTTTGATATCAATGCCATTTTTATTTTTAGAAATCAAGTAAACTTTGGGCGGGTTGTTCAGCAGTATGACCTTCCATATTCAAGAACCTCACAAACCTTTCTACTGGTCAAGATGGTAACACTTAGCGCACTATTAGAGTGAGTTGGTCCACATGCGAAATGTCTGGAGTAGAGTCCAGTGATACGGAATAGTTCTTGCATTTCTTAATTTTGCAAATAATATGATCCAGTAAGCTTGATGCAATTAGATGGATAAATTCCTCACATGTTGTTTTGATAAGTATGATGTATGTCCCTTTCCTTTGTTTGCATTAATAATATATGCTGAGCCAAAAAATGTCAAATTTGGCTATTAATTCCAACAAACATAAATAATTTTCATTATGAGGTGAACCAATAGTTTCATCCCTACCCCGAAATGCAAGACCTCGTTCTGCTAAAATTAGATAACTGAAGTACTTCTTCTTCTGCGTTCTCACTAGATTGGGATTTCGGATTCTCTAACAAAGGCAGCCGTCTGCCTCAGATCATCAGCCATGCCATACAGTTTGTCTTGGACGCTCGTGTAAGTGGGCCACCTCTTTCTTCTCAGGTCTGCATGGATAACTGAAGTAATTCGCTCTAAAAGTGTCCGCCAATATGTTTGTTCGGTCTCAATTTGGTTTACAAGTTGAGAATCGACTTGCATCCTACTTTTTGCAAATTAACAGCGAAATTATCGCTTGTCTATGGAAGGTGCTTTCTTCACGTCTTTTCAACAAATTAATTGCGTTTTTCCAGTAGTCAAATCCCTTTTTCGTAAACCGTGACGAACAGCCTGAATCAGTAACTTTGCAAACAGAAAAGTTGTCCTTTAGTTTCTGAATAACACAACCAATCTTTCACATGAGTTTTATTTGTTGGTTTATGTGTATATGTGAAAAACGACTTTCGGCAAAATCTTAGATTGTTTTCTTTATCGTATGTTTTTTAAGACATGAAATCACTGTTCATATATTGCACTTCGCTACTTCCTTTCGCAATCCAATAATCTCGATTGAAGTTGCTTGACCATTCACCAATATCGTTTACATTTTACATTTTACCAATACATTTTACTTTCGTTATGTTTTTGGCTTGTAGAAGATGTTGCTACATTGGAAGCATCTGTTGTGCTTTCTACCTCTCTTTGGTTTGAAGATGATATGGCTAAATTGGAAGGACTTGCTGTACATTCGACTTTAGTTTGTCTTGTGGAAAGTGTGGCTAAATCGTGAAGAATCTTAATGGTAATATTGCTAATGATGATTCTTCTATAGCACTGCCTTCATCTACTATACAATGAGACGCGACTTATGTATTTTCTGCTTCGATTTTTTTGGATTCAGCACCATCACACACGACATTAAAAAATTCAGATAGCTTGCGTGTTTTGATATAGCATCTTGGTTATTTTTTCCTTTTCATCTCTGTCACATAGGCGCGGGGCCCCCAGAAGCGCGGGGCCCGTAACATTTGCTACTTCTGCTACTAGGCTAATCCGGCGCTGCTCTAGATCAACTACCAGAAGTTGGAAAACGAAGACTTGCAATGTCTTTTTTCAAGCGCCTAAAATCATAGTATAATCTGGTAAATTAATGTGATAACGATGGAGACAAGCAGCCAACAGGCAAACTACAGCAATCGTTTACACTGATTGTTCTGGACACGTCCGTGCTCGAGGTAATAGTAGATGCTCATCGCAAGCGATGATGACAACAGCCTCAGACGTGTGTTGTTGCACCTCGCCGGTGTGTGCGGAGGTGACCGTGGAGTCCAATCCTGGAACACAATCCCCTATCATAGGTAAAGAACACAATCCCCTATCATAGGTAAAGAACACATGATCAAAGTTGGACATATGGGCATTCTATGATTTGTAGTTGTCTGAAACTGTAGCTTACGCTGTATTTAGATTTAAGAGAGGAAAAGTTGCCCTATTGGTCAACCGTACACTCTCATTCAGGACTATATGTATCCAGTGGCAAGACAATTCGAGACGACTGGATATTGTACAAGATGCAGTGGATATCCGTGCTCTATACGGTTCACACCGCTCGGCTACGATCCACCTTTCTAACAGTTGAACCAACTAATGGACACTCGTGGTAAAAGCGCGTTGAAATGCAGTCATCGAAATCCTACATAGGGGGAAAGTTTGCTCTACTTTGAGGTGACGCACTAAAGCATCCCGAAGAATAATTCTTCTCGTGATGATAGTCCAGCCATCGACCCGGATACAATCCAGAGCAATTTTGCATCGGCAGTAACATGAATTGGCACTGACACCTGTGACGACAGCTGAGATCAGAGACGGTGACATTATAAACTAAAGAATTCCAAAATGGATCTAAAATAGTTATGGGGAGTTACTAGAAAATACTGTATCGGAAGTGGTGATGCCCTTATATATAACTAAATAATATAATTTCTTTATCCGCATATTGGAAAGTCTCATTACCCACACTCTCAAGAATGTATTGAAGATCATTGTATATTCTCTCCCTTTCTACAATATCATTCTGAGAACAAGATTTGATTATCATCTGGTACCACTAAGTCGTGGGAAGGATTAGCGTAGGTCGTAGGTTCCATCCCACATCGTTCAATCCCACGCTCGACGTTCCACACGTGAAAAAAGAGACGGGTCCTCCTACCTCCTGTATACTTGGCATAGAATTGTGAAGTGACATGCACTTCATACCCTAAGCTCTAAAAAAAGCTACGGGAAATTGCATAATTTAAAACACAAAGTCAGGACGAATTACCAAAGTAAGATCCTGTAACATATGACTATATATAAGACATGCCGTGTAATGCCAAAAAGACAAAACAAAACAACGCTAGTCTTTAACGATGCCAAGTAAACTTGGCATAGACTGTACAGGAGAGATACCGTTGTCTAAACATAATATACAGCAATCTAATAAGAGACAAACTATATATCGACAGTAAGATTTGCTAAGCTGGAGATTAATATGTGGCTCTCAAAGCTACATATACTTTTAAAAAAAATACAGTTCGATTTTTTCATTCATTGATTTGCTAAATTGGTGCTATATAAATTGACCAACTAAGAGAAACATGCGCTTGCTGCTCCATCAAACGATTGGTAAAAACTTGTTACTTTGTTGAGGAGTATGCACAGTGTAAATACATGCATTTTGTCAACGTTCTGTGCGTGGTATCAATGATAAACTCAGTCAAGAATGTACAAATTAAGCAGGAAATTATATGAGATCATAGTCTGTGTAGTGATGTGAAAAATATGTTAGAGAATATGTAGCATACAGCTTCTGTTAACTTGATTCAATGAGTAAATGTCAAAAAAAAAATTGTACAAAAAAGGCGTCTTTTTGTCAACGTCAACGCCATAGATTATCACTCCTTGTCAGTTGATAATATCGCAGTAGATTACTTACAGGGTATCCTCGGCTACGATTTCAAAATTGCTATCATCTAATATATTTCAGTCATTATTTTCAGCTTGCTAAAATAGGGATCAATCGTATCGAGAGTAAACTCATATTCCTCTGTTGATTGAATATTCTACGGTTGATTGAATATTCCTCTGTTGATTGAATATTCCTCTGTTGATTGAATATTCCTCTGTTGATTGAATATTCCTCTGTTGATTGCATATTCCTCTGTCGATTGAATATTCCTCTGTTCTTGATTGAATATTCCTCTGTTGATTGAATATTCCTCTGTTCTTGATTGAATATTCCTCTGTTGATTGAATATTCCTCTGTTCTTGATTGAATATTCCTCTGTTCTTGATTGAATATTCCTCTGTTGATTGAATATTCCTCTGTTGATTGAATATTCCTCTGTTCTTGATTGAATATTCCTCTGTTCTTGATTGAATATTCCTCTGTTGATTGAATATTCCTCTGTTGATTGAATATTCATCTGTTCTTGATTGAATATTCCTCTGTTCTTGATTGAATATTCCTCTGTTCTTGATTGAAATACTCATCCGTTTTTGGTTGAATCGAATTGAGTGAACGTTTTGTGTCTTTGCCTTATCTGCCATTGGATGTGATGAGATCTGATCATGATGATGATGTCGATATAGTCATTTAAATGCAACCTCATAGTGACACACTACTTCTACAATACAGTAGATATAACCGATCGACAATTCTTTTCTTGAGTAGTGTAGTTTTATGGTGTCTTTGTACACTTGCTTGCTTTGTTTTTGTGTGTGTGTGTGCCATTCTTGTCCATGAACTGACTGCCATTTTTGTCCATGAACTGACATCCATTCTTGTCCATGGACTGACAACCATTCTTGTCCATGAACCGACAACCATTCTTGTCCATGAACCGACAACCATTCTTGTCCATGAACTGACAGCCATTCTTGTCCATGGACTGACAACCATTCTTGTCCATGAACTGACATCCATTCTTGTCCATGAACTGACAGCCATTTTTGTCCATGAACAGACAACCATTCTTGTCCATGAACTGACAGCCATTCTTGTCCATGAACTGACATTTCAAGAATATGTTTGTGTTACAGAAAAGTCACCAAATTATAGATACATTCTGTTACAGTATTTTGTATACAGTTACATGTGATTTCTTTAGTAAAACTTGTCATTAAGACAGCTTGATATTAAAGAGAGTTGGCTATTAAAGAGCATACCATTAAGGAAAATTAAATATTTCGGACACACCAAACGACATGAGTGCCTAGAGAAGATACTTTTGAAGGGAATGGTACCTAGAAGAAGAATGAGAGAAAGACCTGTAAGAAGATTTGCGCAAAATGTCATTGACGATCTGAGAATGATTGCCGCTGACGCCGAGTTTTTCAGGACTGCTGTCATGGAAGCCAAGTTCCGGAAGGGATAAGCTACTTGATGATGATGATGATGAAGGCTTTTCATTGTCTGCTTATTTCAACCGTTTGATAACTAGACTTTCGTTTCTCCACAAGGAACCATATTTTAAATAAAATTAAAACTAATACTTTCACAGCAACACTAACACTGATTCGATCTGTATATATATATATATATCAATATATTATTGAGATATGTTACAGCTAACTGATCCCATATGTGCATAATCTCGCACGATCTCACACACATATTTACATCATCAAATAGCATGTCCTGAGCAGAGCTTTGCCACCCCAACAGTCCTTCGGAATTTCTCTCTAACATAGGCCAGATGTCCTGCCTCTGCACCCATAATGTTCAAACCATCAGTTAATCCTGAATCCATCTTATCCGTGGTCTTCCTCTTCTCCTCTTTGCCGGTATGACTCCTTCCATGATGTTCTTCTGTAGCCCTTTATGTCTTTTTATATGTCCAAAATACTTCAATTTTTCTTTTTATTTGTAGCATCAGCTAGTTTTTATATTTACATGCACTTATGTTTCATGAGCAGATCACCCAATTGATTGATTTATTGATTGATAGGATCATCATCACTGCATTCCAGCGAATAACCATGTGTTTTTCGATATCTTTCTTACACTGGAAGATCTCAACTACAGTGCCCGTACTTCGTAACACCGGCGAGTGTCTGCATTGTAATTTTGAAGATGGTGACAATTTTGTAGGAATTTTGTTTTAATCTATTTAATGAACTTGAACGATAAGAAGACACACAATATGAGAACAGTTATATGTAACCCACATATATGTATGTACGGTCATACGAGGACATATACGAACATATGCATGCATAGACACACTACATACATTTACATCTACATAAGCGCGTG
This sequence comes from Arion vulgaris, assembly GCA_020796225.1. Lineage (NCBI taxonomy): Eukaryota > Metazoa > Mollusca > Gastropoda > Stylommatophora > Arionidae > Arion > Arion vulgaris. The sequence goes on from CM036764.1 coordinate 14,659,669, forward strand.
CCAACATGAGCACACGCACTTGAACATATAAATAACAACGCACATACACACGGCACGCACGAAAACACACACATACTTGAACGTAAAGCAGATACGCAAACACAATCACTCATTCGCATACACATGTACATACACGGACAGATACGTGCATTACACGCACGCACATACATACAAACTCATACTCACTCACACACAAACAAAATGCTAAACCGCAAACACCCACACATAATAAAAATATAAAGACTTGAACCCACTACGTAAGCATTCCATACTACTGACTTTACTCAAACTCTGTAGACCTCCTTTAAAAAAATGCACTTTCTGTTATATATCTCCCCTGAGAAATAGATTCTTAAAAACTTTGTAAATTAAATTTTCTTTCCCAGACTTTCCAAACTCCATGATGAGACGATGTGTGAGTGTTAAGCTATCATAATGCATACCTGTTATTTTGATATATTTTTGGCGAAACTATACTTAGCCTTTCTCTTGTTTTGATTCTTGATCTAATTTTGGAAATAACTTTTCACGGCTATGACTTGACCTGCTCCTTTTGGATCATAGAGACTCATCAGTTGTTCCTCACTTTTCCAGTTCTATGACTGTTTTCTTTATAGTCTCGCAGGATAGTCTAGCACCCTTCAGTACCTCAAGAAGTTTCGTCTCCAGGTCAGTTTAGGACGTCCTCTTTTCCGTATTCCTTGCGGGTTCCACTCAAGTGCTTGTCTAGTGACACTCGACTGTGTCTTCCGTAATGTATGCCCGACCCATTTCCACCTTCTCCTCTTAACCTGGGTCATCATGGGTTCCTGTCATGTTCTTATCCACTGGTCTGTGTTTGGAACTGCCACACCATCTCAGTCTAAGAATCCACCAAAGACATTCATTGACAAAAGTCTGAATCTTATTTGTATTTAACTTGGGGACTTGTCACGTTTCCGAGCCATACAGCAACACAGATTTCACATTTAAGCTCAATAATGGCTATGAAGGAAATAAAAAGAACCAAAACAACAACGGATATCAAGCAAATTAAGATATAATCTTGAAACATATAAATATATATATGGGGAGAAGAATAATCGAGGTGTGATAGACGTGTAGCACTCAAGCAGATTAAGTCAGGAAGGTAAACTTGCATGTATAAATAGATATAAAAGGTGGAAAATGCACAAAAAGGTAAATATACAGGTGTATAAGCATGTATACAGACATGTAGGTAAACGTATGACATTATATTATATATATATATATATATATATATATATATATATATATATATCTAGAGAGAGAGAGAGAGAGAGAAGAAAAAATAGGGAGATTAAAAATAAAGAGAGGAAGAAAAATAGAGAGATTGACAAGATATAGAAAGAAAAGAGGAAAGAAAGACAGATAGAAAGAGAAAGAGTGTGAGAGAGAGAAAAAGAGAAATGAAGAAAACGAGGTAAAGTAAAGAAGAGAAGGAATCAAAGAGGGAGATGAAGGAATATAGAGAGGGAGTGTAAGAGAGAGAAACAGAGAGTAATGACAAACAAAATAAAGATAGTGAGAGAAAGACAAAAAGTGCGAAACAAAAAGACAAAGAGAAAGATAGAGAAAAGAGAGAGAAAACGGCAAGAAAGCGAAGTATAGATCTACTCTGGAACATTTATTACTTAGATGATGAGAATCAATGTCTGCACTGTCTAACTATAAGACTTATGTTGGAGTCAAGAACAAATTGTAAATACTTTAAGACAAGCAGTAAGAGCCAACATTTTACAGCAACTAAATCATTTAAAGCCGAAGGATTGACTTTATTGCACCGGGTTTTATCCCATATGGCTCGGCCCTCTCCGCAGAAATGGCACGCCACCTGCCGAGAGTATTGCACAAAGCACGAACTCCGTAGCTCCAGCAACAATCCTAGGGGTCTGTGGAAAAAACTGCACTCGTGAACAGAACGGCGCGGTCCGGATTCGAACCCACGACCTTCGACTCACAAGGCCAAGGGCTTAACCACTTAAGCCACAGAAACCCCCAACTAAATCACAATCTACATGCATTGAAATGGATGACTTCATAATCATAGTTTTCACGACACGCCTTCAACACACTAGCTGAATGCACATGATTGCTCATTAGTTTTAATTTGTAACTCAAATACAACATTCAGAGACGGTTGCAACGTGTGTGACAATACAACATACAACTTACAACCATTACTGGGATATGTTAGCATTTACACCAACTGTACAAATACGATCAGGTGATCAACTTGAAATATGTAGTACGTTAAAGTAATTGAAATCTCTCTCTCCCTCTCTCCCTCTCTACAAACATATATATATATATATATATATATATATATACTTAAAGCACTGGTAGTGAAGCCGTGTATGATTTCCCCAGCAGTCAAATCATTTGTATCGTTGTTGGGAACACTTCTGAGGTGTTTTTAGACCTGTTGACGGCTACATACATTTGGTGCTATAATTTTCTGTGTACACAACACTCATCCCCTGGTTTGGCTACCTTATCAATGTTGTACATGTTCTTTTTGAGTCAGCGAAAGCTATACCAATGAATGTTTTGAAGAGAATGAGATATTGAAAGCCTCAAAGATATCTTGCAGAGAGCAATGAATTCCTTTTCTCTAATCCTGTGTCATGTATATATATATATAACACACAAGAGAGAGAGAGAGAGAGAGAGAGAGACATATTTGTTTTTGAATTAAGAAGAATGCAGAAACAATACAACATTTTTTTCTTTATTGTTGTTGCATGAATTCCAAGTCCAAATTATCTTGCAGAAGATTTTGGCAGCAACAACCTAATTCTGGAAAAGTTCACGCTCACCGTGCATGCTAATAAAACAATAGAAAGGTAAATAGAAATGGTGATCCATGAAGGAGAATACATAACGTTGTTTTCAACGATAGTAGCAAAGTTAGGAACATACAAGTAATAGTGCATGTGCACAATGAAAGATGTACGAATGTTTCAAACAGACAAACGTTTTGCCAATTAGCATAATCTTTGATCGTGTTTTGCAAGTGTACTTGAACTTGAGAAGAAAATGCTTGAGTCGAACCCGCAAAGAATACGGAAGTAGGGATGTCCTAAACAGTCCTGGATCGGAGTCGTCTTGAGGAACTAAGGGGTGCTGGACTGTCTTGGAAAGCCATAAAGAAAACAACCAGAAACCGGGAAAAGTTGCAACAACTGTTGATGCCCTATGCTTTACGAGGAGCATAGAGAACAAGTAAGTAAGTATGTAAATAAGTAAGCTTATATGACTACATACATGACATATTAAATAATATTATATGTTAGTAACTGACATAGTTGACACTTTCATAACGACTGAACTGTTCAACATAATATTTGAAAAACATACTACGATCAAAGGTTATTATTACAATATAAATGAGAATATATATTCATGATGTTTTAAACCTCAAAGGTTATTGCAAGATAGAGCAACCTGTCACAACTAGATAGCCTGTATCGAAGGTTATTGCAAGATAGAGCAACCTGCCACAACGCTAGACAGCCTGCGTATCAAAGGTTATTGCAAGATAGAGCAACCTGCCACAACGCTAGACAGCCTGCGTATCAAAGGTTATTGCAAGATAGAGCAACCTGCCACAACGCTAGACAGCCTGCGTACCAAAGGTTATTGCAAGATAGAGCAACCTGCCACAACGCTAGACAGCCTGCGTACCAAAGGTTATTGCAAGATAGACAACCTGCCACAACGCTGCCAGCCTCGTTCAAGGTGACTTTGGCAGTTCATGTTCATCAGTTTCCTGTTCATAAGTGGTATTCGTAAAATATCTGCGCTTCACCCTCATTTGTTTCAGTTTCATGTCATTCATACATATCTACACTTACTCTCATTTGTTTCAGTTTCATGTCATTCATACATATCTACACGTCACCCTCATTTGTTTCAGTTTCATGTCATTCATACATAGCTGCACATCACCCTCATTTGTTTCAAGCACAATTTTCATGCACATTAATTGTATGACCACTAGATTTATACCCATCAGTTCTATGCACATTTGTTTCGCTTTCAATACTGTCAGGCTCAACATTTTCAAACACATCTGTTTCACAATAATTACTCTAATTGCCATACGTTTCTGTTTGTCAGTTTTATGTTAATTAGTTTTATGCTAATCAGTTTCATACACACTAAGTTCATGCACATGCGCAGATCGTTCGTGCACACCTACTTGTTTTGTTCCTGCCGGAAAAATAGGAAGTCTGTTGTCCTTGGAAAAAATTGCTTCACGCGTCTGCGGATATCCATAATTTCTCTCGATGGTTGAAGAACTAATTGGAACTTGCTCTCTGACTGGTTGCTGGTTGGTATACGGTTCGAATCTTGAGCTAGTTGGTGGGATATACCTATCAGAAGTTTTCTCCTTGGTGAGAGTTTCCTGAATGATATACTGAGTCGTTCTTGGGCCACCTTGTTTAGCAGTATCTAAATGATCAGGGATTGTTTTTGCTAGATCATAATCTGAGAAGTCTCTGAGGTTTGTGGCGCCTTTAAAACCGAGATCACCTACGTACTCTGGAGTTATGTGTATAGGCTTTCTCAGAACGTGTTGATCTCTGACATCCAAGGAGACTCCTGAGCTCTGTGGTTCTATGTCCCTCTGGAGGAGTCTACCGTCAATTGAAGCTCGAGAATATGACGATGGAGTTTGTGTTTTGGCGTTGTAATCGAGTGAAGCTTTGTGTGTATCCACTTGAACGGGAGGAGCGTATATATCATTTACTCCTGAAGATGTTCTGTAGTTATAAGCAGACGAACTAGACGTCTCAGTGTGCGGTTCTTGAAAATGAAGAGGTTTGTAATGTATAGAAGTCTCGATTGGGTTGGATTGTTTGTTATGGACTGCTTCGTTATGTGTGTTTTGGTAGGACCATGATGTCTGCTGAGCTTGATGTTTTGGCGTCTGCTGTGGGGATTGTTGCATTTGATTTCTTTGTTGTTGTCTAGTAGCATGCTGCTGATGGTAGTGTTCAGGATACGGTAAGGATCTATAACCTTTGGAAGAATCACTGAAACCTTTGATGTCACTGGGTGACGAAACTGTGTAGCTTCTAGAGACTGGATGGGACAATCCAGATTTAGGCGAACCATGCGTACCTCTGCTGTTAGGATAGGTATGCGATTGTGAGGACTGGTAATTCTTTCTGCTAGATCTGGGCGAAGCATGTGTTCTTTGGGAGGAATCTGAAGGTGATGGTAAGCGGTTGGGGACTTCACGATCGGGCGTTACTGATCGGCTTGGTGATCGACCTCTGGGTGGTTTAGTTGACACAAATTTTAACATTCTACAACTAACATAACTGTCACTAACTTGCTGGATATCTGTCTAACAACTGCAGAAAGATCGACTCTAAATGAAAAGAAAAACTGGAAATTTTGTCCCGATAAAACCTTTGCTTGGATAAAATTGTTATCGTGATAGAACCATATTTAAATGTCACTTGACGCCAAACACGAAAGGGCTGAAGAGATCATAATCAAATTACTTTATAAAATTAAATACAACATACACTACACATACAAAGTAAGAATTAAGAACATGAAATACTTCATATACAAAGTAAGAATTAAGAACATGAAATACTTCATATACAAAGTAAGAATTAAGAACATGAAATACTTCATATACTAAGTAAGAATTAAGAACATGAAATACTTCATATACAAGTTAGAATTAAGATTATGAAATACTTCATATACTAAGTAAGAATTAAGAACATGAAATACTTCATATATTAAGTAAGAATTAAGAACATGAAATACTTCATATATTAAGTAAGAATTAAGAACATGAAATACTTCATATACAAAGTAAGAATTAAGAACATGAAATACTTCATATACAAAGTAAGAATTAAGAACATGAAATACTTCATATATTAAGTAAGAATTAAGAACATGAAATACTTCATATACAAAGTAGAATTAAGAACATGAAATACTTCATATACTAAGTAAGAATTAAGAACATGAAATACTTCATATATTTAAATAGAATTAAGAACAGTGTAAACTAAGCCATAATTAATCATTCAACACTTGCTACAGTTATAACCAAGAAGTAGATAATCACATGATATTATACAATTTCAAATATAGTCGTAGAAAAATTAATCAAATCTCTGGTTTAGGAGGATGAATAGATATCAATTGAATTGGTACTGACTCAATCAGTTCATATCGTTTCTTCACATTCTCTGAAACTGTCATTGTACACTCAACTAGAACTGTTATTTTCATAGACGCCTGTACACAAAGAAATCTTAAGAAAAGAATTAAGGATCAGACAGTCTAGTTTCTTCTATAGAAGAGTTAGAACATATAGGATGACGAAGAGGAAGTTTAGAAAATATTGGTGAAAAATTAAAAGTGCAAAATACGAGGAAAGCAGAGATCGTGGATCACAGGGGGAAAATATATTGATGGCCTAACATCGTGTTTTGATAAAAGATTGATGTCAGAATTCATTAAATGCACTAGGAAGAGAACGTTGTGGAGAGACATAATCGCCTACGCCGGAAGGGACGGCACTTGATTGAGAGCTGTTCTTATCAAAATTTTGCATTAAGATAATATAATTCTGAGAAATATTATTTGCAGTACTAGACAATATTTCAATTGCAAACATTCATCAACTGTTCTCTGTGCAGAATAGAGAGACTGAGATAGTATGATAGAATCACAAATAGGGTGGAACTTATGGAGAGAACAAGACAGATTCAAGTGAACTAAGTGGCTAAAAAAAGAAGCTATCGCTTGATAGGACACCTCTTGAGAAAGTCTGTGAAGAATATAACAAGACAGTGGCGGCTCGTCATTAAGGGCCAGTGGGGCCAGGCCCCAACAAAAATAAGGTGTAACGTGTATTTATTATTTTATACATTAAAATATAACCTAGCTGAAACCATGATTTTTCCGAAAATTAATGTCTGGCCCCACCAACTAAAATGATCACGAGCCGCCTCTGTAACAAAGGTCATTTTCTGGAAACCACAGAGAAAGCGAAAGAGAGGGAGGTCTAGATACACATGGAGCAGAGATTGTGATGCAGAGATTAACAATACACAGAAGAGCTGAAGGAAGCTGCAGGAGATGGCCAAAGATAGGAAGACTAGGCACAAGCTGGTTGAGGGTTTATGGCCAAATCAGGGTTAAAATGTCACGAGAGAGAGAGAGAGAGGAGAAAGAGAGAGAGATAGACTAGTTTACATTTACTATATGTTGTTCAACATGTGGTTTCTGTCGGTATTGCTTTATGTGTCAGTGTGTTTAGTCTAACCTACCTCACGTGTTACATGTATTTCAAGTTCTGAGGTATATCACGGAGCAAGCAGTTGTGCTGTGCATGGGAGGGCAGTTGAACATATTTAAAATAAAGAATCGTAAGATCAAGGATTGACTTCATTGCACTGGGTTCGACCCTATATGGCTCGGTCCCCCTCCGCAGTAATGGCATACCACCAGATAAAGCACGAACTCCGAAACTCGGGCAACAATATTAGGGATCTCTTGATAAATAAACGGGAACAGAACGACAAGATTTGGATTTGAACTCACTACCTTCTGAACGCATACATACTTTCACTCATATCGCAACCTGCGATTTAAAACTTTCCAAAGAATCAACTGAGAGTCGGATACAAAATAGGTCCCAGTGTTTTGAGTCCCACATAACCATTGAAGATTGGCAGTAACGGCATCAACTTTTATTCTCAAACTAGAAGACGCTGTCCGAAATGCTCCATTCTGGTCTACAATAACCATACCATGCGTGTTAGCTGGAAAAATCCTAGCTTGTCTTCTCACCATAATGTACATACCCATCGGTATAAACAACAACATCATCACTTGCGTTATCTTCTATCAGCTGCTTAAATGGGAGTTACACTTTTATATTGCCCTAATTTGGCTTCCAAAAGTCATGATAACATTGCGTAAGTTGGCACTGTTATCAACTAATAACCAATCAAGTGCAGTGTATGTAGAGTTATTTGACATTCATGATTAATCTGAGTTGGATATGACACTAAAATACGCGATAGTTGAAAAGTATGGAAAGCCGTACGTACATAAACGAATACACCATGAAATATAATGAGTCAGAGTAAGGACAGTAAAATGGCTCGTGACATAGAATATACACGATGAGTTACTTGATGGCTCAGCTGTATGCTAGCACGGATATAGACATACACGATGAGTTACTTGATGGCTCAGCTGTATGAAAACACGACGTAGACATACACGATGAGTTACTTGATGGCTCAGCTGTATGATAGCACGTACGTAGACATACATGATGGATATCTTGCTTTGACAATTCGCAGCATAGTTATTTTGTTATTGACCTCAGTGCGGTAAGAAGTATGGACAGCCGTATTCACACATATGTAAAATAATATTTCTTGTAGAAGAGTGATAGTCTCTATACAAAGGTGTAAAATACATGACTTGAAATTGTTTAGATTGTAAAAAAGAGTCTAATCTTGTAAGAAAGTACACAATAGTTTACTCGTTACGACTAAATTAATAGACGAAATTACGTTAAATGTGGTAAAAGAGAATGACATACATGGTGAGATATAGAATAGAGTACAACATATTAAAGGACGGAACTCTGGAGAACATTGGTTATCTTCGTCTACCTCATATCTACATAAACACAGTCTTTTTGAGGGTCTCTGTGGCTAAGTGGTTAGGCCATTTGCCTTGTGAGTCGAAGGTCGAACTGGCACGCCACCTGCCGAGAGTATTGCACAAAAGTATTTAAAGCCGAAGGATTGACTTCATTGCACCGGATTTTACCCCATATGGCTCGGTCCCTCTCCGCAGAAATGGCAGCCACCTGCCGAGAGTATTGCACAAAGCACGAACTCCGTAGCTCCAGCAACAATTCTAGGGGTCTCTGGAAAAAACTGCACTGGTGAACAGAACGGCGCGGTTCGGCAATGAATTGATCTTCACTATTACTGGTCTTCAGTTGAAATAATGTAAGAAACGCTACCTGATCTAGACTTTACACAAACTAGACTGAACACCAACAAGTCTGTGGTCGACCTAGACTGCACTTCAAATAGAATGCACTCAAAATAGGCTGCAATCGAAATAGATTGAACTTAAAATAGATTGCAACCGAGCTAAATTTCACTCGAACAAAACTATGATTGCACTAGACTTGGATTAAAATACATCGTATCTGAAATAAATCACATTAATTCTACCACGTGAACTAAACCAACATTGAATTAGATATCACTTCAACTTGTCTTCTATTTTCATGTCTGAATGCTAAGCATAGTGGTCGCACGTCGTATTCACTAACGAACGTGTAAGGGATCAATTCTTAGTATATTTCACTTAGAGACGAACGAAATTAAATAAAAACCAGCGATCAACTGAGATCACTTATACAACCTCACTTCTGTTAGATCATTTATACAACCTCACTTCTGTTAGATAATTTATACAATCTCCCTTCTGTTAGATCAGTTATACAATCTCCCTTCTGTTAGATCACTTATACAATCTCACTTCTGTTAGATAATTTATACAATCTCCCTTCTGTTAGATAATTTATACAATCTCACTTCTGTTAGATCACTTATACAATCTCCTCTGTTAGATCATTTATACACTCACTTCTGTTAGATCACTTATACAATCTCTTCTGTTAGATTGAATTATACAACTCATCTGTTAGACAGCTACAATCTCACTCGATAGATAACTTATCAATTGCACTAGACTTGATTAAAATCTCATCTGAATTAAATCACATTAATTCTACCACGTAGATCCAATTTGAATCACAACTTCTCATTTTCTGTTGAATGCTCATATGGTGCACGTCTATTCACTACGCTTAGATCATTTATACATATCTCACTTGACGCGAATTATACAACTCACATCTAGATACTTATACAATCTCACTTCTGTTAGATCATTTATACAACCTCACTTCTGTTAGATAATTTATACAATCTCCCTTCTGTTAGATCACTTATACAATCTCACTTCTGTTAGATCATTTATACAATCTCACTTCTGTTAGATCATTTATACAATCTCCCTTCTGTTAGATCATTTATACAATCTCCCTTCTGTTAGATCATTTATACAATCTCCCTTCTGTTAGATAATTTATACAATCTCCCTTCTGTTAGATAATTTATACAATCTCCCTTCTGTTAGATAATTTATACAATCTCCCTTCTGTTAGATAGTTATACAATCTCCTTCTGTTAGATCATTTATACAATCTCACTTCTGTTAGATCACTTATACAATCTCACTTCTGTTAGATCATTTATACAACCTCACTTCTGTTAGATCATTTATACAACCTCATCTGTTAGATCATTTATACAATCTCACTTCTGTTAGATCATTTATACAATCTCACTTCTGTTAGATCATTTATACAATCTCACTTCTGTTAGATCATTTATACAATCTCCCTTCTGTTAGATCACTTATACAATCTCACTTCTGTTAGATCATTTATACAATCTCCTTCTGTTGATCATTATACAACTACTCTGTTAGATCATTATACAATTCTCTTCTGTTAGATCATTTATACAATCTCCATCTGTTAGAACTTTATACAATCTCCTTCTGTTAGATCATTTATACAATTTCCTTTCTGTTAGATCATTTATACAATCTCCCATCTGTTAGAACATTTATACAATCTCCCATCTGTTAGATCATTTATACAATCTCATTCTGTTAAAATTTTATACAATCTACTTCTGTTAGATCACTTATACAATCTCACTTCTGTTCTGATCATTTTATACAATCTACTTCTGTTAGATATTTATACAATCTTACTTCTGTTAGATCACTTATACAATCTCACTTCTGTTAGATCATTTATACAATCTCACTTCTGTTAGAAGCTTTATACAATCTTACTTCTGTTAGATCACTTATACAATCTCACTTCTGTTAGAACATTTATACAATCTCACTTCTGTTAGAAGCTTTATACAATCTCACTTCTGTTAGAACATTATACAATCTCCATCTGTTAGAACATTTATACAATCTCCCTTCTGTTAGATCATTTATACAATCTCCCTTCTGTTAGATCATTTATACAATCTCACTTCTGTTAGATCATTTATACAATCTCACTTCTGTTAGATCATTTATACAATCTCACTTCTGTTAGATCATTTATACAATCTCACTTCTGTTAGATCATTTATACAATCTCACTTCTGTTAGATCATTTATACAATCTCACATCTGTTAGATCATTTATACAATCTCACATCTGTTAGAACATTTATACAATCTCACTTCTGTTAGATCATTTATACAATCTTACTTCTGTTAGAACATTTATACAATCTTACTTCTGTCAGATCGTAAAAAGTACACGTCTGTTATATCATTCAAAAACAACACATCTGTTAAACAACTAACAAAGTACACTTCTACTATACCGCTGGTAAAATATCACTTCTCTTGCACCACTTATGAATGAAAGAGCACTACAGCTTGACCAACTTGTAAAAAATACTTTCGTTATAGACAACACTGTGAGAATATTTCACTTGACTGCACTTTTTAAATACTATGAATACCTTTATTTGCTATATTCACTTCGAAAAAATGTAAATTTCACTAGATTTTATTTCGACTTTTTAAAAGCTTTTTCATCAGGTTTCACTTTTAGTACACTTCTCATAAATGACACTCAGTTCACTATGAAGCAAATTATTCTCACAAATGACACTGAGCTCGCTGTGAAACATATTCTTCCTATAAAGGACAATGAGCTCCATATGAAGAATATTCTAACTACATCACATTTAATAAAAGTTAACAGAAAACAATTTTTAAATTTAGGTTTTTGTTCTTTTTAACTTTTCAAAATAAAACAAAATTTTAAACATAAATTATACAATCAAGAATGGCAAATGCTTCAGTGTAACCTAAGTGCTTGACTGAAACTACCACTTTCATAATACCACTATGTCTTGAAGTGTAGACACAGTATTGACAAAGTCAAATGAAATGTTGAAATTCACAGTAATATCCTATATTCTGCTCTAATTTAAAATTATAAATACAATATAACACTTTCATATATTGACTGTGGGAAATATTCATTTATAATGTTGAATTCACAGTAATATCACACATTCTGATGTAATAAATTCACAATGATATATAGACCTTTCAATTTAAACAATGAAATTTTACTTTATATTTGACAATTTTGTAAAAATTATGTTTTCAGAAACAATTTATTTAATAAAGATAACAAATATAAATGAACGTAAAATATATTAATAAATAAATATACTAAAGTCCAAGTGCGTGAACTTGAGATATATATATATTTATAAATATCGATTTAATATCAGGTTTAAATTTACATTCGAAATGATGGTAAATTTGATGGGGAAAAAATGAGTTCGAGCGATATCAAAACATCATTTTTGTTCCCGCACGAAATGTTGCAGCACCATCTCCTGCCTTGATGATGGCAGGATATGAAATCTGTGCGGCGCCAGAGACACAGGTTTAGAGAGGTATAGAATATTACAGTGAGCTATATTTGAACTCTTCCTCTACCGGTGGTACGGGAACTCACAAACCAGAAAGTTCTGCATTCTACCTTGTGGTATTATTTGCGTGCGTATACGTTTTACCTGCTTACGTAGTAACTTATTTTGAACACACGCTTAAACTACACGCATATTGTTATCTATTAGATACGACCTTTTCTCTTTAACAAGGACATATTGGAAAATGGAAGGGTTTCTGGCAAATGATATTGTTAGTGATTACGTAAAGCACTAGTAGATTTTATGCCAGTGACTTGGCACTGATGTGAAGAGTGAAAGAAAGTGGGCGAACGAATGGTATGATAGGGTAAATAGCAAAAAGGGGACTCTAACGATTTAATCACTATAAATTGCGTTATTGCGTCCCTTGATGAATGAAATCAAAACAAGTGCATGTTATGTTATAATTTTTGGTCTTCAAAATGAAGTGTTCAGATAGGTTGCCGGTATTAGTTTTCGAAAATAAACCACATATTTATGTTACCACATCTTCTTAGTTATGCTGTAATATTAAGTAAGATTGTATTGGTTATAACGTATGTTATAAGAGCTGTAACTCATTAAATCATTCAATCAATTTTTCAAAAAAGTACTGAACTTGATTTTTGGCCACAATATAATTTATAGAGTACTGGAAGCTCATCTTGTCTTGTTGTTTATTTCGTTGTTTATTCTGTTGTTTATTCTCTTGTTTATTTTGTTGTTTATTCTGCTGTTTATTTTGCTGTTTATTTTGTGTTTATTCTGCTGTTTATTTTGCTGTTTATTTTGTTGTTTATTCTGCTGTTTATTTTTGCTGTTTATTTGTTGTTTATTCTGGTTTATTCTTGCTTTTTTATTCTTGTTGTTTATTCTTGTTGTTTATTCTTGTTGTTTATTCTTGTTATTTATTCTTGTTGTTTATTCTTGTTGTTTATTCTTGTTGTTTATTCTTGTTGTTTATTCTTGTTGCTTATTCTTGTTGTTTATTCTTGTTGTTTATTCTTGTTGTTTATTCTTTTGTTTATTCTGTTGTTTATTCTTGTGTTATTCGTTTATTCTTGTTGTTTATTCTTGTTGTTTATTCCTGTTGTTTATTCTCGTTGTTTATTCTTGTTGTTTATTCGTTGTTTATTCTGTTGTTTTTTGTTGTTTATTCTTGTTGTTTATTCTTGTTGTTTATTCTTGTTGTTTATTCTTGTTGCTTATTCTTGTTGCTTATTCGATACAAATATCTTCTTCGCACGCTCCATCTCGACCACTTGTTAACCACTCTGTTTGATGTGTATGCGATCTGAGCGTAAGAGCGATTGTACGTTGCGCTAGTCATGCTCCTACAAGTAGATCAGCACATCCGATTTCTGCAATGTTCTTTATTTACTACGGTAGCTTACCTATGTCCTACATCAGTCTCCTCTTACGACATGGCTTGTAGGTCACAGTGGTACTATGCTGTGCTTCACTTTCAGGCCCCAGCAACACACATGAGCTATAAACAGATGATCCTCTTTCCTCTAGGGCTGCTTTTCTAATGTAATCTGGTTAATTTTTATTGACTACGTTTTCAAAAGCTTTGATAACTCTCTGAGTATAGTAAGCAATATCGTAATGTTTGGTTCAGTTATGCATGGTGGATAACATGTAACATAGTTAAATGTCAAGAAAGAGAACCAGATACGTTTAAAAAAAGGACGAGTTTAAAACAAGGCTATGTTCTGTCTCCAGTACTTTTAACGTATCCCCAAAAAAATAATACCGCATGAAGATGAAGTGCTATAGATGAAACAACAAAAATACTTGATTATGTTGATGACATAGATTGTAGTAGGAGATAGTGAACAAGAAACTGTAAGAACATCCAAACACTTAATGAAATCAGCTGAACAAATTGAACTTAATAGGAATCTAGACAAGAAAGACTATTTGATAATATCAAGAAAGAAAAATAGAACGTTGACATATGTTAGTTAATAATACGTCAATTCCAAGAACAAAAACATACAAGCATTTCGACACGAACTTGAAAAGCTTCAACACAATAAGGAAATTGATAACATATAATACAATCAGGAAATAAGGTATACTTTGACCTACAACATCTGGTAAAAGACAAGGGCATGTTATGTATCACTAAGAAATCAAAATACATAGCTGTAATTAAAATTTTTTTTTAAAATGGGTATAAAACCTGGTGCACAAGAAAACAAGATGGAATGGTAATAAAACAGACGTTTGAAAATATACCTTTAAAACAGTCTTAAGAATCAACTCTTCAGACTAATAAATAATAGTGGAGAGCGGAAAATGAAAAAAAGGACATTTATAATTTGTTTAAATTACTAATAATTACAACCATTATGAAGGTTAATAATACAATAAGATGGCTAGAAGCTAATCTTTGCATATTGCATTCATATTGTTAGTAATTTTCTCAACACATTGACTACGAATTGGAAAAAACACGATATGGTCGAATAATTTTTATCTTCTTATTTGCAGCTTAAAATATATATAAACTTGGTCCAATTAACAAATGTTACCAAACTCGCCATCGGATCACGATGTGGAAAGATATAGTATTGCTGTACATAAAAACCGAAAATTGAATCATGTTTTGTTGGTAATTTAGCACTAATGTTACAGGAAACAATTCTTGACGCAGTGTACGGAATATGGGTTATTTTAATTGACAATATTGTCGCATCCTGCTGCAGTTAATACGACGTGAGTTAAATATTGCAAGAGAGGCAAAGAAAAGACAGACTAATATTGCGTTACAAAATAGATGAAGAGAAGAGACTACGAGACAGACCAAGAAAACGATGGAGAGATAATGTTTAAGTAAACCTATAAATACTAGAAGTAAATAAATGAGAAGAGAAAGATCCAACAAGAGATGAATGAGAAGAGGGATATCAGCAGCAATGAACTTCAAATGCTTGTAAAGCTGAAGAAGAAGAAGAAAAACATGCTTTAGCAAAGATAGAACTTGTCAGTAGCTGATGTAGGTCTGATATTGGTAATAGAATTAGGAGTAGTGTTAACAGAGGCAGGGGTAATGGAAGTATAAATAGTAATAATCTAAGCAGCAGTAATGGTAATAGAAGTAAAGTTAGTGGTAAAAGAAAAAAGTAATGGTAATAGCAATAGTAGTGATGGTGATGGAAGTAGGAGTAATGAGAAAGAAAGTAGGAGTAATGATAATGTGAGTAAACGTAATGGTAATGGAAGTAGTAGTAGAAACAGAAATAGAAGTAATGATAGTAACAGTAATGGTAATAGTAGTATTAGTAGCAGTATTAGTAGTAAGCAGTATTAATAGTAACAGTAGTATTCTTCTTCTTTCTTCTTTGTGTTCTTTCTTTACGACCAATTTTAATCACTCTTTGTGATATGTTTGATCTTTGCCAAGAACGTCTATAATTTGCACATTGGTTTGGTAGGCCCCTAAACGCATAGACTTCTACACGTTTAGGACATGTGCATCCAATTTTAGCCAAACCTCCTTAGTCGCCTCTTACGACATGCATGGCAGGTAACAGTGGTTCTATTCTTTACACTCCAAATTTGGGCTCCGGTAACCACTCGGGCGACAGTAGTATTAGTAGTTGTAACAGAAGTAGCAGTAGTGATATTACAAGTAAGAGTAGTGAGAATGATAGAAAAGTTGCTTCTATTATTAAATCTCAAAACATTAAAATATGATAATAAAGACAAAATATTACGATATTTTATTTGCAAAGAACGGTTTCCAGAAACACATGTTTCCTACATTATTCGAATCTACTTCAATTCCGGCAGGCTTGTCCTGCAGGATATGCTGATAGAATTTACAAACATTGGGGAGCCAGGCGGACATGTTTAGATTAACAGGAAAACCAGTGGAGGCCAGAAGTCAGTCTACTGTATCGAGATGTTATTTACTAGTTAATTTGTAGAAGGTATAGAAGGGAATGAATTATGCAGACATATCTCCAGTGCTATATTGAGCCAATACTTCTTATGACAGCTAATCATAGATATTAAACTTGGCCCATGTGGTGCCGGGGCCCACAAGGGAAGCAAAGAATAGTACCACTGCGACCTACAAGGCATGTCGTAAGAGGTGACTGATGTAGAACCTTGGGAAGCTACCTAGTAAATAAAAAAAAGCATCGCAGAAATCGGATGTGCTGGCCTATTTGTAAGCGCATAACTGGCACAGCGTACAATCGCTCTTAGGCTCGGATCACATACAAATCACAGAGAGTGGTTAACAAGTATGGAGCGTTCAAAGAAGAAGAAGTATATTCAACTGACAATTAATTTTATTAGAAACCACAGAGATGTCGTTTTACAGAATAATGCTGAAAATCCAATGATTACCGATAGCAATTAAGGGGTTATGCTACAGGATTTCTCAACTTTCTTATCTCTCAATAAAATTATGTGATACATAGCAGTTACTACTAGAGTGGTCTAAAATGAAAATTTAGATATCTTTCGCATTAATAAATTATCGGGTTGCCATGGAAACGGCAGCCATGTTGGATTGTTTGGATAAAAACTTGCACTAAATAACTTGATCAACAGAATAAGACACATCGTATTTATAAGGTACCGTCTCTGTATTGTATGGAATTCCAACAGTCATTCTGTCGTGATGTCACTCTGTCAGGCTGTAATATGTCAATCTCCTCATATTTACTTCCCACTTGAGCCTCGGTTTTCCTCATGTTCGCGCCTATCTAATTTCCTCCCAATCATGATCAAGGAATCATCAGTTATATGAGGACTATCATCATAGCACTCTGGTTACTTCCATATGTGCTCCGATCTCCGCCTCAGCAAATCCAGTAGGGTTCAGCGGCCCAACACGCCAGTTCGATGTTGATTAATCAATCTCGTTGCATATTTAGTATGTCGTTCTTTTCAGGCTGCACCAATATTGACACTCATCTCTCTCAATCTGGTCAGAGAGTGGGATTCCCATCCCTGATCAAGAAATCATGTTTTCTTTATGTGTCCAAAATAGTTAAACATTTAAACTGTTATATTTGAACAAAAATATCTTGTCGAAACATCAAATAAAGATGAAAGACTAACGGCAAGAAGTATTGAACAGAACAGAAGAGAAAATCTAAATGAGAAAGTAGATAATAAATTGATTATTGGTTATTGATTACTGAGCTGACGTCACTGGACTCCGGGGCAGACCCATAGGTGCACAGTATCTTCCAGCAGATATCAAATGTTATGTTTAATAAATAAAATTGCTCAAAAGGAAGTATATATGATTAATGAAATCATAAATACGATAATTGTGAGAAGAAAAGTAACGAATAAATATTAGTATGAAATAGTCAATAATGAATGAAGAAAACATGTACAAACTAGCAAAAGTAAAATGGATGGAAACAAAATACAGGCACTTAGACGACATGAACAAATAAACATAAAAGATATACATGAAGATATACTATACAGTTAATTTTGAGAACATGAGGTCCGAATTCGTGGTAGGGAGAAACAGAAAGAGAAAATACAAATAAAAATGTGATCTTTAAAGAGAAAGAGATATCAAATTGATAAACAGAAAATGCGATAAAACTATTCGAAGATTAAAGAAAAATTAAACAAGTGAAGACTTCATAATATTGAAGAACTAAACCTCATGGTTGCAAAAGTAAAATACGTATAAACTATTGAGTCACATAATTCCATTTTAGGACCATTTGGAATTTATCGCATTGTCGGATTATTTATGTTCTGTACTGTGTAAGAAGTGAAATTCTTCACTTCTGTTTTGTATCCTTTGCTCGATAAATGTCTTTTTGTCGAAACGTTCTTGTCTAGTGTTATTGTTTTTGTATTTTGTAAAACTACAGTACTTTGTTTTTACGTGTTACGCAATTGCTACATAATTTTACTGCAATCTTCCCTTATATCGATAATACTGATAGCAAAAGTAGAAACAGTAATAAAAACATTGAAAATAGAAATAGACTAGATACTATCAAAATAGGAATGAAAGAAATTCTGGAAGAATTAAACACATATATAATTACGTCTCTGTGTAACGAAATATATATTTTGGGACACACATCCATAAATTAGAAAACATCAGTCTTTGTAGTTTTGCTTAAGAAATAAATAAAAATAAAAAAATCAGTAAAACGAGCAGGTTATAACTAAATTAGCATGATGCATCATATGTTAAAAATATACATAAAGATCACAGAGAAAAGAATAAAGTAGAAAATAAACAAGGTAATTGGCCAAAAGCAATTTAAATTCCGAAATAACTGTTGCACATGAGAAGACATTTGTTGTTATATAAGATGTTCATATATAAATGTGTAGAGATACAAAGTAGCGTGTATTTATGTTTTATAGATTGCACATTATACACAGACTTCCGACAGAATACATCATATACAGTTTTTACAATCTTCACAATTACATGAGACATACTCCTCGGTGCTACCAAGTTCGTGTACTGACGTTGAGATTTCTCTATGTAAGAAATAGATTGCAGCACACATAGTTACTACACGAAAGGAACAAACTAACACATAGTTACTTCCCGAAGTGCAATGGTGATGGTTCTGTCAATCAATCAATCACATTATAGAAGAAGAATCATCAAGTACATGATCAGGTAATCTGTAATCCAACAACGTAACATGTGCACACCAAAAATGTTTTACCCAAGTTGGCTTCGAGTCACAGAATTTCCACGGAACATGGTTACTAGCAAAGCATGCTTTCGACATAGATATTGATGCCCCCACACCCGTTTGGATATAATGATTTATCGATTCATGTCGTTCTTGTCGTCATGTATTACTTTCTATGTGGCTCGTATTACAGTCTTCTTCGAACGTTGCATATCGATCACTTGTTAACCACTCTTTGTGATTGTATGTGATCTGAGCCTAAGAGCGAGTGTACGATGTGCCAGTTATGCGTTTACAAGTACGTTAACACATCCGATTTCTGCGACGCTTTTTATTTACTAGGGTAGCTTCCTAGGCCCTACCTCAGTCGCCTCAACATAGGTCGCAGTGTTACCATTCTTTGCTTCCCATTGCGGGGTCCCAGCAATGCATGGGCGGCATTACATTCTATGTAGCTCATAAAGTACGAGTATGATAGTTGGTTTTATCAAGATAAAGTAAACATGTGACGTAATCTCGAACTATTCACACATTAGACCAATAGTTCATAGTCTACTTTTAGAATTTCTAGAGGTATAGACAACAGAAAAAAAACGCAAGACATACTCTTAATGGACATAAAGAAGTTTTGAGAACCGTTTAGTGCTGCAGACTTGGACGATCCCTCTTCTATTAGGACAAAGTAAATTTAACATTAGTCATGGATATGCAATTAATGACAACCTCCCAGTTTGGCAACTAAACTTGTATAATGACGATAGTGGCATAGATGCAAACGTACTATGATAGTAGTATAAAATAAAATCAAAACAGTGTAGCGAATAATATGCAAGTTGAGGAATGGGACACACACTGTACAATCAAACTGCGTCATTGCAATTGATGTAAAGTTTTCTAGCGAATTGGTACATACGGGTTAGGGAAATAGTCGCAACAAGTGTTATGGAAATAATGCTATAACAACAAACAAATTGTCCATCATTGGAGACCATCAATAACAGAAGAGGATTGTGCATGTATGTTGTATGTCAGTAAAGGTATTGGCTAGGACAGAACTCTGAAAGACAGAGAATGGGAAAAGACTGCAGACAAAACTGAGGGCAGTCCCAAAGGGCAATACATAATGAGAATTTTAAAGCTATGATAAAAGAGTTGACAGGAAAGCTGGCCCCTGGCCCCACGTGGGAAGAGACTGGTCCGACTGACGATGCAGGGAAGAGACTGGCCGAGTCTCTGACGTGGAAGGAAGAAGCAACTAGTAGAAAACTGATAGAACGGCTGTTATCAAGATTGCTTTTGAAATATTATGTATCGAATTGGAAATGAATGGTCAGTTTCCTATGCGTTTCCCATAGCTTGCTCTGTAAGCTTAGTTCGTGATGACATGTTTATTTTCGTTGGCACAGGTACGATGGGTGAGACTGCAGGATTTACTTTCCACTTGATTTCGCTACGTGTCCAGGCCTCAGACACATTTGATGGAATAGGAAAAAATGCCTTCCTCTAAAAATCTATGTTTTCACTTTTCTTTGTTGCAGTGCACAATGTTTTCAGTTTTAATTTGGTATTAAAGATCGACAAATGTTCATAAACTTCACTGTGTCTAATTGGTTAGTGATGAACCAAGATATAATCAAAGATCTCTATCACTTTCAATGTTTTTTCTCATCTATGTATATATTCGTCCTGTATCGTTATACATTACATAATCACTTTATCCATACAACACTATCCTTGGCAAAGCCAATCTCTTCTATGGAAGTGAGTCTCATATTTTCGCCTCTTAAGTAAATTTCCTTCCAGGATTTCACTAAGTCGGTTCTTTGTTGGTTTACTATTCTTCTTTGGCTACCAGCATAGTGTTCTTGTCTAGCTTCACCATACTTGACTTGGAATTCTTGCAGTCTGGTTAGTGTTGTAGATTCACCATTATTACTTGAATCATTTACACGCTCTCTCCTTTGGAAATTTAGAATATCAGCCTGGTCCATTGCTCGACCGCTTTTTATGTTTTTAGGGCAGTCATATCTGCAAAACTATCGATGTGTTCATTTTCCCTTACACTTGCATGCCCTGGTACAACAATAAACCTGATTTTTGTCAGCCTAGACCTCCTCAGCGATTCTATCCATTGTCTCTAAGTACAACCTGTTTCAATCATGAGCATACTCAATGAGTCGCTGAGAAAACATGCATGGATAAAAGTATGTGACTCCAGCCAAACCACCACTTTAGTTACTGTCACGATTTCCATAGTGAGACTGCTTCCAGTCACCACAAAACCACTGCTGTCTTCCTTAGGATGGAAGGTATGAGACAAAGTAGTGTTGTAGCTACGCAAGATGAAAACTACATGAATAAATGGAAAACAAGAAGATGACTTCTAAGATGTAAGAGAAAAGACGTCAAAAAGAAAAAAATAAGCAATTTTGTTGAATAAGCAATAGACGTTGTGGATTACAGTTTCATAAATCTTGAAAACATCAACATAAATTTCATCAGTTTACGAGCAACCCTTTTAGGCACATCTATTCTGTAGAAATACTTAGTCTTGTGCTGCAAGGCATTCTATCATGGATTCTATACTCGTATGTTCATTGCTGTTTGTTTATTTGTATCCCTCCTCAAGTGATCACGAATTTGCAATCATTTATTTTCCTTTGGTAGAACTGTTGCACTCTGGACCCGTTGCAGACCTCTCTGCTGGAGGCATTTTTCATCTGGGTTATATTCAAGAACTTCTTATCCAAGTGGTGATCTCTGTAGCGTAGAGGTTAAGTGTTCGTCTCTCGTGCCAAAGGAACCAGGTTCCCTCCCTCGTGGAACCATCTGGATATTTTTTCAGAGATTACTGATCTCAGTGTAGGTGAGATCGAGTTCCTAGTCCTATCGGATACAGACGACAAAACGTAGGTCCGTGTTCAATTTGAGCATGTAAAAAACACCTGACGTTCAAAATCGAGAAAAACAGGCTAGAAAGACGCTGCCCTGGCAAAATTCATTAGAAAAGATTCAAAATAAAATTCCTACAAAAATGTTTTCCCATTTTCAAAACTACATCAGGGACTCTCGCCGGTCTTACAAAGTTCGTGTACTGCAGCTGAGATCTTCTTGTGTAAGAAAAAGATCGGAGCACACGTGGCTACTCACCGAATGAAGATGGTCATATCAATCAGAAATCAATCATACACAAGAGGAATGTTAATAGATTTAATATGGGGTCAGAAGAAGTACTATTGGTTAGATATTCTTTCATTTTAGATGGTTTGAATTGATTAATTGATTGATTGATTGATTGATAGGACAAACATATTACACTTCAGTGAGTAACCATGTATGCTCCGATCTCTTTCTTACACAGGAAGATATCTGTGGCATTACACGAACCCCTGAGCACCGGCGAGTGTCCTCGATGTAATTTAGAAGACGGTTAAAATATTTTGTAATTTAAAAAAGAATGGTTGTAATGAATTTTTCCCGGGTCACGGCTTGCCAATCTGCTTTTCTATATTTTGAAATGTTCTTTTACATACTCAACTTGAAGACGGGACCTAGGTTTTATCATCCGTCGCCGATAGGACTAGGCTCGTAATTCCACCTACATTGAGATCAGGAATCTCTGAAAAAATATCCGATGGCTTCACGAGGTATCGAATCGAGAATCTTTGGAACGGAAGGCGAGCATTTAACATCTACGTGACATAGATTCTCCCCCGCCCCCTTAATATGACTGACAAACTCTAATGCACACTGAGGATAAAAGAGTTAATTTCTTCCACCAGACATGTATACATCTTCACATATTTCGGAGACAGTTTCTCATAGTAGAAGCAATCATTTTTTAGCTAGCTAAACAAGTATGTAATAAACAAAAAACCATACTTTGAGGTTGCAGAAATTACTTACCGTGTCAGGAGACTTAGAGTATCAAATTATGAGAACCGCTGTTGTTGAATGAGATTGACAGAAAGAGAAGGAGAGAAACTGCTTAAGAAATGTAAGAAATGGCACATAAATAATTACTAATAGAAGATGCCAACTTTGAGGAAACGAAACGGACGTAAGAGATCTTCGAGGATAGTATTGTTGATAATATACAATAAGAAATGTGTACACCACTTCACATTTGCTTTTTAGATTCAGGAAGTGTAAATATGAATATAAACATAAGAAGATTGGGAATAGATAGTAGAAATAGATGGTAGATTAAATAGATGGTAGACATACGGGAACGCAAGAGAGATGGTAGAAATAGATGTTAGAAATAGATGGTAGAAATAGATGGTAGATTAAATAGATGGTAGATTAAATAGATGGTAGATTAAATAGATGTTAGAAATAGATAGTAGAAATAGATGTTAGATATAGATGGTAGAAATAGATAGATGTAAAAAGAAGTTAGACTGGATGTACCAGTTACCTACCACCAAAAGTAAAGGATGATTAAATCAATCAGAAAGCCACCAATACCAACACAATTAGTTAGTTTGTTCCTTTCGTACCAACGGTGGCACATAGGGCAGAGGTTTTAGATCTCCATGTGATGCGATTCGTTGCTAGCAGTTGGAAATCTTGTATGGTTTTGCATCCCAATAGTTTACTTTCTTGTAGGATTGTTCTTCGAAGAGTGGTCTTTGGTCTTCCGCGGTTTCTTTTCCCAACTGGTGACCACATAATGACTTGTCGATTTAGTCTCTTTTCGTCTGATCTAAGAACATGCCTCTAAATATTTCCACCTTCGTTTCCTTATAATATTTGATACGGATTGTTGGTGTGTTCTATCTCTCACTGTGTTGTTCGAAACAAAACCAACACAATACGACTACTATCATGTGAGCAGATTAGAACAAAGTTGTCATTCTGCACATTCGAACAGGACACAATAGACTTTGCAGCTACGTGTATACACAATTCAAGATTGACAAGGCCATGTACACATGTGGACAGGCACATCATACTGCAGAGCACACACACTTGAGAACTGTTCTAAATATGATATACTGTTGAGAACTCAGTGGTCTAGTGAAACATGACTGGACAGAAAACTACACGGACCTCTGTGTTAGCTACAAGAGACAAGGAAGGTTAAAGAAGACACACAATTGAATATATAGACAACAATTGAAGCGAAAGGAAGGAAAGAAGATAAGAGTATAATTAGCATGAAGAACTTGCGGTATTATACAATCAAGGAAATAAAAGTACAACTAAAGAACGCCAGCATGGATGGAAGTCATGAAGAATATCATAAATATTACATCGCACGTGTGTTGCCGTAGCCATCACTAGGAGCAAAGAATAGTAACACTGCAACCAACAAGGCATGTCGTAAGAGGTGACTGAGGTAGGGGACTAGGGAAGCTACTCTAGTAAATAAAAGCGTCGCAGAAATCGGATGTGCTGGCCTACTTGTAGGCACATAACTGGCACAACGTAAAATCGCTCTTAGGCTCGTATCACATACAAATCACAAAGAGTGGTTAACAAGTGATCGATATGGTGCGTTCAAAGAAGAAAATAAGTATTACATGAGAAATTCTAATTTTAGAAAACAATTTGACATCCTCACAAAATCTATTGTAACATTTTTATGTCTAGTACAAAAGAACTAATCTTCGCATTAGAATGTGAATAACGTAAAGCTGTATTGAATAAGTTCCAATGCCATATTTTACCACAAATAATACACAAATAGTGACAAATAGATCTTGTAAATATTTAAACAAAAATACATTTTGGCACACGAGGTAGCTTGTCCGAGTATCGGTAACGCCCAACGGCTTATCACGTGACTTCTCGTTTTGTAATCTGTGGCTACGTGGTAACGACGTTGCCTTGCATTCTGATGTTCGTCGGTTCGAATCCGCACCGCACTGCTCTGTTAACGAGGGCATGTTTTCCACGAGATCCCTAAGAGTATTTGCCGGATTTCGTGCTTCGTCCAATACTTTCGGCAGATAGCGTGTGATTTTTACCGAGATGGACCGAACTATATGGTTGAACTATATGGTTGAACTATATGGTTGAACTATAGTTGAACTATATGGTTGAACTATATGGTTGAACTATGGTTGAACTATGGGTCAAAGTAGGATGAAATAAAGTCAATACTTTGTCTTTGGTCACTTTAATAGATAAAGGTACATTGACACGTGACAATTTAAGAAGTAGAGGAATCGAGTAAAGATTTAGTCTTTCAGGCAAACTGTGATGACACAATGTTCAGTAAAAGAACTGCTACACAAAGAGAGATTTAAAAATGTATATAATATAAACATATTATGGAAATATAATTACAAATATACAATGGAAAGATGATTATATGCATAATATTCCGTTTGAATTTGTTATATAGCGGATTAACATCTCTGACGAAACACGAACTTTTAACCTGAGAACGAGTAATATTATTTTAGTCATATCAATGAATGTAGAGAAACAAAGAAATTTAAAAAAATACGAATAATTTCTTCCGTAGAGTCCAATTGTTTATAATATATCAAATTATCAACGTAGCAGGGGACGACCAAGACGAAGGTGGCAGCAGGACATCAAAGAAGCCTTGAACATGACACTAGAAGGGGTCGGAAAACTTGCAAGAGACAGGGAGATTTTTAGGAGGGATGTGATGAATGCGACATTCCGTAAGGGACATGCTACTACTTGACTTAATTATACAATATCAATATCTGTTCAAATATAGTTTGTCATACTTAATTATACAATATCAATATCTGTTAAAATATAGTTTGTCATACTTAATTATAAAATATCAATATATGTTCAAATATAGTTTGTCATACTTAATTATCACATCTGAAAAGTTAAAATACTACTTGTTAACGAATTGTTTTCTTTGCTAGTAAAATACTACCATCAAATGTTACTTTTGAAAACTTCAACTAACAACCGAAAGAAAACCAACGTTAGATAACCACAGCACTTTACATAAAATAATAATTTGCACAACTATATCACTAATAAATACACGATACTGAAGAACATGAATAGCCACTGTAACTAAGCTGGAAACATTATATATACATTCTCAGTTAACATACTTTGATTGCTGCTAATGTCATACAAATCTTTACAGCTCTTAAGTTAAAGTACCACGCCTATTCCTGTTTCGTCACAAGATCCTTCTATCTAGCGATACCAGTTAAAGTTGTTTTAATATACGATCTAGTGTTTAGAACTAGCATATACTAGAAGTATGTAACAAAAAGGGGGGGGGATGTTAAGTATTATTTGATGTGTTACTTGAAGTTGTCAGATCGAGTCAAGTAGTAAGGCAATGATGTGTAGAGCGCATGTTCAAAAAAGACGTCCCGTTAAAACTTGACCTAATTTTATAGCACCAGTCTAATACTTTAATAACATATTTGTTTTTTATTACGCCCTCAAGTACCATGATTAAATGTAGTAGGATCTCGCGTATTGAGCTGTCAAGTAGCAATCAATCCTATAATTCAATCACTGTTAGATTTGGTTTTTGAACAGGAACATGTTGAACAAGTTGACAAGGTGTCAAAAAGCAAATGCAGTGACCTACCAGCTGGCACCATTACTACAACACCCAAAGATCAAGATGGAGGTGAAAAGACAGATGATAAAAAGTATTTTCCTATCAAAACACTTTGTTACCAGTGCCAAACTTGGTCTCTTACAGCAGCACATCACAGAAAGCTCACCACATGTGAAATGAAATGCTTGAGGAAGGCAGTGGGAGTCACCAGGAAAGACAGACTACGAAATGAGGACATCAGAAGCAGAGTGGGCAGAACTTCATGCATCGAATACATCGAAGGACAACAAATGCAGTGGTTTGGACATTTAATGTGAATGAAATACAACCAACCACCAATAACAGCTTACAATAAAAAGAGATCGGGTACTAGAGCTAAGGGAAGACCAAGAAAAAGATGGATAGACAATATCAAGACCACACTACATAAACACGGATACAACACAACAAGGGCGACTCATCTAGCCCTAGAACGCAAATTAAAGCTCCCATCCCTACGCTTAACGGCAAGAGTGGACAGTCAACTACATCTTCCACCTGGGAATAGACAATAGACATGTTGAAGAGTAGGTTCTGAGAACTCTTCCAGCGTTGTTTCCGTGTCATAAATCAGTAATGTGTTAGAATGATCTAACAAGTACGGTAAACTGCTAGAGTAATATGACAAGTTCGGTAAATTGTTAGAATAACGTGATAAGTACGGTAAATTGTTAGAACAATGTGACAAGTAGTTAAAGTGTTACAATAATGTGACAAGTACGGTAAAGTTTTAAAATAATGTGACAAATACAAGTACGATAAAGTGTTGGAGTAATGTGACAAGTACTATAACGTATTAGAGTAATGTGACAAGTACGATAAATTATTAGAGTAATGTGTCAAGTACGGTAAATTATTAGAGTAATGTGTCAAGTAAAGTGCTAGAGTAATGTGTGGTGTACGGATAAAGTGCCATAGTAATGTGATAAGTACGGTAAATGTTACAATACTATGACAAGCACGTAAATTGTCAGCATAATGGAACCCGTTTGGTTAAGTGTTAAGAGTAATGTGACAAGTTCGGTACAGTGTTAGACTAATGTGACAAGTCCAGGAAGGTGTTGAGTAATTTTCCGAGTTCAATGAAGTACTAGAGTAATCTAGATGGTCAGTGTAGTAGCAGATAACTTGACAAACTCAGGTAAAATGATAAGAGTAATGTGACGGCAAGTTCATTGAAATGCTAGTGTAATATGACTAGTTTATTCCTCGCTTAATTCTTTTCCCAACATTCTATAAACGAAACATTACTTTTAACGTTGAGTCAACTGAAGCATAAGTAAGACGGGAAGCTAACCCCGCCTCTTTGTATTGAAGAGTATGATACACTTGAATAAGCACGTGTTCGTATCTGTCTAATTCAGTATTATAAACACAGCAAATACCACTGTTTGTAATACTTGCAGGCAGTGGCGGATCGTCATTAAGGGCCACTGGGGCCGGACCCCACCAAAAATATTATGTAACATATTTATTATTTTATAAATTAAAACTAACAACCCAAAGCGATGATTTTTCCGATAATTTTTGTCTGGCCCCACCAACAAAATGATCACGAGCCGCCACTGCTTGAAGGATGTACATACACATTTAATACTACTTGTTCAGGAATGAACATTACTTTGTAGATAATAAAAGAACTACACAACTTATAGAAGAAAACTAATATTAAGAGAAAGACATATTTAAGAGATGGCAGTTTTCCCATAGTAATGCATTGCTGTGAAGTGTGGTTTACTGTGATAAAAGAGTTGACAAATTAATTAATATGTTTAAATGCTAGTTTTGCAGAACAGTACTCAGAATACAGTGGATATAAAATTGAACAGATATGTCCATTCTTAATGGAAATGCTTTTGCAGACCATAGGGTATGAAGAACCTGTCACTTCACATTTCTAGATCCAAGTATGCAGGAGGTAAGAGTGCCTATTCATTTCCTCATTTGCGGAACTTGAATGCTTTGTTTAAATTAGCAAAGCACATATGGGAAAATAGGGCACTCACACGAAACATTAAAACATAAGTATGTAAGGCTTGTGTTCTCCACATTCCATTGTATGATAGTGAGACCTGGACCACATATGCCTGACAAGAACATCGTCATAACACATTCCACTGTATGATAGTGAGACCTGGACCACATAAGCTTGACAAGAACATCGTCATAACACATTCCACTGTATGATAGTGAGACCTGGACCACATATGCCTGACAAGAACATCGTCATAACACATTCCACATGCGCTGTCTAATGCGAATATACAGCATCCGATGACAAGACCTCCTCTTCAATATAAGTGCTGGCCAATGATAGCATTCCAAGCATGTACACCTCGCTGAGTTATCGACGTCTGCTTCTTCTTCAGCGATCTCTGGTCATGCGCTTAATTTATTGTGGACCACAAGCTGGTCAGTCAGCTTCAGGTCTGTCAGGTTTCCAAAAGCTTAGTTTTCAGGTCCATGGGGTGTGGCCACATGTTGCATCTCAGTTCCCCCAGGAGAGGACAGTCTTGCAGAATATGTTCCGGTGTCTGTTCCGCCTGCCGACACTGACAGAGAGCTGTTTGACATTCATAATCTATATAAGTGTTTGTTTAGTCTGCGGTGTCCGGTGCGTAGTCGAAATATAATGACCTGGTCTGTTCTGCATAGGTTTGAGGACGTCTTTTCCAAAATCATATCCAGTGTTTCTACTGCATATTTTCTCTGTATGAGGTTTTTGATCTCTTGAAAAGACAGGGGTTGGTAAAGTTTACCGACGTTCTGAGATGGCTGGAACACGTCTGTCCCATGAGGTAGAATCATAAACTAAATTATATATGGCCAACTTGCAACTGGTACTAGACTGCACGGGCACCCATTACTACGCTTTATTGAAGCTTGCCAGTGTGATCAAATTCATGCAGCATAGACAAACCAAATTGGGAGCGGTTGGTAAAAAGCCAAACAAGCATGACGAGTGGCAATGAGGGATGACTCAACAAAAAAGAAGAGTAAGGCAATCATACTTTGGGGGAGGGAGAGGAGGGAGGAACAAAAGAGAATGCAGAGAAACTTTCCTCTGCATGAGCTCCAGTTTCCAGTTGTTACCTGCAGCAACTGTGGACACTGTGGCCAAAAAAAAGACAATGTGATTAATCACAGAACTACTTGATGCAATACCTGTTGTCTCCTGATACAAATAGGTCAATGATGATCTTGTTATAAAAGAAAAAGATTATGTGATAATGATATGGTAGATATACTTCGCATACGTCCACGCACGCACACACATACACACAGACATACGACACTGCGCACACACCCACGCATTTTACATTATATATGATGGGATCTGTGGGTGTTTGCTGTGTTTGTTGCTCCATACCTCTTTGTACTTCTTTGATATGCGTCTTGATTTCTGGTAGTTTTTCCTTTCGTCCGCTTTCAACTCAGACGAATATATAAAACAAACAGAAAACCACGAAACTGGGCAACAACACGGTAGCAGTGTGGCGACAAAAGAAGAAGAAGATACAACTACACACACATACATACGTATAATATATAATTCAATGACTCATAACAAAATTATGCAATTCTATTAATATTAATATGATGTGTTGAACATACTCGTTGCATGTTTGGCCTCTACTCGACATGTGTTCGTAACATCTGAGTGTTGTAGTTATACAAGCATAAATTGTCGCGCAATGTAGAAACAAATCTGACTTGAATATCGATTATGATCTGTATTACCTACACACCATATATATGTTACAACACATCCATTCAGCTGTCTCCGATTATCAACAGCCGGTGGACAAGTTGTTTACTTTTCAACACACAAACTTTGCACTTGTAGCATCGGTAAACAAGATAAATTGTAAACATATGTTTGCCTGATAATCATATTGTGTACATGCACTATATTATAGATACTCGTTTGTATAGAAGATAACCCTAGAATGTACTTCTAAAGCACACAGATTCATACACAAACACGCAACTCTTTCTCTGTCTATAAGTTTGATATATAAATATTAGTACACACTTGTGCATTATTAACACAAGAATGCAATGTCATACACAAACTAATGGAGAGATCGATTGTATCCTATATTTTAAGCATTGTTGCTTGCTTTCTTAACTGCTTAAGACACCGATTCAGAGCTTGATCTAGGAGCAGATTCATCCAATTTAAGCAGGAGTGTTGAGGTCTTCCAGTGACAACATTACATCATCGAGGCAAATGTCCCATAATCTTTTTCTTCTTCTTCTGCGAACGTTCCATGTCGACCACTTGTTAACCACTCTGTGATTTGTATGTGATCTGAGCTAAGAGCGATTGTGCGCTGTGCTAGTTATGCTCCAACAAGTAGGCCAGCATATACGATTTCTGCGATGCTTCTCTCTCTCTCTCTCTCTCTCTCTCTCTCTTCGCGATCACCGCCAAGACCATTATACCAGATTTCCCATAAATCTCATTCATGTGGAAATCTGATTCATGCAGCCTTAGCATTGGTGCGGTTCGTCACATCTTCAGCGCCATTTGGAACTCTGGTGCTTATCCTTCGGCGATGTGTCCGGTTTTAGCCAGCGTTAACTGGGTTCGCTCTCCGTCAGCCTTTGGCTGTCCCAGCCGACCTGCAAGGCAGCAGGTTGTGATGCTTCTTATTTACTTGGATAGCTTCACTAGGTCCTACATAAGTCGCCTCTTCCGACATGCTTTGTAGATCACAGTGGTACTATTCTTTGCTTCCTGCGTGCCCCGGCATCACACAGACAGTCTATAATCTGCGATGGAGTGCAGAAGTAGTCCAGTGACAACATCACAGAATATACCATTAGGTATATAGATCATGCCAGTGACAAATGTCACAGAATATACCATTAGATATAGAGATCATGCAGTGACAACATCACAGAATATACCATTAGATATAGAGATCATGCAGTGGCAATGTCACAGAATATACCATTAGATATAGAGATCATGCAGTGGCAATGTCACAGAATATCATTAGATATAGATCACAGTGCATGTACAGAATATACCATTAGATAGAGATGATCCTGCAGTGGCAATGTCACATTATCTCACTCTTGGGGTGTGAAAATCATTCATTGGCAACAACATAGAATGTACGCAAAGGTGTAGAGACCATCTAGAGATATCGGCCCAGATTCTTATCCACTGTTTATTTGATGTCCTGGCTCCATTCCAATCATCTGTTATTCAATAACTGTCCGATGTTGTTCTTCCATATCATTACGAGTCTGTACAGTTGTCTAGACGCCTGACGTCTTGTTTTTCTTACTGGTAATGGCAATCGATCATATACCACCTACAGATCTGAAGAAAGCACCGTACTTGCTACGGTTGCACTCTGTTCTGTAGTGACAATGTTCAGATCTTAACAAATTATCTGTTTGTGAGCTACGTCTCTGCTGTTTAATTAAACAATATTTGTTTTACAGAAAGAAAAATAGATATCTTTTGCGAAGTATGAAAGTGGACTTTTTTTTATAGATTGCTGAACAAAGAGAGATAATCGGAAATAATACAAGACGTATGCTTATGTATGTTCAGAGTTAAGGAACATTGTCATAATATTTGAATTTACAAGATTAAACTATAAAGCTTACGTCAGAGTTAACTAGTTAATCTCCACACAATCTATGTCCGGAAGACTTTCCAATGAAAGATTTTAAAAGATGTCACTAAATTGTCTCAGTAAATACTTAACGAAACCATTTTTTATGCCATACGCACGGTGTTTAAGCTCGCATTTTTTGTTTACTATCGACTAATTCTGGATGATGTGGCCAATATCAGGCCAAACGCCTTTACTTCTCACTGCTTTTCATGTATCTATTTAAGGCTGGGTCGACACGTAAACCGTTACGGTAGAAAAAAAAATAACTTTTAATGTGGAATTAAACACTAACAATACAAATAAAAAGCGAGTGCCCTAACTACTATGCTATTGCGACTCTGAACAATGTTGTGGATTTTAATACAAACCAATATACTCTAGAACTCCCAGTATACAGTATGAGAACTATACATGCTTATTAATTACATCTTCCTTAACGTCATTAAGAACACTGTGAAGAATGTCCATATACTCTAGAACTCCCAGTATACAGTATGAGAACTATACATGCTTATTAATTACATCTTCCTTAACGTCATTAAGAACACTGTGAAGAATGTCCATATACTCTAGAACTCCCAGTATACAGTTTGAGAACTATACATGCTTATAATTCATCTTCTTAACGTCATTAAGAACACTGTAAGAATGTCCATATACTTAGAACTCCAGTATACAGTATGAGAACTATACTGCTTATATTCATCTTACGTCATTAAGACAATTCTTCGCGAACCCAAGAATTATGAATTTTCATTCCTTTTCCAATAGTACAATAGTACAATAGTACAATAGTACAATAGTACAATAGTACAATAGTACAATAGTACAATAGTACAATAGTACAATAGTACAATAGTCAGTCCCTGACTTTCTTTAAACCTAGAAACCTCCAACAGCTCCAGGTATGTAGTGTTATGCTTAGTGCTGTAGAGTCTCCTACTCAATCTCCATACTTTTGTTATTGGAGTCGTCAATGACAGAATTATTATGTCATTAATCCATCATCATCTTCGCTCATCAACATAGCCTCACATCATCATCTTTGCAATCAACATAGTCGCCACCATCAACATTGCTTCGCTCAACATAACCGCCGGTACCATCATCTTCACGATCAACATAACGGCCGGTACCATCATCTTCACGATCAAGCATAACTGCCGGTACCATCAAGTTCACGATCAACATAACCGCCGGTACCATCATCTTCACGATCAACATAACCGCCGGTACCATCAAGTTCACGATCAATATAACATCCGGTACCATCATCTTCACGATCAACATAACCGCCGGTACCATCAGGTTCACGATCAACATAACGGCCGGTACCATCATCTTCACGATCAACATAACCGCCGGTACCATCATCTTCACGATCAACATAACCGCCGGTACCATCATCTTCACGATCAACATAACCGCCGGTACCATCATCTTCACGATCAACATAACGGCCGGTACCATCATCTTCACGATCAACATAATCACCGGTACCATCAAGTTCACGATCAACATAACCGCCGGTACCATCATCTTCACGATCAACATAACCGCCGGTACCATCATCTTCACGATCAACATAACCGCCGGTACCATCATCTTCACGATCAACATAACCGCCGGTACCATCATGTTCACGATCAACATAACCGCCGGTACCATCAAGTTCACGATCAACATAACAGCCGGTACCAGCAAGTTCACGATCAACATAACCGCCGGTACAATAATGTTCACGATCAACATAACCGCCGGTACCATCATCTTCACGATCAACATAACCACCATCATCATCTTAGCGATCATCATAACCGCCACCATCATTATTGGTATTGTAATTTAAATGATCGCTAACGTAAATATTATTACGAACATGATCGCCATGTATCTGTGATGATGCCATCGGTACAATAGCCAAAACATACTACTTAACAATAGTAACCCTTTCACCGGATTATTCAGCCTTTGTTCTTACTAAATATTCCTGTAATTTTCATTTTAGTGCCCAGTCATTTGTCTACAAAACGTACAAAGCAAATTAATGTCTGCTGGAAAACAAGGATGAGCAAAGTTGATAACGTTAATTTAGTTCTACACTCACCTGAGCTTGACACGCGCTGTGACAGATGTACCGACATACTGCAAGAAAAGTAAATAACAAAGTGATTGATATGCACATAAGAACAAACAGTTCATTGTGAAAGTGAAATATATACAGTCACATAAGATATTACATAACATATTTTAAACGATTCATATCGATCACTTGTTAAACCAGACCTCGAGATTGCATGCAGCATCAGAGCGATTATACGGTATGTTAGTTACGCGCCTATTAGCAGGCCATTATATCCGATTTCTGCGATGCTATTTATTTACGAGGGTAGCTTCCTAGACCCTACCTCAGCAGGAAGCTACCCTAGTAAATAAAAAGCGTCACAGAAATCGGAAGTGCTAGCCTACTTGTAGCCTTTTTGCACATAACGGGTACAACGTACAATCACTCTCAGGCTCAGATCACATTCAAATCACAAAAGTAGTTTAAAAAGTGGTCGAGATGGAGCGTTTGAAGAAGAAGTAGTTTGATCTCAGTTTACTATTCTTCTTTCAATGCAAATATATTGCTCATGTCTAGCTACACTTTGATTCTGCAAAATATTCTTCTGTCTAGCTAAATATATTGCTCATTTTCTATGCAAACATTTGACTATCTATTCTTCTTTCAATGCAAATATATTGCTCATGTCTAGCTACACCACATTTGACTTGCTATTCTTGCAGTCTGGTTAGAGTTGCTTATTTATCACCATTACTTGAATTATTTACACGTCCTCTCTTCCTTAGGGAATTCAGAATATCAGTGTGGTCCATACATACATACATACTAACTGTTTCAATGTGCAGTAATGATGATCCACTGACTAAATCAGTCATAGATATCTACACACATTTTGTGTTATATGGTTATCAACATTTATTTATACAGCAATAATTATTACATATTCTTTCATATATACGACTAACAGGCTGGGGGTGTTTTCATTGATTATCAATTATTAATTAGATTATGTCATTCAAAAAAAGCATTGAAAAATAGTGTTTAATAAGTAGAAATATTTCATGAGACGAGTTTTTCCTCGAGATTCTTAGGATTGCTGCTGAAGCTACGGAGTGTGTGCTTTGTGAAATAATCTCGGCAAGTGTACCTTTCTACAGAGAGGAAAGAGTCGTATTGATGTTTAATAGTATAATCTCTTGAGGTGAAGTGTTAATCTCTAACTGAGGGAAGTGTTAATCTCTGAGGTGAAGTGTTAATCTCTGAGGTGAAGTGTTAATCTCTGAGGTGAAGTGTTAATCTCTGAGGTGAAGTGTTAATCTCTGAGGTGAAGTGTTAATCTCTGAGGTGAAGTGTTAATCTCTGAGGTGAAGTGTTAATCTCTGAGGTGAAGTGTTAATCTCTGAGGTGAAGTGTTAATCTCTGAGGTGAAGTGTTAATCTCTGAGGTGAAGTGTTAATCTCTGAGGTGAAGTGTTAATCTCTGAGGTGAAGTGTTAATCTCTGAGGTGAAGTGTTAATCTCTGAGGTGAAGTGTTAATCTCTGAGGTGAAGTGTTAATCTCTGAGGTGAAGTGTTAATCTCTGAGGTGAAGTGTTAATCTCTGAGGTGAAGTGTTAATCTCTGAGGTGAAGTGTTAATCTCTGAGGTGAAGTGTTAATCTCTGAGGTGAAGTGTTAATCTCTGAGGTGAAGTGTTAATCTCTGAGGTGAAGTGTTAATCTCTGAGGTGAAGTGTTAATCTCTGAGGTGAAGTGTTAATCTCTGAGGGTTTTTGAGGTGAAGTGTTAATCTCTGTGAATCTCTGAAGGTGAAGTGTTAATCTCTGAGGTGAAGTGTTAATCTCTGAGGTGAAGTGTTAATCTCTGAGGTGAAGTGTTAATCTCTGAGGTGAAGTGTTAATCTCTGAGGTGAAGTGTTAATCTCTGAGGTGAAGTGTTAACTCTGAGGTGAAGTGTTACTCTGAGTGAAGTGTTAACTCTGAGGTGAAGTGTTAATCTCTGAGGTGAAGTGTTAATCTCTGAGGTGAAGTGTTAATCTCTGAGGTGAAGTGTTAATCTCTGAGGTGAAGTGTTAATCTCTGAGGTGAAGTGTTAATCTCTGAGGTGAAGTGTTAATCTCTGAGGTGAAGTGTTAATCTCTGAGGTGAAGTGTTAATCTCTGAGGTGAAGTGTTAATCTCTGAGGTGAAGTGTTAATCTCTGAGGTGAAGTGTTAATCTCTGAGGTGAAGTGTTAATCTCTGAGGTGAAGTGTTAATCTCTGAGGTGAAGTGTTAAAACCGTTTGTTAAACTGTTCCGATGGCTGTGGGTTTGAATCTAGACCGAGCTGTTCGGTTCACTACTACATTTTACTTCGAGACTCTTAGCATTGTTGCTGAAGCTACGGAGTTTGTGCTTTGTGAAATACACTCGACAGGTGTACCTTTCTACTGAGAGCGACCAAGACATATGGCGTAAGCCAGTGACATCAACTTGCATTGAAACCGTTTTGTATATAAATTCATCATTCATCCTCGCTCTCGTGAGCAGGCTACAGTTGTTGCCACTCCGGTCTCTGGTGTTATTTTATGGTCTCCCAGGTCAATTGAGACCTTCAGCTCAGTAAGA
Source organism: Arion vulgaris (assembly GCA_020796225.1). Classification (NCBI taxonomy): domain Eukaryota; kingdom Metazoa; phylum Mollusca; class Gastropoda; order Stylommatophora; family Arionidae; genus Arion; species Arion vulgaris. Next base: position 14,696,828 of record CM036764.1, read on the forward strand.
CCGTTCAAGTCTGCGCGTACCTCGACTGGCGTACCATGACACCTGTTATTGAAACTCGTTGTGTATTAAATTAGTAGTGTACAATCATTATCAACGATATCTGAGAGAAGATACTATTATCACACTTCATACCAAATACATCATTCACTAATTATGACTTCAACATTCACTTCAAAATGTGACACTCTCTTACCTTGGCAAGCAGATCCCTGGTCGTAGACCAGCTGCAGGCAAACGAAACACCGATGAGGTCGACGAAACTGGTACACTCGAAATGAATGCTGCATAACACGTGGCTCAGATGGCTGCAGAGAATAATAAATACAAGATAACAATAAATTCAAACTAAGAATAACAGTGGATAAGAAAAATATAAAACATTATAGAATGATAACGATTAAAAATAGAATAAGGGATGAGACGTATAAAAAAAATGTTACGAAAATAACAAGGAATTACTGTTAAGAAATTAATTCTTCTTCTTCTCTTAACTCACATTGAAGCATAAGCCATCAGCACAGTTCTTCCAGCCATATCTATCTTGAGAAATTTCATTCTAGGTCTTTCATGACTCTTTTATTTCTCTGTGTACAGTTCGTCTTTATGTCTCTCTAGGTCGTCCACTACCTCTCTTGACTCTCAGATTCCTTAATATATGTCTCTCTAGGTCGTCCACTACCTCTCTTGACTCTCGGATTCCTTAATATATGTCTCTCTAGGTCGTCCCCTACCTTCTTGACTCTCAAGATTCCTTAATGTATGTCTCTCTAGGTCGTCCACTACCTCTCTTGACTCTCAGATTCCTTAATATATGTCTCTCTAGGTCGTCCACTACCTCTCTTGACTCTCTGATTCCTTAATATATGTCTCTCTAGGTCGTCCACTACCTCTCTTGACTCTCAGATTCCTTAATATATGTCTCTCTAGGTCGTCCACTACCTCTCTTGACTCTCGGATTCCTTAATATATGTCTCTCTAGGTCGTCCACTACCTCTCTTGACTCTCGGATTCCTTAATATATGTCTCTCTAGGTCGTCCACTACCTCTCTTGACTCTCAGATTCCTTAATTTATGTCTCTCTAGGTCGTCCCCTACCTCTCTTGACTCTCGGATTCCTTAATATATGTCTCTCTAGGTCGTCCCCTACCTCTCTTGACTCTCGGATTCCTTAATATATGTCTCTCTAGGTCGTCCACTACCTCTCTTGACTCTCGGATTCTTTAATATATGTCTCTCTAGGTCGTCCCCTACCTCTCTTGACTCTCGGATTCCTTAATGTATGTCTCTCTAGGTCGTCCCCTACCTCTCTTGACTCTCAGATTCCTTAATATATGTCTCTCTAGGTCGTCGCCTACCTCTCTTGACTCTCAGATTCCTTAATATATGTCTCTCTAGGTTGTCCACTACCTCTCTTGACTCTCAGATTCCTTAATATATGTCTCTCTAGGTCGTCCCCTACCTCTCTTGACTCTCGGATTCTTTAATATATGTCTCTCTAGGTCGTCCACTACCTCTCTTGACTCCCGGATTCTTTAATATATGTCTCTCTAGGTCGTCCACTACCTCTCTTGACTCTCAGATTCCTTAATATATGTCTCTCTAGGTCGTCCACTACCTCTCTTGACTCTCGGATTCCTTAATATATGTCTCTCTAGGTCGTCCACTACCTCTCTTGACTCCCGATTCCTTAATATAGTCTCCTCAGGTCGTCCACTACCTCTCTTGACTCTCAGATTCCTTAATATATCTCTAGGTCGTCCACTACCTCTCTCGACTCCCGATTCCTTAATATATGTCCTCTAGGTCGTCCACTACTCTCTTGACTCCGGATTCCTTAATATATGTCTCTCTAGGTCGTCCACTACCTCTCTTGACTCTCAGATTCCTTAATATATGTCTCTCTAGGTTGTCCACTACCTCTCTTGACTCTCAGATTCCTTAATATATGTCTCTCTAGGTTGTCCACTACCTCTCTTGACTCCCGGATTCCTTAATATATGTCTCTCTAGGTCGTCCACTACCTCTCTTGACTCTCAGATTCCTTAATATATGTCTCTCTAGGTTGTCCACTACCTCTCTTGACTCTCGGATTCCTTAATATATGTCTCTCTAGGTCGTCCACTACCTCTCTTGACTCTCAGATTCCTTAATATATGTCTCTCTAGGTCGTCCCCTACTCTCTTGACTTTCGATTCCTTAATATATGTCTCTAGGTCGTCCACTACCTCTTTGACTCTGGATTCCTAATATATGCTCTCTAGGTCGTCCACTACCTCTCTTGACTCTCGGATTCCTTAATATATGTCTCTCTAGGTCGTCCCCTACCTTTCATGCCTTAATGTATGTCTCAACCACTTTAATCTTTTTGTTATTTCCTGTTTAATATTGTTGATGCCTGTGCTCCGGGGGATCGCAGTGTTTGGTATTTTCCTGGTTAAAACGAATTAGATTTCTTCTGAGACATTTTCCCCCAAATCCTCTTATGTGACATTCTGTCTGTTTACTAGTGTTACCATGCAAACAGAAATAATTAGTTGAAGAAAATGAAAGCAAATGAGATTATAATATCAAGGAATACATGATAAGAATAGATAACTTTATAGTTGACAACAAAAAAGTGGTAAGAAAAGGACTATTTAAAGTGTATAACGAACTATTTAAACAATGGAAAATTCTTTGAGATAAGAAAATATAAGGTATACAAATTCTCACTAATAAAATGTAAAAAAATGTTCAGAAGAAGAATATAATAAGCGATAAAATAATAAGTAGTCATCATATTTTGCGAATCTGATGAGAAATGTCAATTCGCAACTGCTACTAGAAAGCATATACGCCCTTTATTACGCTTCATTGACACCTGAAAACGTGATCTAACTTCATGCGACATAAACAAAGTATGTTAGGAGCTGCTGGTCAAAGACAGGCAAGCATGGCGAGCGGAAGTGAGGGGTGGCTCAAAAAGACAAGAAGAAAAACACCATCTCACATATGGAGGTAAAAGAGAGTGCAGAGAGAACATCTTATGTATCAGCTCCAGTCTCCAGTTTCACCTGCAGCAACTGTGGTAGTGATTGCTACTCCAGAATAGACCATTACAGCCACAAGATACATTGTGATTCAGCTCAGAACAAACTACGAGACGCAAAACCAATTGTCTCCTGAGACAAAGAGGCCAATGATGATGATGATGACGAGAACGGTATGGATGTTTTTTTTGTTTTTCCGATCCAGAAGCACTTGAGCTTTCAGCTCTTCGGCTCGGTATCATGGACATCGTAACCCTGCGGTTCGGTGCCACAAATACCGTGAATCTGGGGAACCTGTGGCTTTTCTGCCAGCCTGCGGAATTGAACCTGCACTCACAGAGGGCATTTTGAAGCATTTTGAAAACTTGCATCATGTTGAGAAAATATACCTCAAGGCCCTGCTTGTAACTGACTGACTTTTAGTAAATATGTTTAATATTTACGTATCATGAGGTTAGGCTGCTGAGAATTATCTCTCTCTGTCTTTCATTGTCTCGTTTCCAATGATTTTACTAGTTATTTATTTTGTTGTTGTTGTCAAACCCCCAGGAGCACAGTACGAATCGTCTTTGAACGAAAACCCAACTCCCTTGGAGCAAATGGCAGAACCAAAAATTGATAGCTGTGAGGTAAGAACCAATGAGAAAGATCCGTAACGAATAAATAGTCTATGGCAAGTATCTCTGAAAACACTGTAAAGTATGGTGTCGACACATGGGAAGTTGCGGCAAACTCCGTATCAAAGGTCTAGCGCAGATACATTTACTGGGTAAGGTTAACCAAGCGCAAATACTAAAGGTGCGTTTTAGTGTCTAAAGAAACTGCCCTCCCTGAGACAAGCGGACAGGGTACTGTTGCATTATCAACTAACATCCCCCGGGAAAAAGGTGGGTGATGTTGGCGAGCGCAAAATTTCAGTTGCGTTACTAGCTCCGCTTGAAACGACCCACTAAAATATCTGTGCGCATCCACAGTCCAGTGTTTCCGAGGAAAGGAAAATGCAGAGTAAACACTTGCAAATTGTCAAGTGCCGACACGCGCCCGAAACGGCTGAGAATAGTCCTACTCAGGAACAAACTCAACGTGGATAGGAAAGGCTGATAATGCAAAAGTGTGACTTGTACAAATCCAAACGTTGGGTAAGGGCGATTCTTTTTGGACGCCGATCATCCTACACAGAGTAAGATGACATCAAACACCATGGGTCAGTTTATAAAAAAACTAAGCATGCACCAAAATGTGATCCTTTGCACAACAAGCACGTGCGTCTCCAATGACTGAGAATGTTCCTAATCCGGAACGACCTCATATAGTCAGACAGAGGGCATATTGTAGACATACTCTTTGGCGAAGATCATGAAGCCCAAATATACTGTGAAAAATGATCGTAAAAAGAGCAATGAATACAAGAAAGGTGACAGTTCCAGTGATTAGCCCTAGAAGGGTCAAGAATGCTCCTAAACAAGAGCGACCTCACCCAGTCAGCGCAAAGTAGCACATGCTCTTTGGCGTAGATCCAAGCCCAAATTTAAGGCACTAAAGATCATTAAAGAGTGTTTATCATACGATGCGTACAGAACGACCTCACCCCCAAAAGGCAGGAAATCCGATAGAGAAGTCGCACTTCACTAATTAACTCTGGTCGTAAAAGTACCAATGGTACGAGGACTCAAGGCAAGAGTTACATAGACAACAGGTTTCCTGCAACGATAACACTTGGAGCATCTAAGCTCAAGTACCTCTGAAGTCGGCGAAGCTGTCCGTATGGTTGAGGAGCGCCTGTAAAAGGGTAATTTTAGGCCTCACGCAAAAATCAGTCAGAAGCGCAATACCCGTCTTCATGACTATCGCCTGAATTAACAGCCGGCGTTCGAGAGAAGAAGAAGAAGAATCACCCAGGAAAGATGGGTTTCCACCCATTTCAATATATTTTACTGTAGGAGTATACCTGGCTTACTTGTAGATCCAGAAGATTCCAACAATTCTAGGCGTGTATTGCTATGCTAAATGTTGCGCAGAGTCCTACTCAGGTAGAATATATGTATTTTAAATCTTATGTTTCAATGAAATGTCGGGCAAGTGTTGACTTTTTCTCTTATATTGATAACTAGCAGTTTTACCCGTTCTTCGCACGAGGAATTTAATTTAAATCTAGTTGTAAAATCCCTTAAAGAAACATGAACCGTTTGTTTAAAATCGGATTCTTTCCCATTAAAGACGATACGTTTTCCCTCCATGTTTGGTGGGAAAACCTTGTCGGTTGACCACATAAGATAAAAATGACCCTCGTTCCGATTGCCAGTAAAACGTGACACAACATAATTGCGGTTCCCATGAAAGTTGACAAACAACAATTTAAAATGTACCTCATTCCGATTGCCAGTAAAACCTGATACAATAGAATTCCCGTTCCCGTGAAAGTTGATAAATAATTTGCAAATTGAATTTATTCAGAGTCAATTCGGTCGATGCAAATGAAATTTCTGTAGTTCTCATATTGAAATGTGCTAATAAAATGTTTTAAAAATATGGTTGACCTTCCTGTGAATTGAACGTGTTCTCTTCAGCATAGCATAGCAATAGATATGTTAGTGTTCGTGAGACTGATCTGCGTAAAACGTCACCGGAATATAACAACATGACCACTTTACGTATCACGTGATCAGAACGTTAAACATGGATACATTTATTCGGCGATTTCTGTACATGACCATTTGCGTTAAGTTGAAATATTAAAGAAACAAATAATCCAATCTTATAATTTTTACATCTTTCCACGTATGAAAACTACCCTCTTGTCAAATTTCAAGTTCGTAGGATTTTCAGATATCTTCAAACAATTGTGACAGATATATACACAATTGCATTAAACTAATTCTTTATATATATATATATATATATATAGCGATAGATGAACGTTCTCTTTCATCAAATCATTGCCTGAGTGGTTACCGGGCCCAAGTTTGGGTGTAAAGAATGGAACCACTGTTACCTTCCACGCATGTCGTAGGAGGCGAAAGGAGGTTTGGATGAAATCGGATGCACATGTCATAAACGTGTAGACGTCTATGCGTTTAGGGTCCTACCAAACCAATGTGCAACGTATACACGTTCTTGGCAAATATCAAACATTTCACAAAGAGTGATTGAGATTGGTCATAAAGAACGATCGCAAAGAAGAAATCATTGAAAATGTTAGTAGCCCGTGGAAATTATCGATATTATTCTGTAAAAACCACAACCTTTGTAGCTTCCAAAAAGGTTGCTGTCTGTTTAAATTATCGTACCTTGTTCGTCTCCATATGTCAGCACTGACGAATTCTCTTTCTGATATTATTAGACAACAATTTGCTGCATTCACCGTTCTTCATTTTTCTGGAATGGTGTTTTGTCTGATGATTCTAGATTTATTGTTGCATAGGTTTGGTTGATCACAACTGAATTTGTTTGCTGCACTCTGTATTGTGCTGACAACTGCCCGTGTGGTGTCAGGGCCTACAAGGAAGCAAAGAATAGTACCACTGCGACCTGCAAGGCATGTCGTAAGAGGCGACTGATGTAGGACCTAGGAAGCTACCATAGTAAATAAAAAGCATTGCAGAAATCGGATAGTATGGCCTACTTGCAGAACTTAAATCGCTCTTAGGCTCAGATCACATATAAATCATGCAGAGTGGTTACCAACTGGTCGATGTGGAGCGTTTGAAGAAGTAGAAGACGAACTGAGGAGAAAATCAATTGGTCAGCTTACATTGGTAGCATATATAGAAATATGGGTGATACTCTAGTAGAGTACTTCGTGTGTATATCTAATAAAACATATTTCACTGTAGTAACTCGGTGTAACCTAAGGAGACCCTGAAACGAACTTTGCTGAGAGAGGCAAGAAATATCAGTCTCAGTTCCATGGAGGAGATTAAGCGAGTTGTCCAGGATAGAGCGGTAGGGAGAAATTACTTGCAGGCCTTATGTAACGTATAATGGTACGATATGAATTATTATTTTTAATATTAACTCGGTGTAATCTCGCTTGAATTACACACAAAGAAACAAACAATGTAGTCGTTCCCCCATCACAAAAGGAATACCAATAAATTGCACTTTATAATATCTTCTATAACAGAACATCGGGAAAGATGAGAGGAAAATCACGAAAAAGATGGATATATGGCATACAATAATTCTACTAAAAAAATAAGGTGGAGGCTGCAGTAAAACTTTGAAAAATAGCTAAACACGTAAACACAAAGTACTACAGTTTTACAAAATACATAAACAGTGACGATAAACAGCAACGTTTCGACCAAAAGGCCTTTATCAAGCAAACAATACAACAAGAATGACGAATTTCGAGGAACACTACAAATGGACGATTACATGTGGAAACATAAACCTATCTAATGAAAATCTGGGAATAAAAACGAACAACGAAATGAGTGCAACACAAAAACCGAAAGTGGAAAAGAAGAGAAACAATAAACCAACAAGTATTGAAGGGAAGGCATAGTAATCGTCCATTTGTAGTGTTCCTCGAAATTCGTCATTCTTGTTGTATTGTTTGCTTGATAAAGGCCTTTTGGTCGAAACATTGCTGTTTATCGTCACTGTTTATGTATTTTGTAAAACTGTAGTACTTTGTGTTTACGTGTTTAGCTACTAAAAAAATAACCAACTAAAATATTTATCACCCAAACCCCTAGAGCAGCTCAAGACAAAAAACAGAAAATCACGACACTGTGCAATAACCCGGTTACAATGTGAGGACAAAAGAAGAACTCTGTATAATTCCACAGTTTTAAAAGAGGTGCACTTAATTATAATATGGACATATCTGTTATTTGTTTAGTTTCAGATTCACAAATAGCTTTTTGGGATTTTACACTGGATAATAATCTTCGTTTAGATTTTTCTGGAGCCTCGCCGTTGATACGGAGTTAGTACGCTGTCGCTGAGATCTTCCTATATAAGAAAGAGATCGGAGCACACGTGGTTATTCACCGAAGTGCAATAATAATGGTCCTATCAATCAATCGGTTTAGATTTGGTTTGTACAGATTAATATTTCTATTACCTTACCACACTTTCACATACTTGTGATGTTACTTTTTCTCTCGTCTTTGCCTCGTATATTACTTTGCTTCTTCCATAATTATGATAATTGAATTGTTTCCCCTTACGTCATATCACAACATGACGTCTTGAAATCTTTGCCCTGATCCAACCTTAATTCCTACTTAATTCAGCGAATGAAACGCTATTCCGGTATCGTAGGCTGACAGTTTTGTTGGACTTAGGAATAATCTTTGCTGGTGGGTATATGAGAATACAAACCTTTTTCAAAATGCATGTGTTTTTACATATCAGACCATGTTATATATTGTTTACCACTGTTTATGTTGTTTTATCTCGATAAGGATCTACTGCAGAAGTGAATAATTTTATAAGCCAGAGGCCGGACTTAAAACATTTTAGAATGCAGATGACCGGACACTCTCCCGTATTGATACCCTCATTAATTACTTATGTTGCACGTGCGAGCTAATATGTAGCAATCGGATTATTGATGGAAGGTAGAGGATGTGAATGTGTGTATGTGTGTTCGGATTATTGAGGGACGGTAGTGAATGTGTGTGTGTTTGTTCGGATTATTGAGGGAATGTAGAGGAAGTGAATGGGTGTGTGTGTGTGTGTGAGAGAGAGAGAGAGAGAGAGAGAGAGAGAAAGATATATAAATAGGGAGGACGAGAGAGAAAGAGAAATGGACAATAAGTGAAAAATTAGTAAATTATATATTTTATGAGCAGACTGTACTTAAACGTCCCACACAAATCTATCTAAATCTGATGGTGTTTGGCTAACTGGAGTACGCGATGTGTTATCTAGATGATTGGCAGTTAATCGATTTTTTGCTTTGAATTAAGTCCACTTTAATTTGGAGAAAAAAATATGCTGACGAGACAGAAGATACTACTAAACATTGAGGATACTTTTAGGGTTTTAGCAGTTTGATATCGATTCTCAATTGATAATTTTTCATATGTGGAAAATAAGTTGTTTATAAATCCAGTAATCTATAGTTTCTCCACTTTTAATTCTGTATGTTTAGCACTTTCAATTCAGTATGTTTAGCATTTTTTTTCTAATTCAGTATGTTTAGCACTTTTAATTCAGTATGTTTAGCACTTTCAATTCAGTATGTTTAGCACTTTTAATTCAGTATGTTTACACTTTCAATTCAGTTTTTGTTTAAGCACTTTTAATTTTTTAAAAGTATGTTTAGCACTTTTTCAATTTCTTAAGTATGTTTAGCACTTTTAATTCAGTATGTTTAGCACTTTCAATTTCCCAAAAGTATGTTTAGCACTTTCAATTCAGTATGTTTAGATCACTTTCAATTCAGTATTTTAGCACTTTAATTCAGTATGTTTAGCACTTTCAATTCAGTATATTTAGCACTTTTAATTCAGTATGTTTAGCACTTTCAATTCAGTATGTTTAGCACTTTTAATTCAGTATGTTTAGCACTTTTCAATTTTGCACAAAAGACATTTCATTAGGCTTTTGTGTTTCTTCTAGAGGCAAGAAATCTTCAGAACTTCTAATAAATTGAGTATGAACGTATTAATAAATTTGATGGTTTGTTATTTTAATGTAATTTAATTAGTCATTTTCTGATTTTTTTTCCAAAAGACAAAGCTGGTGTTTTTAAAATATATATATACATATATATATATATTATATATTTATATATATATATATATATATATATATATATATATATATAACCACTGCCATTCACTTTAAATCTAGTAATATAGAAATAATTCTACTTCTCAAGAATTCGATTGCAATATCAAAGACTGTCAGTCATACGTGCATACTTCACCCGAGTAGTTACCGGGCCCAAATTTAGGGTAAAGAATAGAACTACTGTTACCTGCCATGCATGTGTAAGAGGCGACTAAGGAGGTTTGGCTGAAATCGGATGCACATGTCCTAAACGTGTAGAAGTCTATGCGTTTAGTGGCCTACCAAAACAATGTGCAACATATAACGTTATTGGCAAAGATCAAACATCTCAAAAAGAGTGATTAAAATTGGTCATAAAGAACGAACGCAAATAAGAAGACGTGGATACTTCTATTTCATCTTCATCTTCTTTTTTATGAAACAATAGCTGTTGCCAGACATACTTGAAAGCCACAACATAACAGCTGCTGAAGAACAAACACGTATCCCATGAGCCACTAGCCATCTGGCACATCATTTAAAATGAACACGACCAAAAAAGGAAACAAACCAGTTTTTTGATCAGTGAAACTGAACGGGACAAGCACGGATGGTTACTTGTCACAAATTGGAATTTGCGATCTAAGGGGAATAATAAATTAGAAAGCTTTGAATGTTGCGTATTACCACCCGTTGAGCTGAGCTGTGCAAGTGAAAGTAATTTGTTAACGAAGGGAGAGCATCAAATTAATAGAAAGTATGCCATCTTTTCGGCTCTATTTCGTCTCTCAAGCAAAATGTTACGGCCAGGAAAGAATTAGGTCGTTGATATGGAAACGAGAAAACAATTAGCAATTTTACTAGTGGGCGTCTGTAGCTTAAGCGGTAGTGAGCTCGATTACAACCCAAGAGTATCTGGTTCAAGCGTCACGGCGGGCAGTTTGGAAGCTTCTTCTTCTTCCGCTCCATATCGACCCCTTTGTTAAATCATCTTTGAACTTGTAAGTGATCCGAGCCTAAGAATGATTGTACGCTGTGCCAGTTATGCGTCTACAAGTAGTTCAGCACATCTGATTTCTGCGACACTATTTATTCCCTTGTTGATATTACCCATACGAAATACTAAGACAATACAAAGCTCGAAACTAATTTTTTTTTTTGGTGGTGTTTTAAATCAACATTTCCAACTAATTTCCATTAAAAAAAAATTCCAGATTGTAAATATGTAAAAGTTGTTATGTCTTTTGTTCCACACCCTTCCTTTGATGGTGATATTGTTAAATATGTTTGTATAAGTCATGTTCTTCCATTTTCATTGTAAAATCAAATAGACTGAACACTCGTATCATATTAACCCATCCATCACTACCTGATTATCTGCTTTGTTCAGACTAACCCAGTCTCTTGTTTCGCTTCCGAAATGGACATGTTCATTTACCAGAACGGATGTGCGTCAAATTGGCAGTTAAGCACTGCCTCGTCGAGGTTTTTTATTGCGCTCTGTCATGGAACTTGTACCACGGTCGACGTAAAATTGTCAGATATTGACTGCATGTTACACTCAATCCAGATGTGAGTCTGCTAGTTACTGTCATTTAGCGACATTATTGTAGACTGTGCAAGCATGCTACGTTCATATACAGATGTGAGTCTGCTAGTTACTGTCATTTAGCGACATTACTGTAGACTTTGCAAGCATGCTACGTTCATATATAGATGTGAGTCTGCTAGTTACTGTCATTTAGCGACATTACTTAGACTGTAGTCAAGCATACTAGTCACTTCATATATCAATGTGAGCTTAGTTACTTGCATTCAGCACATTACCTGCTGGACTGTTTCAACAGGCTACGTTATAACAGATGGAGTTCTAGTTACTGTCACTTAGGACATTTCTGTAACTTGTGCAACATGCTACGTTCTATACAGATTGAGTCTGCTAGTTACTGTCATTTGCAACATTACTGTAGACTGTGCAAGCATTCTATGATATATACAGATGTGAGTCTGCTAGTACTGTCATTTACGACATTACTGAAGACGTCAAACAATCTGTTCTAATACAGATTGATCTGCTAGCTTACCTACATTAGCGAATTAACTGCTCAGACTGCAAGCATGCAGACAGTCATTATAGATTGAGTCTGCTAGTTACTGTCATTTAGCGACATTACTGGTAGACGAAACTACATGCTAGTATAGTATACAGATTGATCTGCTAGTTACTGCATTCAGCGACATTCTGTAGACAGTACAAGCATGCTAGATCATATACAGATGTCAGTCTACTAAGACTGTCATTAGCGACATTACTTCAGACTGTCGAGCATACTACGTTCATATACAGAGTGGTTTACTAGTTACTGATTTAGCAACATTCATTGAAGAAGCATGTACGATCATATACAGATGTGAGTCTGCTGTTACTGTCATTTAGCGACATTACTGTAGATCGTGCAAGCATTACGTTCATATACAGATGTGAGTCTGCTAGTTACTGTCATTTAGCGACATTAATGTAGACTGTGCAAGCATGCTACGTTCATATACAGATGTGAGTCTGCTAGTTACTGTCATTTAGCGACATTCCTTCACACTTTGTTTAACGTTCATAGACAGATATAAATCTAAGTCACCTTCACTTAGCGATATACCTTCACTTCACGACATACCTTCACTTCACGACATACCTTCACTTCACGGCATACCTTCGGACTGTTTCGACAGGCTACGTTTATAGACAGATACGGATGTACTAGAACCTTCACTTAGGGACATACTTTCTAACTTTGGCGAAAGGTTAAGTTCAGATACATATATCAATCTATTATAGACTTTCACTTTCACCTAGTGACATACCTTCTAACTTTGGCGACATGCTACGTTCCTATACAGATGAGAATCTAATAGTCACCATCACTTAGCGACATACCTTCACTTCACGACATACCTTTAGACTTTGTCGATAAGCTACGTTTATATACAAAGAGTTGTGGAGGCAACAAACCCACAGCAAACACCCACAAGATCCCATCAGCAGACTAAAGAGAAAACAGCACACAACAATCTTTTGCCTAAGAACAGGTTACTGCAGGCTCAACCATCACATGTACAGAATAAAGCCTGCTCAGACTGCACAGTGTGCATGCCAGACAGACAGACTCCAGAGCACATCCTGCAGTCATGTCCATCATACATACACCAACGAAACGAAACATGGCCCCATGAACGAAACTTACATAGCAAGGTATGGTGAACTCTCGATGAACTTCAACTGACATGCAGCTTCATCGAGGCAACTCATCTCTTGGTTTAGACGAGCATACGAAACCGAACGCAAAGAAGATGAATAATATGCACATGTCAACCTACAAGACTTCTTCACTTAGCGACATACCTTCAGACTTTGTCGACATACTACGTTCATATACATACGTGCGTTTACTAGACACTTACAAATGATGGTCACAAATCTCAGTTGAAAGAAGTTAGATTTACGCACACGTCAACTGTGAAGTTTTAATTGATTTGTTTTTCTCGAAAAGTTCAAGCACCTTGACATATAGTTAATCACAATTCCATATACGAATATCACAGAGTGGGTCGAAGAACATGAAGTGTCACGGCCAATGATCCCATGTTGACTGAAATCTTACTATACCTTCTTTACTTGGTGACCATGGAAACAGATTGCCAATGTTGCAAACTGAATAAGGGTTGAACAGGAAGTTACGTATGAGATGTAGCAGTAGTGTAAGGACAAAATGAGATTTGCTCTTACAATAGACGGACAACAATTCAAAATATTTGCAGTTATACTCTTCTATTTCCTTAGTCCATGTTTAGTAATTGAGTATGTGTGGATGTTGTCTATAGAAGTTTCTAACCTCCAGAGTCTTACGTTTATCTACTGTGCTGGGAATGCGGGTGTTTTGCAGTAATGACAGAGCGGTCAGGCTTGCATCAACATCATCGATTGTTGGGGAGTTAAAGATGGATAAGGGGGATGTTCTTCAGTCTCTTCATGACTGCCTGTTGGGTGAGATACTAAAATAGATGTTGCATCGATCTAGAGATTTAAGCAGTTTGGAGTTACCTGTTGTGCAAGTACAACTGGTTGCCTGAGGGGCAGAGTGAGGAGTGTGTTTAATCAGCAAGCCACAGAAACCATCAGTATCCTTACTCTTCGATATATGTTGGGGGAGACTGAGCACTTATGTGTCTGGCCGGAGTGCAATAACGGCAGTTTAGTAATCAATAACCGATAACCAAGTAATTGAGTCGCAACACAGAGATTATGTAATCGTGTCCGTGACACCTATATATATTCGTATGTTCAGATTGTTCAAGTAGAGACGGTTCTGACGGCTTATCTGGTTGGCTGATTCTTTGTTTTGAATATATATAAAATAAAATATATATATATATATAAATATATATGACAGTGACCGCCGTTTTCATATTCTCTACAGAAATAAAACCTATACGACGTGAAGACTTCTAATTACTTGGGGATAAACAAAAGCGTTGTGTATCAACACTTTCTTCTTGAACGAGATATATGTCGTCAGGAGAGTGACCGCCGTTAATAACCAAATGGCTATTCATGTCAGAGAAATTATTTCAAATATATCTTGTTCGTGACTTCTATTTCCGAACTCATGACAGGAAGGAAATAAATAGTGAAAACTCTTAATTCCTTCTTGAGACGAAGTAAACTGATTTCTAAAATAACTGAAGACATTTTCTTCTTTGAAATAATTCCTCGTGAGAAATGTAGGTATATTTGTCTACATTGTCAGTACGATCAGTCTATCAGGACGTTAATGAGTGATTAGAAAAACCCGATAATTCTTTGCTCTCCTACACACAATGTAGAAATTTACTTCTATCTATCCTAAAACAAAGCTCAAGTACTCAAATTGAAATATATTTGTTATATGACTAGGATAAGTGGCGAGTAACAAAGTTAAATACAAATTAAGATTCAGACTTTTATCAAGAAATGTATTCGACTGATTCAAAGACTAAGATGGTGTTGTACAGGGGCAAACACATATTTGTGAGTAGAAACAGGGCAGGAATTAATGATGACCCAGGTCTATCTACATAATATTGATCACCCGTTTGTCACAGAACGCTTTCACAAAGGAATCCAATTATTGTCGTTCGGCCACCATTTTACAAATTGTTTCCCAATCTTTCAACCCTCTTTCCACAGTTCTTTTCAATGTTTACTTTAGACGTTCTGGCATTTTTTTTCCTATCCGCTGTCTATCGAAGATCTGTACTAGTCAAAGCCCCTACTGACATACGACATACATGACGTTTCCACCTGAATCATCACCTTTAAATAGTGGTCTACAATGATGCACAGTTTGTTCTTTTTCAAAGCTTTTCTCTTGCTATCGTTTTCTGCCAGAACATTTTTGAGGAGTTTTTTCGAGGAACTGCAGTATTCTGGACTAACATGGGAAGCTATCAAGAAAATATTCAGTAACCAGAGAAAGTGAAGAGAAATACAACTGTTGATGTACTATGTTCCACACAGAATGAAGAGAAATAAGTAGGTATTAATGATGGGTCAGCAAGGTGGATATTGTGAAACTCAAACATCTCGACAGAATGCATCCATCGAAAGCAACCTTTGCCGCAGTATCCCGTGGTCACCCTTGCTCAGAATATTTGCTCCAGACATATCGGTTCAGTGTCTGCAACTATATGGGTTCAGCAAGTAGAACTACTTGTGGCGCCATGTAAATGTGACGTCAAAACGTCACGTGAAAACATTCATACGAACAAATAAAATGACACATACAATTTTCATGCGAGCGAGTACACACACTTGCATAAATACGCGCTAGGAGTCGTGGTACACCAATGGTTAGTGCACTGCTCTCCTGTGGAAATGTTCTCGATTCGATTACCAGCGTGGACATTTTTAGATCGTAAATGGGACCCAGACAAAATGTTGTATCAGAACTACTATGATAAGTAAAAGAGAACATAAGTGATGGTGTTTGCGTCCACATAGATTTTATTTTAGGGATTCAAAATGAATTTTTGAAAATAGTTGATAGAAAATGGCGGAAATGGAAAAGACCAGGTTCGATTTTTTAGATCCAGAAGCACTTGAGCTTTCAGCCTCGACTCGTGCCATGGACATCGTAACCCTTCAGTTCGTGTCACGAACATCGTAAATCTGAAGAAGCTGTGGCTTATCTGAAGAAGCCGCGGAATTGAACCTCACTCACAAGGAGCTTGTAACCCGTCATCCAACGCGTTATGAACACGCTGTACAGACGGCCCAGATTCGCTTAAAACTGTGTTATCAAATAGTCTTTTTTTCCAGTGGGCTACATTTGCCCCCTCTAACCTTATCGTATGAACTTATTGCTTGATTCTACATGTTGTGTGTTGTGTGAGAAGCTTCTATCCTTTGCTTGATAAAGGCCTTTTCATCGAAACGTTGCTGCGCATTGTTATTGTTTTTAAATTTGGTAAACTTACAGTATTTTGTTTCTACGTGTTTCATCCTCTAACCTTAACGTATGAACGCCCATGGGTGATGTTAACCCCAATCCCCCATCGTTTACCACTGTAATGATAATACTGTTCAAACAAGGTATTCCCTTAAGTATGCAATGAGTTCTTTACTACAAACACGTGCGTACAAATTCACACTGAAATACACATATAGCGAGCAACATATGGTCAACAGACACTCACACAGAACAGAGAGATCTTTGTAACACGCACCTGTCCAAAACGACACTTCTTTACATACACAGCAACACACGCAACAACGACACACTGTCCACAGACGACACACATATACACACACAGACGTACACACACCGACGTAAACACACAGACGTACACACACAGACGTACACACACAGACGTACACACACAGACGTACACACACAGACGTAACACGAACACACAGACGTACACACACAGACGTACACACACAGACGTACACACACAGACGTACACACATCCACACACCTGACACTTGCAAGAACACATAAACCCTTACTACATTGATAATAATCGATACCAACATGTACAGGGATATATTATACAAATGCATACGTGCGATACAATTATGAAAGCTCATAGAGTAAAACACACACGCCCACAAACAGTGTGACACACACAGAGTGAGGCACACACACAGACAGGCACACACACAGACAGACACAGTGGCGGATTAAATATAAAAATGTTGGTTGCCAGGTGATAGGGGAGGTGGGCGCCCATAATATTACAAATATAATTTAAAGGTGCATAAACTCATCTAATTGATATTTCTTCTATCTAACTCGTATGGGTTTTTCAGTATATTAGTGGAGTTGAATAACGTTTCATGAAATATCTTTTATTAAAATGTTAGTTCAACTCTAATTTTTTTATGTACAGTAATAATATTATCTTCTTCTTCTTCTTTGCGTTCGTTCTTTACGATATATTTTAATCACTCTTTGTGATATGTCTGATCTTTGATAAGAACGTGTATAAGTTGCACATTGGTTTGGTAGGCCCCTAAACGCGTAAACTTCTACACATTTAAGACACATGCATCCGATTTCAGCCAAACCTCCTTAGTCGCCTCTTACAACATGCGTGGCAGGTAACAGTGGTTCTATTCTTTACACCCCAAACTTGGGCCCAAGTAAGCACTCGGGTGTTCAATAATATTATAACTTCTATTATATTTTCATATTTAACATATTATCAATTACAGGGTGGGGGCACTACCTCAGGGGTCTACTTGTCATCGACAAGATGGCAACCTGGAAAGGCTGTTATTGCACACACACACAAACGCTACCATGCACGTGCCCGTTCACATACACACCTACACAATCATATCTCAGCACATATATGAACAAATACATTGAGAATTAGAGAAATGAGAGTAGGATAAAAAGGAATGAATAAATAAGAATAGAACTGCAACAGAAAATATATGTTGTATTCAATGTTACCAGGGATGTTAAACATCTTATTTGTAGCCAGCTTCATTCCCTAAAGCTTTCATCCTTATTTATTATGATTGTCCTGCATATGCTATTATTAAAATCCTAGTCAAATGATTGTTTGGTTGATTGATATGCTCATGTGTGCTCCGATCTATTTCTTGCAGATAGCGACAGTACACGAATTTCTTAGCTCCCGCGAGGTTCAGCAATGTAGTTTTGAAGATGGAGGAAAGACATTTTGAGAAATTTTATTTTAATTTTAATTTAAGAATATTGCTCGTGCAGCTGATTTGCAGTCTACTTTTATCGATTTTCAACCGTCAAAGATTCTTTTCTCTACTCAACTTGAAAATGGACCTCCGTTTTGTCGTCCATCTCCGACAGGACAAGGGGTTTGATCTCACATACAATGAAGTCAGCGAATCTCTGACAAAAATATACCGGTCGAACCATGCGGAAAACCAGCATTGGCAAATACGTTACTACTACACCACATACCCCCACCAAATGAAAACATCGTAAAACTAACCATACTTTAGTCAAGACATGAAGTTTTTTTGGGATTGAAATCGACCGTTGCTAGTTAATGAAAATATGAGTATTTTATTATTCCAGTTATAGTTTCAGTTGTGCAAGGTGGCGAGAAGGGGGACGTGTATGATTAGTTCTGCAGACTTGATAATCTTGTGAGTAAACACATGAGGTAATCTTGAAATGAAACGTCACAATACGTCGTATATGTCTTCAGTTTGCAAACGTCTGCTGCTGTCATGTCCAATCATTTTTCTGTTGTTATAACTAGTACAGCCTAGTGGACAACATTCGTGGATGAAAGGATTGTCACGTGATGTCGTGTCGTATAACAAACATACATTTTTCTTCTTCTTCGAACGCTCCATATCGACCACCTGTTAATTACTATGTAATCTGAGCCTAAGAGCGATTGTATATTAAGTCCGTTATGAGTTTACAAGTAGGCCAGCACATCCGATTTCTGCAATGATTTTTATTTATTAGGGTAGCTTCCCTAAGTAGTACATCAGTCGCCTTTTACGACATGCCTTGTATATCGCAGTGTTACTATTCTTTGCTTCCGTTGCGGGCGCCAACACAACACGGGCGACAAACATACATTAGTGAAAGATATTAGTTTGACAACCACGTTATGTAAATTTGCACATATCCAAATTCTGGGTATGGTAGAAAAATTATGTATTAGTTCCTTAACAAAGACATAATGATCTTTTGTTTGCTCAAAACTTAACTCTAACCAAGCATTCATTTCAAGTTTGTTACATTTATTTCATACAACGCAATGTGATTCCAGTGTCGCATAAACCTGATGGCGCCCGTCTTTAGACTATGAGACTCACTCATGTAGACTGTTCTCGAACTGACTCAATTAAACAGTCAAACTAATAGATATCGATTTGTTAGAGTCCAATACGACAGATATTGCGTGGTGAAGTCATCTAAATTATATAGGCCATCTTGACAACCGTGTAGTGAAGATTTGTAGAGGATGGCATTCTCGTTGTGGAATGTTGAATATGTGACCTTGACCACCTTGGTCGTTACAATCTTAGTATATAACAGACATTATATGAAATGCAAATCGAGACATATCCTTTACACAACTTCACCAACAACCACAGTAAACGAGTTGTTGATTTTCTAGACATCACTTATACGTTCAATAGTTTGGTATTCTTTCTGATCGGTGAGGTCTATTTTACGGTTCATAAAGATACACGCTGAACAAATTTGCTTCCAAACTGCCAGCCGGGAGTTTAAACTTGGAACGCTTGGGTTGTGATCAAGCTCACTACTGCTTAAGCTACATACGCTCACAGACATTATATATACATAGGAATTTATGTAGGTATAGAGTGACATTTGAAGACGATTTAATGACAAAGACATCCAGTCGACTTGATTAGACAGCACTGTTATGTTTTCTTTCTATCTTCCCCGTAAGCCATTTTCTGTTATCTACATGTATGGTTTGCTCAGAGAACGTGAGTAAGTTGCACTCCGTTTAGACACCTACAGCATGTAAAAAAGACACATTCGACTCTTCGTATAACGTGATACTTAAGTTCACCTATCACGGTATTTTCCACAATGATTACTATACATATTCTTTTCTTACTGACACTGACATATAAAGGACACGACGGACTGGAGAAGACCATCAAGGAAGGAGACATACAGGCAAAGCGGAGAAGAGGAAAACCACGGATAGGATGGATTAAGGATGTAACTGGTGGTTTGAACATGACGGCTACAGAGGCGGGACATCTGGTCTACGAGACAGAGAAATTCCGAAGGACTGTTGGGATGGCAAAGTTCTGCTCAGGACAACCTATTTGGTGATGATGATTGACACTGAATGATCAGTACCTACTTTTCGCCTTCCACCGATATGATTAAGAACTCGATTTCACCTTCAATAAGATCAAAAATCACTCAAAAATATCACGATCAGTTGTACATGGAAACGAACAGAGTACATTAAGAGCGAGAGGAGAGCCCTCTACCTCCTTAAGCCAATGAGACCGACATATCTAAGCAATAGTATGAAATATAAAAAGGACTTGGATCAAATAGTTCGACATATGTATATATATATATTTTTTCTTTTTTTTTCTTTTGATCCAGAAGCACTTTAGCTTTCAGCTCTCCGGCTCGGTGCCATGGACATCGTAAATCTGGAGAACCTGTGGCTTTTCTGCGAGCCCGCGAAATTGAACCCGCACTCACAGTGAGCTTGTCACCCATCGTCCAACGCGCTACGAACACGCTGGACAGGTGGGCATGTAGATTATATATAGATATATATATCCAATAACCCTATAATGTTTGCAATTTATGCTCCAACATACTATATGATAAACTATTGCAAGCAACATGTCGCATTATGATGCGTTATATGTATCCTAGTGATAGAAAATGCACTATATTTGCTTGTTTTATATTTGTATATTGATATTGCTACACAAGTCAAGCTACTTTTAAAAATATATGTTCACTAACACGTAGATCATAGTAACTTAATGATATACAGCACAGTGAATAACACAACAGGTGAACTACACCTAAGATAGGTATTTGTGATGGTCTATGATCAACTACGCCAGCTGGTATATAGTATTTTAGTGAACGACAGTGAGCCTAGATATTTGCATAGAATATATTAAGTGATAGCGTAATATTTAGTAGGCGTGCTTGGTAGGCCAGTGGGAGAAGAGTCAAATTCTATTAATGGACTGAGATTGTATTCTCGCAATTAAGTAACTGATAGCAGATAATGTAAGTGATGATACTGTTGCTGTTTGCTCTGATGGGTCTGTGCGTGACCTCCGTTAACATAAGGCCGGTGGGCTCAGGTAACATTCTAGGAAACCGCAACCTCACATTGCAGTATTATTTGATAAGACTAATTCATTTTAAAACAACACACCATGCTAAATCAAGGTTATATTATTTTACAAATTAAACTGAAAGCTAAGGAATATCAGTATTATTCATATTTTTCATGAATAAATAACCATTTACTCATAGAATTGATTACAATTACAAAAAAACTTACAGTGTTCTATCAAACATATACCAAACCCAGCCCTCATTAAACAGAAATTGTCGATTTTCAGTCTGAGTTAGTTGGCCTTATGTTGCCAGCGGCCACGGTCTGTGTATCGTGATGAGAAGTCAGGCTTGGGTTTTCTGGCTAGCGCGCATGGTAAGGTAGTTGCATAGCGAAGCTGAACATGTTGAACAATTAGCTCTAATACTGGGACGGAGGCTGATGTCGTCATTGCTGCCCTCCAGTGGCTCTCTGAGACTCTGTTTACTGGGGTCGTTGTTGTGTTCAATTTTCTGTCCGTGTTTTGGATGATCCAAATTAGAATGTTGTGGTGTGAGTGAATTTTTTTATTGTTCTCAATCACCTGGGGCTTATGTGGATATACGCTCCTGACCATGCGGGTGTTCGCGATAGTGTAGTTGAAATAAGACAGGATTGCATCAACATCACGTGTAGAGATGCATATCAGATTACTTGCCTTTAGTTTTCTATGCCGTGAACTTTGTCCACGCCTTTTATGTATCTACCAACAGAAAACGTATCCGAAGTTTAATTAATTGATATAGACTTCTTAAGAAAAACAGTCAAGAAAGGTCAACGTGTGTAATGCCAATACAAGCTATGGTCAAAGCGAGCTTTTGTAAATCAAAGAGGTCCCGGGAAAAATTTAAAATTTAGGGACCATTACGTATTACCATGGGAACGAGATACTCACTGTGCAGCTGTTAGACATATGTTTTATGAAATTTCTCTAGCAGTTAATAATAGGTTTAATTAATAAAGTTGACATACACATGATAGCACAGTTTTCGGTTTGTGGAAATCAAAATAGCTAAATTTAATCAGATGATTACTTGGATATATAAATTACATTAGGTATATTATGACATCTTGTATTCTATGGTTAGCGACAGATATTCCATGTTGTAACATATGGATGTGAATCGTAGACTATAATACAAATATTAAGAAATAAAATTGAAGATATTCATGGTAACAATGGATGATTGACATAATACAATATTAGAAATAATTGGATTCAGAAAAGTGACAGTTTCAGAAACATCCTGGACAGAAAAGTGACAGAAACAGAGACATCCTGGACAGAAAAGTGACAGAAACAGAGACATCCTGGACAGAAAAGTGACAGAAACAGAGACATCCTACAAGAACCCGCATATCGAGGAACATTGGCTCCTAAATAACATCATGTCCAGGATCAGGAAGATGTAATATTTAGATCACATTGAACGTCACATTGGTGGAGAGAATGGTAATGGAACGCATGGTTCCTGGAATACGAGGCAAGGGATGACCACGACGAAGGTGGCAGAGGCACATCAAAGAAACCTTGAACATGACGCTGGAGGAGGCAGGAGAACTTGCTAGAGTTTTTCAGGTGGGCTGTGATGAAAGCAACGTTCCGCAAGAGACATGATACTACTTGAGCGACATATTAAAAAGACGAGGTTTGAGAACATTTATTGCAGGACAGTAACAGAGTAATGCTGTTAGCCGAAGTACAACTGACCATTCCAAATGAGAGTAGCAGACGTTGGGATTCCAGCCGTGAGAACAGATTTATATAATAGAAAAGTAATAGAATATTATCCAGAATATATTGATGTGAGATAAGTTTTTAGAGGACACATATATCTTCAGCGCGAGAGAGAGAAAGAGATAGAAAGAGATAGAAGAGAGCTAGACATAGAACTTCAAACATAAGATATATCGTTTTAACGCTAAATATAGAGCTACAGACTAGACAGAGAGAGAGAGAGAAAGAGAGAGAGGGAGAGAGAGAGACTGTCCAGATTTGGTAGAGAATTGACTTCTTTTTTGTACGCTCTAAATCGACCACTTGTTACTCAAGACACGAGACGAAACTTAACATCTTTCACCTTCGATGTCTCCGCAAGATTATGAACATCAGGTGGTACGACAAGATAACCAACTCTGAAGTACTGCAACGTGCAAAACTGCCTTCCATCATAGGCATGATCAGCAGTAGACGACTAAGATGGTTGGGACATGTGAGAAGAATGGAAACTTTCCGCATACCAAAACACATGTTGTTCTGTGAACTTTCGGAGAGGAAGAGACACCAGGGCAGACCACTGCTCAGATATAAAGATGTCTGCAAAGTCTCAATGAAAAACTTTTCTATAGCTCCGAGCACATGGGAGGGACTAGCTGATGACAGAGCTGTGTGGAAAGCCAAATTACGAAAGGGCGCAGAGTCTTTGAGAAGAGACTTATATACGAGCTGAACGACAAGAGAGAAAAGCGAAAACTCAGAAGTTGTCACAGTAAAACACTTGCCAATTGACCGTCTGTAAAGACGAAAAAGACCATATATATCGACCACTTGTTAACCACTTTGTGTGATTTGCGATCTGATCCTAAGAGCACTAGGGTATTTATTTACTAGGGTAGCTTCCCTAGGTCCAACATCATTTGTGTAGATCGCAGTCATACCACACGGTCGGGTAGTGAAACAAGATGAGGACTAAGCTCCAGACATCAGAGAAAGAGAGAACGAGCTAGAACGACTTTGATAAGATTAAGTGTAATGTATTTGGAAGAGTTAATTAGCTGAAACAGATGATCAGATTAAGTGTAACGTATTTGGAAGAGTTAATTAGCTGAAACAGATGATCAGATTAAGTGTAATGTATTTGGAAGAGTTAATTAGCTGAAACAGATGATCAGATTAAGTGTAACGTATTTGGAAGAGTTAATTAGCTGAAACAGATGATCAGATTAAGTGTAATGTATTTGGAAGAGTTAATTAGCTGAAACAGATGATCAGATTAAGTGTAATGTATTTGGAAGAGTTAATTAGCTGAAACAGATGACCAGATTAAGTGTAATGTATTTGGAAGAGTTAATTAGCTGAAACAGATGACCAGATTAAGTGTAATGTATTTGGAAGAGTTAATTAGCTGAAACAGATGACCAGATTAAGTGTAATGTATTTGGAAGAGTTAATTAGCTGAAACAGATGATCAGATTAAGTGTAATGTATTTGGAAGAGTTAATTAGCTGAAACAGATGATCAGATTAAGTGTAATGTATTTGGAAGAGTTAATTAGCTGAAACAGATGATCAGATTAAGTGTAATGTATTTGGAAGAGTTAATTAGCTGAAACAGATGACCAGATTAAGTGTAATGTATTTGGAAGAGTTAATTAGCTGAAACAGATGACCAGATTAAGTGTAATGTATTTGGAAGAGTTAATTAGCTGAAACAGATGACCAGATTAAGTGTAATGTATTTGGAAGAGTTAATTAGCTGAAACAGATGACACAGATTAATGTGAATGTATTTGGAAGAGTTAATTAGCTGAAACAGATGACCAGATTAAGTGTAACGTATTTGGAAGAGTTAATTAGCTGAAACAGATGACCAGATTAAGTGTAATGTATTTGGAAGAGTTAATTAGCTGAAACAGATGACAAGATTAAGTGTAATGTATTTGGAAGAGTTAATTAGCTGAAACAGATGACCAGATTAAGTGTAATGTATTTGGAAGAGTTAATTAGCTGAAACAGATGACCAGATTAAGTGTAATGTATTTGGAAGTGTAACGTATTTGGAAGAGTTAATTAGCTGAAACAGATGAGGAAGAAATGATTTTTAGACTAGGGAACATGAGCTTCAGAACTATGGAAAAAAAAACAAAAAAAAAACTTTGACAATTGAGATTCCAGAAATGAAGAACCTGAATCACTCTATCTTATAGACATCATTTATTCATCGAGATCTCTGCTGTCACCCATAGACAGCAGCAAAGTCGTTATTCATCGACGAGAATTGTGAATCGATAATAGAGAACATCATAATCTTGATTCCATCGAGATTTGTGTGTCCATCCATGGACGAAAGCAGACGATATTAGACTACATCACAATGGATGGATGGAATCGCTGTGGAGGTATCTTCTTCTTTTGTCGTCACACTGCTACCAGGTTGTTGTCCAGTGTCGTGGTTTTCTTCTTTCGTTTGTCGTCACACTGCTACCGGGTTGTTACCCAGTGTCGTGGTTTTCTGTTTTTATCTTGCGCTGTTCTGGTGGCCTGTGTGATTGTTATTTTTGCTCTTTCACAGGATTCTGCTACGCCATCAACCATCTTTTCCGTGGTCTTCCTCTTGCCTTCTTTCCCGATGTTCTGTTGTAGAATACTCTGTATAGAGCAGGTATAGGCTGACAAAAATCAGTTTTATTTTTGTGCCAGGGCATGCAGGTGTAAGGATATGTTTACATGTATGGCTGCTGTAAAAAGTGAGCAAGCAATGGACTAGGCAGATATTATAGATTCCTTGAGAGAGAGTGTACATGATTCAAGTAATAGTGATGAATCTACAACCCTAACTAAACTGCAAGAATTCCAAATCAAATGTGGTGTTGCTGGCATAAACACTATGCTGGTAGCCACAGAAGAATAGTAAACCAACACAGAACCGGTGTCGTTAGTCGCCACACGCTGAGAGGCATACTGTGGAGATCGGAGCAGTTATGGACTAATTGGTTCGAAGTGCAGTGATGATGATCTGACGATTGAACTATAACTAAAACGAAGGTATTATAGATGTAACCAGAACTTTTATTAGTTATTGATTGCGAACGAACAGTCATTCGTATTGTTACTTGCCATTTTCTATTACCTTTAGCTGACGAGTAGAATCAGTTTATAGTGTGGACACATTGTGTGTCAATGATATAAATTGATTTTCTGTAACACTTAAAAGCATATATATATATATATATATATATATATGCTTTTCAACTGCCTTGTTAAATGTGCATGTTTTCACACCCATTCGTTGTCACTGAAATATGCATGCTCATAGTATATTGATTATGTTTTGCCTATCAGTGTTCCATTACATATTGCTTTAGTTGCCTACGTTTTTGTAATAATATGTTTGTTCTTAATGATATTTCATTCACTCCATTTTCATCTTAACTTAATTTTGTGATTAAAGTTACAGGCTGAAATCTCATACTGATTCCTTTCATCTGTTTAGCAACTGATATATCCTCAGTTTATGTTGATTTCTCTATCTTGATAAAATCATTGCTTAAATACTGGAAACTACTGCTTAATGTTCCTGTGATCAATTGTATCATTGCACGCAATGTTAGTTTTATTGTACAGACTGTTAAGCAACTGAAAATTTGAAAGCATTTGAAAAAAATGCATTATGTTAGAAGGAGCAAGTTCTTGGTAAATACCAACAAGTAATGGCAGTATATATTCATTTGAAAGATGTGTGGCTGTTTTTTAATAGTACATTGATGCAATAGAATCTGTTATAAAGGAAGAAAACAATGTATCATAGGAATGTGGCTGAACTATTTATTAAACATATAAATATAGATTTACAATATATTTTTGTATAGACTTTGTTGAGACTACGAACATACAGTATTATTATCATTTCTCTTTTGGAAGGGATACATATATAATAATAATAATAATAATAAAGCCCATAACACGTTAGAGTCGTTGGGGTGTCACTGTGGAGACATCAGCACAAAAAGCACGCCATGAATCTCTGTCTTCAACTCCTCGGGCGAGTGTGGAGGAACTCTGCCCCGACCAGCTCTTGATGTCAAACCAGGATTTTCTCTGCCCTCCTTTCTTTCTTCCACCCTCAACTTAACTTTAGCTGACGAGTATCTTTTAAACAGCTGATAGCAGATAACGAAATGATGATGTTGTTGCAATATACAGATTGGTCTGTGCATCGTGAGGGTGAAAGGTCAAGACTAGAGTTTCCAGCTAGCAAGCAAGGTATGATCGTTGCAGAGCAGAATGAAACATTCAGAACAAAAGCTTCCAATATGAGTAGGCAGGTTGAGTTCGTTACTGATCCTCTTCATGAGATTTCTAGGACGTCGATTGCTCCGCCATTGTTGTGTCCGATTCTCTATAGATTCTTTAGAAGGTCCAAGATGGCATGTTTCGGTGTGCGTGGATGTCGTATATTGATGTTTCCAAAGTGAAGATTGAGACATCGATTTACTTTCCTTGATATAAGTGTGGTTATGGCAGTGAGAGATACGCACAGCTCTAAAGTCGGCGTAAGCTCGCCTGCATGGCGAGGCACACCAGTCAAATGGTAAAGCAGGCTTTTACGCAAAAAGCAGTCAGAAGCGCCATACCAGGTATCATGGTTAACGTTCGAATTCACAGTGGGCAAACTCAGAAGAAGAAGGAGAAGAAGAGCGCAGATAAGCTGGAATCAATAGCATTGATCGTCAGGGAGTTGAAGATGGATACGGTAGACGTTGCTCGGTTTCTCGATGATGGTCTGTTAAATGAAGTCACTAACATTGTTACTGAATCTATCCAGCAATTTACAAGTGGGTAATTAAACGTTGCACAAACAGAACTATATTCCTGAAGGGCAGCGTCGTGAGTAGTGTATGTGACCACGGGAGCAATCAATATACATATATTTTACAGCTGTAGGTGGTAGACGTTTCACCCATGGCTCTGCTCAGAATGCTATAATATCAGTTTAGTCAACAATAACCAATAACATACAATATAGACA
Organism: Arion vulgaris; assembly: GCA_020796225.1. Taxonomy (NCBI): domain Eukaryota; kingdom Metazoa; phylum Mollusca; class Gastropoda; order Stylommatophora; family Arionidae; genus Arion; species Arion vulgaris. Next base: position 14,724,728 of record CM036764.1, read on the forward strand.
GCAGCGACATTGTGACAATCTTGATATGCAGAATTCCTTCAGTTGTGACTTACAGACGAATATTTCGCACTTCGCGGATAACAAATAAAAAAATAAAAAAATAATGCACTTAAAAGGATTGTACATTAAGTTTTAAAATATACACAACTAATATTTTGAGACAACAAAGAGTCATTCAATAGTTTCTACTGTATGGTGGAAAAGAAAATTTTAAAAATAGTAAAAAAAAGATGGTAACAACTATTTAAGTTGTTGTACGGAACAGATTTTTACAATTTATAAAAAAAACAAAAAAACAATAATTCCTTTTGCATGTCTCTCATTAGTGTTCAGGTGGTAAGATCGCCTTCGAGTTGTTACAGGGCCCAAATTTGTGTGTAAGAATAGAACCACTGTTACCTGCCATGCATGTCGTAAGAGGCGACTAAGGAGGTTTGGCTGAAATCGGATGCATGTCCTAAACTTGTAGAAATCTAAGCGTTTAGGCCTACCAAACCAATAGGCAACGTATACACGTTCTTGGCAAAGATCAAACATATCACAAAGAGTGATTAAAATTGGTTGTAAAGAACGAACGCAAAGAAAGAAGAAGGTGGTAAGATGATCAATTCCTTTCCTCGAACGAGGGTCTTCGAGTATAGGAAACCCACATTCTTTTTGTGACCGAGTTGATAAGTGATATAACTTAAAGAAATGACGTTAATCCGTCCTAGTAGTGGAATGTACGTGTACGGAATAGAAGAAAAAATAGTTGCAGTTTAATTGTAGTCAACAAATTCAGTATGGATATGCAACTTAATATGATTTGATTCAGATGTTTTATCATGTCAATTCGAGATGATCTAAAGTAGCATATGATGTATGATTCCAGCAAAGTATTATTAAAACTAGTCACTAAAACGTGTTGGTAAACTTAACATAACAACTACATTCGTATTACATTCCAATGGCTCAGATTGGATATCGTGATATCGAGCTACATTCCGGAGAGTATTGCAGTTTTCCCAGATATGTTTTCTTTATATAACTTTCACAGTAATTTTTCATTGTTTACATAGCTTCTCCATACCACATCTACATCAGTATATTTTCTCTCGTACAACATCTACATCAGTATACTTTCTCACAGACCAGATCTACATCAGTATATTTTCTCACAGACCACATCTACATCAGTATACTTTCTCTCGTACAACATCTACAGTAGTATACTTTCTTATAGCCAGATCTACATTAATATACGTTCTCACAGACCACACCTACATGCGTATACTTTCTTACAGACCACATCTACATCAGTATACTTTCTTATAGACCAGATCTACGTCAATATACGTTCTCACAGACCACATCTAAATCAGTATACGTTATCACAGACCACAAATACATCAGTATACTTTCTCCAGTACCACATCTACATCAGTATATTTTCTCATAGACCAGATCTACATCAGTATATTTTCTCTCGTATCACATCTACATCAGTATATTTTCTCTCGTACCACATCTATATCAGTATATTTTCTCTCGTACCACATCTACATCAGTATACTTTCTTATAGACCCGATCTACATCAGTACAATTTCTCACAGACCACATCTACATCAGTACAATTTCTCACAGACCACATCTACATCAGTACAATTTCTCACAGACCAGATCTACATCAGCACAATTTCTCAAAGACCTCATCTACATCAGCACAATTTCTCACAGACCACATCTACATCAGTATGTTTTCTCACAGATCACATGTACATCAGTATGTTTTCTCAGAGAACAGATCTACATCAGTACAATTTCTCACAGACCAGATCTACATCAGTACAAATTCTCACAGACTATATCTACATCAGTACAATGTCTCACAGACCAGATCTACATCAGTACAATGTATCACAGACCAGATCTACATCAGTACAATTTCTCACAGACCAGATCTACATCAGTGCAATTTCTCACAAACCAAATCTACATGAGTACAATTTCTCACAGACCAGATCTACATCAGCACAATTTCTCACAGACCAGATCTACATCAGTACAATTTCCCACATACCAGATCTACATCAGCACAATTTCCCACAGACCAGATCTACATCAGCACAATTTCCCACAGACCAGATCTACATCAGTGCAATTTCTCACAGACCAGATCTACATCAGTACAATTTCCCACAGACCAGATCTACATCAGCACAATTTCTCACAGACCAGATCTACATCAGTATATTTTCTCTCGTACCACATCTACATCAGTACAATTTCCCACAGACCAGATCTACATCAGTATAATTTCCCACAGATCAGATCTACATCAGTACAATTTCCCACAGACCAGATCTACATCAGTACAATTTCCCACAGATCAGATCTACATCAGCACAATTTCTCACAGACCACATCTAAATCAGTATGTTTTCTCAGAGACCAGATCTACATCAGCACAATTTCTCACAGACCACATCTAAATCAGTATGTTTTCTCAGAGACAGATCTACATCAGCACAATTTCTCACAGACCACATCTAAATCAGTATGTTTTCTCAGAGACCAGATCTACATCAGCACAATTTCTCACAGACCACATCTAAATCAGTATGTTTTCTCAGAGACCAGATCTACATCAGCACAATTTCTCACAGACCACATCTAAATCAGTATGTTTTCTCAGAGACCAGATCTACATCAGCACAATTTCTCACAGACCACATCTAAAGCAGTATGTTTTCTCAGAGACAGATCTACATCAGCACAATTTCTCACAGACCACATCTAAATCAGTATGTTTTCTCAGAGACCAGATCTACATCAGTACAATTTCTCACAGTTCACATCTAAATGAGTATGTTTTCTCAGAGACCAGATCTACATCAGTACAATTTCTCACAGTTCGCATCTAAATGAGTATGTTTTCTCAGAGACCAGATCTACATCAGTAGAATTTCTCACAGACCACATCTACATCAGTATACTTTCTCCAGTACCACATCTACATCAGTATATTTTCTCATAGACCAGATCTACATCAGTATATTTTCTCTCGTATCACATCTACATCAGTATATTTTCTCTCGTACCACATCTACATCAGTATATTTTCTCTCCTACCACATCTACATCAGTATACTTTCTTATAGACCCGATCTACATCAGTACAATTTCTCACAGACCACATCTACATCAGTACAATTTCTCACAGACCACATCTACATCAGTACAATTTCTCACAGACCACATCTACATCAGTACAATTTCTCACAGACCAGATCTACATCAGCACAATTTCTCAAAGACCACATCTACATCATCACAATTTCTCACAGACCACATCTACATCAGTATGTTTTCTCACAGATCACATGCATCAGTATGTTTCAGAGAACAGATCACACGCATTCCAGACCAGATCTACATCAGTACAATGTATCACAGACCAGATCTACATCAGTACAATTCACAGACCAGATCTACTGCAATTCACAAACCAATCGATACACTCCAGACCATTCATCACATTTCAGACCAGATCTACACAGTAAATTTCCACACCAGTCACCAGCACAATTCACAGACCAGCCTCAGCACAATTTCAAGACCAGATCTACACGCTTCCACAGACAGATCTACATCAGCAAATTCACAGACCAGATCTACACAGTACAATTCCAAGACCAGACTACACAAATTTCTAGACCAGATCTACATCAGTATATTTTCTCTCGTACCACATCTACATCAGTACAATTTCCCACAGACCAGATCTACATCAGTACAATTTCCCACAGATCAGATCTACATCAGTACAATTTCTCACAGACCAGATCTACATCAGTATATTTTCTCTCGTACCACATCTACATCAGTACAATTTCCCACAGACCAGATCTACATCAGTATAATTTCCCACAGATCAGATCTACATCAGTACAATTTCCCACAGACCAGATCTACATCAGTACAATTTCCCACAGATCAGATCTACATCAGCACAATTTCTCACAGACCACATCTAAATCAGTATGTTTTCTCAGAGACCAGATCTACATCAGCACAATTTCTCACAGACCACATCTAAATCAGTATGTTTTCTCAGAGACAGATCTACATCAGCACAATTTCTCACAGACCACATCTAAATCAGTATGTTTTCTCAGAGACCAGATCTACATCAGCACAATTTCTCACAGACCACATCTAAATCAGTATGTTTTCTCAGAGACCAGATCTACATCAGCACAATTTCTCACAGACCACATCTAAAGCAGTATGTTTTCTCAGAGACAGATCTACATCAGCACAATTTCTCACAGACCACATCTAAATCAGTATGTTTTCTCAGAGACCAGATCTACATCAGTACAATTTCTCACAGTTCACATCTAAATGAGTATGTTTTCTCAGAGACCAGATCTACATCAGTAGAATTTCTCACAGACCACATCTACATCAGTATACTTTCTCCAGTACCACATCTACATCAGTATATTTTCTCATAGACCAGATCTACATCAGTATATTTTCTCTCGTATCACATCTACATCAGTATATTTTCTCTCGTACCACATCTACATCAGTATATTTTCTCTCCTACCACATCTACATCAGTATACTTTCTTATAGACCCGATCTACATCAGTACAATTTCTCACAGACCACATCTACATCAGTACAATTTCTCACAGACCACATCTACATCAGTACAATTTCTCACAGACCACATCTACATCAGTACAATTTCTCACAGACCAGATCTACATCAGCACAATTTCTCAAAGACCACATCTACATCAGCACAATTTCTCACAGACCACATCTACATCAGTATGTTTTCTCACAGATCACATGTACATCAGTATGTTTTCTCAGAGAACAGATCTACATCAGTACAATTTCTCACAGACCAGATCTACATCAGTACAATGTATCACAGACCAGATCTACATCAGTACAATTTCTCACAGACCAGATCTACATCAGTGCAATTTCTCACAAACCAAATCTACATGAGTACAATTTCTCACAGACCAGATCTACATCAGCACAATTTCTCACAGACCAGATCTACATCAGTACAATTTCCCACATACCAGATCTACATCAGCACAATTTCCCACAGACCAGATCTACATCAGCACAATTTCTCACAGACCAGATCTACATCAGCACAATTTCACACAGACCAGATCTACATCAGCACAATTTCTCACAGACCAGATCTACATCAGTACAATTTCCCACAGACCAGATCTACATCAGCACAATTTCTCACAGACCAGATCTACATCAGTATATTTTCTCTCGTACCACATCTACATCAGTACAATTTCCCACAGACCAGATCTACATCAGTACAATTTCCCACAGATCAGATCTACATCAGTACAATTTCTCACAGACCAGATCTACATCAGTATATTTTCTCTCGTACCACATCTACATCAGTACAATTTCCCACAGACCAGATCTACATCAGTATAATTTCCCACAGATCAGATCTACATCAGTACAATTTCCCACAGACCAGATCTACATCAGTACAATTTCCCACAGATCAGATCTACATCAGCACAATTTCTCACAGACCACATCTAAATCAGTATGTTTTCTCAGAGACCAGATCTACATCAGCACAATTTCTCACAGACCACATCTAAATCAGTATGTTTTCTCAGAGACAGATCTACATCAGCACAATTTCTCACAGACCACATCTAAATCAGTATGTTTTCTCAGAGACCAGATCTACATCAGCACAATTTCTCACAGACCACATCTAAATCAGTATGTTTTCTCAGAGACCAGATCTACATCAGCACAATTTCTCACAGACCACATCTAAAGCAGTATGTTTTCTCAGAGACAGATCTACATCAGCACAATTTCTCACAGACCACATCTAAATCAGTATGTTTTCTCAGAGACCAGATCTACATCAGTACAATTTCTCACAGTTCACATCTAAATGAGTATGTTTTCTCAGAGACCAGATCTACATCAGTACAATTTCTCACAGACCAGATCTACATCAGTATGTTTTCTACTAACCACATCTTCCTCAATGTGAAGAATGAGATTGGATAATGAGAAACAATAAGTATATTTATAAATGGCTTAAATCGCCATTAATTACTAAAATCAAGAAGGTTTTTATAAAACATTGGGTATGACATATTTCAAGGACGACAGAGAACACAGTCTAAGATTGCAGACACAACAACGATAAAGCGGAACAGGTTGCGAGGCAGACAACCAAACGATGGATGGATAGATATCATTGAATTCAACCTAGAAAGGCTCTCTTCTCTCCAATCTTATTTTGTTGCACAGTCAGGAATAAAAGAAATTTCAAGAATGGGATTCTTTGTATGCGTAATAAATAGTGTCATTCACTCTTATGAAGAGTACAGACTGGAGTCAACAATTAGGAAGAGAATGCTAAGAACATAAATGAATGTAGGCCAGTGATTTCTGAAGAAATTAACATCAAAGACTCAGAAATATTAAGAAATGAAGTTGACAAATGTAGCTCTTTGCCATCGAACTAAGTTGTTATCCTTTATTGCAAGAACAACTGATAAAACCAAGAAACTCATGAGAAAACAAAATGTAAAAATAGAAATGATGTGGAAGACTTGGGGGATAAATAAAGTTCTAAAGGTGAAGGATTGATTTCATTGCACCGGGTTTTCCCATTTTGTTCCTTCCCTATCGGCAGAAACGATACACTATTTCCATAGAGAGTGTTGCACAGAGAACGAACTTTGAAGCGCCAGCAACAATCCTAGAGATCTCATAGAAAAATTGCAGGTGTTATTCGGTCCGGATTCAAACCTACTACCATGATAATGACAGTTAAACGTCTTAATCCCGTCGCCATAGATACCTCCAATTGAAAAAAATAACATGGTCAGAACGATATATTTTTATACATAATAATAGCTGTCCATCGCAAGCGATGATGACAACAATCTCAGACTTTGCTGCTGCACCTCTCTAGTGTGTGTGGAGGTGACTGTAGAGTTTATCCTAGAAGACAATAAATAATTGTATATGCTATTTCTTCTTCTTTGCGTTCTTTCTTTACGACCAATTTTAATCACTCTTTGTGATATGTTTGATCTTTGCCAAGAACGTGTATACGTTGAACATTGGTTTGGTAGGCCCCTAAACGCATAGACTTCTACACGTTTAGGACACGTGCATCCAATTTCACCCAAACCTCCTTAGTCGCCTCTTACGACATGCATGGTAGGTAACACTGGTTCTATTGTTTACACCCCAAATGTGGGCCCCGGTAACCACTCGGGCATGTATGCTATTTGAAAATATGTGCTTCAGAAATAACTTAAAAGATTATTAGTATTCCCTTTGGGAACGACTGAATCTGAAGAACTTCATGACTGAACTCCTTTTTTTATTACTGCTACTTGGGCGCCGATTTGCGTTCTTCTTGGAAACACCAATACACAAAAAATCCATAATGGGTTAAAATCACAACCCAAGTGGATGGTATGATGTTACAGAAGATCCTTCCAGGTAATCCACTCTGTAGAAATTTCACACGTATTTCGTAGAATAATACGAAAATGAAATACCAGAAATAACACAGAAATTCCAGTGAACTTCGGATAAATACGAAAATGAAAACCAGCTCGAAGTAGCAGTGATCAGTCGTGTCTCCTGATGACCGACAAATATGGTCGTATCAACAGCTGTTTTCACTTTACAATGAGAAAATAGGTCATTTGGCACGCGCAATAAAGGTGTAAATATATCCAAGGTCCTTCAATGTACGCGTAATCATTGAATAATATATCACCGGCTTTTTGTATTGAACATCAAACTTAATAATTAAACACAGGACTTCAAATGTATGTAAAATAGTTAGTGGAGATAACCCAACAAATAATTCACTTATTGTACTTAGTGAGATCATCCTATGATTACCTCATGTTGTCAACGTATGGCAAAATATATATTGCAAATGAGGCTCAAAACTAACATTTGTCAACGAAATCAAAGCTATATAGGAAACTAGTGAATGTTGTAATGATCGAGTTTATAGTGAAGTCTTAAGTGAACACTTAAGACTTCCAGTACGAGGTGGTACGAGTTCAAAACCGATGAAATTATGTGTTCAATTCTAGATGATGGGAGTTCAAGTCCAAATAAAAGTAATTTCAACTCCGGTTCAATGTGATTTCTAGTCCAATGCAATGTGAAATTTAGTGAAGAGACAATGTGTTTTTTCAGCAGGAGTCAATTTGATCTCTAATTCGAGGAAGTGTAATTTCTAGTCTGAGAGAATGTGAATTTTCATCGCGGAGATGTAATTTCTAGTCCTTTTAAGTGTGATTTCTAGTCCTCTGAAATGTAATTTTCTGATTCGAAGAAATGTAATTTCTAGTCAGAGAAAATGTGAATCTTAGACCGTGGAAATGTTATTTCTAGTCTCGAAAATGTTATTCTAGTCCTAGGAAATGTGATTACCTAATTCGAGAAATTAAGTTCTTAGTCCAAGGAGGAAATGTGGTATCTAGTCCTAGGAAATGTGATATCTAATCCGAGGAGAAAATATAAGTTCTTGTCCGAGGATGAAATGTAAGTTCTTGTACGAGGAAATGTAAGCTCTTGTCCGAGGAAGAAATGTAAGTTCTTGTCCGAGGAAGAAATGTAAGTTCTTGTACGAGGAAATATAAGTTCTTGTCCGAGGATGAAATGTAAGTTCTTGTACAAGGAAAGATTAGTTCTTGTCCGAGGAAATGTAAGCTCTTGTCCGAGGAAGAAATGTCAGTTCTTGTCCAACAAAATGTAATAAATATGTACCAAATGAATGATCACGTAGTAACAACAACAATATTCTGACTAATAACTGCAGTAATATAACAAACTATTATAATTATCACAAAAATATGATAACTAAAAATCCAATGTAATGTTGTAATATACCAGACAAGAAATGTAGTGACAGCTTGTTCACAAAGCCTAGTCTTTCTTTGTAAGTTATCTACTCTGGAGTCAAGCCGCCTATATGGCTCTCTATAAAACACTGGATGAGAGTTAGACGACTCAACTATTATCAACGTACGAGTTTGTACCTGCATATCAATAAGTTATCACACTATGCTGTAGTGAAGTGAATAGAATAAAGATACAGTTCAACATATGGTTTATCACTGAGCAACATAAATATCCCGGAAAGTAATGAAGGTGGGGTCGCGTTGTTAGTCGTAACTCAACAACGGATTGGTAGAGCGCTCATTTTATTGGTCGTCAGGGTATCAAAGCAAGCGATCTCATAACTGCTGGGTGCGGGCACGTGAATGTATAAATAACGCGCAGAAATACAGAAAATCGATAAATTATAATACTGATTAAACAGAACAAATGCAGTGTTAAATGTCTTGCTAACACACGTACACTGTTCAGAATAAAACAATTCAATACAAACGGTTTGCAGTTTTGAAATGTATGCTAACACATGTATATTACGTATAATAAAAATCGATACAACACAGACAACGTGAAAGAAATAATCAATGTTAACATTAACAGAAAATTTAAAATTATGACAATCGAAATTTGTTTCTTCTTTCTTTTTATGTTGTCCTTCTCTGCTTTTTTGCAGCTAGGCGTAGCAGGTTTAACGGATGATTGGCGTCCGAGATAATGCACGCTCGGTCGCTTCATATGTTGTGATAATGTGGAGTTTTAAATTGTCCGTAACTCCATCAACCCATCTTTTTCTTGGTTTGCTTTTTCTTCTTGCTGATTCCACTTTCAGGCTGTTCGTTCTTGCAACTAGTGTATTCGGGTTCATTCTCACCAAGTGGCCAAACCATTGGAGTCTCTGTTTTTCAATGAATCTAATTCATTAATGAAATTTGCTTAAATAATAATAATAAAAGAATACATCTTATTTATGTTCTTAGAATATACAGTTATTAAGACAGACAGTGAGAACAAGAGATGGATAGATATATAGCTATATGGTTAGAGAGAGAGAGAGAGATACGAATGATATTAGCGAAGGTAGTAAACACTGCATGACTGATGCAATCGATGATTTGAACACACCGAATGCAGACGTGGGACATCTGGCCTATGAGAGATAAATTCCGAAGAGTTATTAGGGTGGAATAAATTACTGCTTCGGATAAGCTATTGGATCATGGGTTAGCAACAGAGTAACTTATTCAAAGTATCAGATATATACATAGAAAGACAGACAATGAAAGGGTTTGTAAATCTTATGATAATGAATCTCAAATCAGTTGCTATTGCGTGCATCATACAAATAGTAGAACATATGGAATAAGAACAATAAGAAGATATATAAGAAAACAGATAATATCGTCGAAATACTACTTCTTCTACGAAGGCTTCATATCGACCACTTGTTAAACCGTTCTGTGTGATTTGTATGTGATCTGAGCCTAAGAGAGATTGTACATTGTACGAGTTATGCGCCTACAAGTAGGCCAGCACATCCAATTTCTGCAATACTTTTTATTTACTAGAGTAGCTTCCCTATGCCCTACATCAGTCGCCTCTTACGTCATGCCTTGTAGGTTGCAGTATTCTTTGGTTCACTTGTGGACCCCGGTACTACACAGGCAGCCGGAATACTAAAACAGCATGGACTCACCACAAGAATTACAATAAATCTAGCCAATCATAGACGAGTTTAGTTTCACACGACGGCTAATGGAAAATGTGTATCGGATTTAAAATGAGTCAGATAAAGGTAGAAAGACATGTAGAAATTGTAACAGTGTGATCTTTGCTTCAGTGTGATCTTTGCTTCAGTGTGATCTTTGCTTCAGTGTGATCTTTGCCTCAGTGTGATCTTTGCCTCAGTGTGATCTTTGCTTCAGTGTGATCTTTGCTTCAGTGTGATCTTTACTTCAGTGTGATCTTTGCTTCAGTGTGATCTTTGCTTCTGCATGTGATCTTTGCTTCAGTGTGATCTTTGCTACAGTGTGTAGTGTGCTGCTACACTTCTACTGCTTCTATATCCTTTCACAACACTTCTACGTTATATAGCATATATTTCTCACGACCAATGACTTCATAACGTGCTTATACAGAAACACAATTAATACAAAGATAGTGTATCTGTAATATAAGCAAATCAGTTGTAATAATATTATCGTTTTTAATAATAATAATAATCATCTATTAAAATACAACAGTAAATATAATTGTATTAACTAATATAGTGAAACACGTACAAACAAAGTACTATAGTTTTACAAATACAGAAACAGTGACGATAAACAGCAACGTTTCGACCAACAAGCTTTATCAAGCAACGAACAAACAGGAGTAACAAATTAAAATGAAACACAAATGATTTTCCTTAGATACGTTTGTATTTGGTCGTCCATTTGTGTTTCATTTTAATTTGTTACCCCTGTTTGTTCGTTTGCTTGCTAAAGGCCTTGTTGGTCGAAACGTTGCTGTTTATCGTCACTGTTTCTGTATTTTGTAAAACTATAGTACTTTGTTTGTACGTGTTTCACTAGTTACCAAGTTTTACTGCAGTCTTCCCCCTATTTCGATATTAACTAATATAGTCTACTTATCTGCCATCAATTCTGAAGATATCTAATTTAATGTTTCTGCTACGGTTTTCTTCAAATGTGCCAACACAAGTATGTCTGCAAGAAGTGTCGTCCTCATGAGTTATGATAGTCTTCATAGACCTTGTCAAAATATAAATCCAAACGAAATTACTGCAACAATTGTTTACTTATATATTCTTGATTTCCTTGCGCGGGAAACATACCTTCAATTATGTAGATTGTACACGCAAGAAGGTCTTATGATTTCAGAGGTCTACATAATGTTCTCCTGATCGTAGATATTCTATTGTTGATCTGCTTACTCAGAATGCTATAAGATAACTGCACCCCACTCATGATTTGCCTTTCACGATCGTAGATATTCTATTGTTCCCTTGATCTGCTTACTCAGAATTCTAGAAGATAACTGCACCCCTGGCTTGCCTTTCAAAATCTCGTAATATATTATATTTGTTGCATCCAAGGTGGAACATATAATAACTGAAGAGCATGTGAAGAACCATAATTTATAACAATCGACCTGACAACAAAAGTGTATTATTACTTGACATGTTCGTTCCCCAAGTTTTCTGCCACCAAGATGTCAACGGTTTTCTCTTCCTTCTTTCTCCTCCGTCCTCCGTTGCTAACCACCTTTTGTGCACTATTCCGTTTTAGTTCTAAATCGCGTTCCCACTAATATTCGGTCACATTTGGTGTGCAAGTCTTGTACCTGTTAGTCTTAATGTCTATTAGTCTACGCCCCCACGAACCACATTTCAAAATCATATAATGAGGTAACTAAATAAAATAAAATATCGATCAAGAAATAGCAATAAACACGTTATTATGCAGTCAACAAAATCCTGATATAATTGAGGATGACTGACTTGTCAAAGATAAGTAAGGTGGTAAGACTGAGTTACAATGAGACTGACTGACATATCACAGGTAAGTAAGGTGGTAAGACTGTGTTACAATGAGACTGACTGACTTGTCAAAGATAAGTAAGGTGGTAAGACTGTGTTACAATGAGACTGACTGACATATCAAAGGTAAGTAAGGTGGTAAGACTGTGTTACAATGAGACTGACTGACATATCAAAGGTAAATAAGGCGACAAGACTGTGAAATACAACGACTCACACGTGGATAATGTTGTCTCAGTCCAGGCCACAACAGACTGAGATTCGAATATGTAACTGTGGCACTGACCAAAAAAATTATGGTATATGTGGCTAATATGTCTAGCCGGTGCATTGATTACTGAAGGTCGTGCCCTGACCGCTGCGTCTGTTTCCTTGTGTTCCGAAGATCGTCGGTTCGATTCCGGATTGCGTCGTTCTGTTCCAAAGTGTATTTTCCAAAGATCTCTACTTCCTTTGTCAGGGAAACGGAATTCATTCTTTGTGCAATACTCCTAGCAGGTGTCATGCAATACTCCTAGCAGGTGTCATGCAATACTCCTAGCAGTGTGCCGTGGCAAACTCTAGCAGGTGCGTGCAATACTCCTAGCAGGTGTCATGCAATACTCCTAGCAGGTGGCGTGCAATACTCCTAGCAGGTGTCATGCAATACTCCTAGCAGGTGTCATGCAATACTCCTAGCAGGTGTCATGCAATACTCCTAGCAGGTGCCGTGCAACACTCCTAGCAGGTGCCGTGCAATACTCCTAGCAGGTGTCATGCAATACTCCTAGCAGGTGGCGTGCAATACTCCTAGCAGGTGTCATGCAATACTCCTAGCAGGTGCGTGCAATACTCTAGCAGGTGTCATGCAATACTCCTAGCAGGTGTCATGCAATACTCCTAGCAGGTGGCGTGCAATACTCCTAGCAGGTGTCATGCAATACTCCTAGCAGGTGTCATGCAATACTCCTAGCAGGTGTCATGCAATACTCCTAGCAGGTGTCATGCAATACTCCTAGCAGGTGGCGTGCAATACTCCTAGCAGGTGGCGTAGCACTTCTTAGAAGAGAAACCGAGCCATATTGAGTAAAACCTGGTGTAATGAAGTCAGTTCTTCGACTTTAGACTATTTAGACTGACAAAATGACTTCCGGATACATTTTACAAAGACGTCCACGTATAAAAAGCAGAGAAGAGGTATGTAGCGGCCACTAGCGCAGAGACATTGCAGAATAATGTCTTAGCAGATCAAAACAATCTGTAACGAACCACTGCTTTCTTTCAACATATTTAGAACGAAATTTGAGAACTAATGAACAAGTACAGGTACAACGTTCTCAAATGCAAAACACATTATGCACAGAAGTCAAACCTCTACATCAGTGTCCCATATATTGACTGTTCCCGATTATCGTAAAGAGAGAAAAAGTAGAAACCTAACTTAATGTTAAGGATACAAAGAATAGGTAATACCGTTGAGATGTTGATGAAATCTGTAAATTATATCCAAATACACTCACTGTTACATCACAGTTCAGATGTTGATGAAATCTGTAAATTATATCCAAATACACTCACTGTTACATCACAGTTCAGATGTTGATGAAATCTGTAAATTATATCCAAATACACTCACTGTTACATCACAGTTCAGATGTTGATGAAATCTGTAAATTATATCCAAATACACTCACTGTTACATCACAGTTCAGATGAGGGGTTATGCAATGGTTCCAAAAGGTATCAACGGTTAAAGGTTAGTGATAAAGTGTTAACAGACATTGACAAATAAGTGTTCCACTGAATGAAGAAAAACACATTAAGTTGTATTATTTTGTAGGGCGAAGATCATAAAGTTCAAATATACGGCAAAAATGATCGTTAAAGAGCAATGAATACACAAAGAAATGGAAAGTGTGGGGGACTGACTGTCAGTAAGACAGACTCAAAACATTTCCCGTAGGCCAAAATTTCGGATGCCCTATCCTTCACGTGTTAGGTACCATGCACTTGTAATAACCTAAGAATCGAGGTACAACATACAGTCGTTCTTGTCAAAGAGCATTTATATATCAAAATAAGAATGATCAAATTGGTTGTAAAGAACGATCGCAAAGAAACAAAACATTATTTTTGGGGAATTTTGAACATTTTATTTTCGTTAAATGTATATGTTCTGCTGTTGTATCTTTCACGAGTTTAATATTTTCATAATTCTATTCTGTTTCCTATTTGCTTTGTATTCTTGTCGAATTTCTGGATAATAGTCTGCATGTGCATTTCGTATTCAATCTTTTATCATGTTCTCTTCACTGGTATAAGGGTCTCAAGATTAATTGTATTGCACATGGTTGTCCCTATATAGCTAGGTCTCTTTTCTCAGAAATGGTACACGACCTGCGGAAAGCATTTCATTAAGCACAAACTCCATAGCTCCAGCAACAGTCACAGGGATCTACGGGGAAAAAATACAATTATAAACAGAACATAGCAATCTAGATTCACACCCTCAACCTTTGGATCTCAAGGCAACTGCCTACTCACTTAACCACAAAGAAGAACATATATTCATGAATGTGATATAATTTCTCAAATAATTCATTTTAAATTAGAGTAATCTTCTTATTCTTCTTTGCGTTCGTTCTTTACGACCACTTTTAATAATTCTTTGTGATATGTTTGATCTTTGCTAAGAACGTGTATACTTTGCACATTGGTTTGGTAGGCCTCTAAACGCATGGACTTCTACATGTTTAGGACACGTGCATCCGATTTCAGCCTAACTTCGTTAGTAGCCTCTTATGACATGCGTGGCAGGTAACCGTTATTCTCTTCTTTACACCCAAAATTTGGGCCCCGGTAACCACTAGGGAGATTAGAGTAATAAGTAGTCACATCCATCTTGTTTACAAGACAATTGTTAGTGAGAACACTTTGTTAGCATACGGTGTATCTCTAAACCTCGATAATACACCTGGCGTTTCCTCACTACATGATCATTTACGATAATCTACACATCATAGATGGTCAGACCGGGTTAGATCAGCTCTGGAGAAAACCAGGTAGAGGCTGCAGTAAAACTGAGCAAACAGACAATATGGACGAAGACTTGTATACGCGCGTTTTATATTCGCAAGAAAAATGAATAATCAAAGAGTTTTACCATGCAGATGGTTGATATTGTTTTTGATATTTGTAACATATGATAGAATGTGAATGGTGTTTCTGACTTTTAAGAGTTTGCGAACTTTGTTAAATGATCCTCCCACGCTTCGACGAAATCAATTCTAATGAAACTGTTCATGCCACGCATCAATGAACTTAATTCCAATTAAACTGTTCATGTCACGCTTTCGTGAACTCAATTCTACTTAAACTGTACATGTCACGTTTTGATGAATTTAATTATTATATCTCATTAAACAATTATTGGCATGCTTTGATGAACTCAATTATTATATCTCATTAAACAATTATTGGCATGCTTTGATGAACTCAATTATTATATCTCATTAAACAATTATTGGCATGCTTTGATGAACTCAATTATTATATCTCATTAAACAATTATTGGCATGCTTTGATGAACTCAATTATTATATCTCATTAAACAATTATTGGCATGCTTTGATGAACTCAATTATTATATCTCATTAAACAATTATTGACATGCTTTGATGAACTGAACTATTATATCTCATTAAACAATTATTGCATGCTTTGATGAACTCAATATTAATCTCATTAAACAATTATGGGCATGTTTGATGAACTCAATTATTATGAACGTTTCTGACACGCTATATTGAACTCAATTTCTCTGTCCATATGTATAATATGCACAAGTGTGCAATGTTGGGATCCCCGTGCAGTTTCTAAGTGCAATCCGCAGACTTGAGGCTCTACGCCCTACGCAGTTTTTACGTGTAATCTGAAGATTTAAGACATCTATGTAATTTCTTAGTGTTATGTGAAGATCCAAGTAGTGTATAAGCTAATAGGAATGTATGCTGGCCCCAACACTCTCTACCATGATATTTGCTGCCATGCTCATGGATGTCTTAAAGGAATGTGATGAACATTGAGTAAAGATTAGATACATGACTGATGGTCTATTAAATCTTTGGAGGTTAAAATCCTCCACCAAGGCGAACGAATCAACCATCTCAAACTTATTGTTTGCTGATGGCAGCTCCCTCGCTACCAACTCTGAGGTAGATATGCAGAAATACATAGACAGGTTTTCCATGGTCTTGATATGTTTGGCCTTACTTAGCTTACAGGAAACAGTCTGTTTCGCCAGCTTAGACAGTACCATGATCCAGTCATCAAATACAACACCAGCATATCCTGTCAGCGGCAACCTTGGCGGCAACCTATTCAGATCGTCAAACATCAGACTTGATGTCACAATAGGATATCCCAAACCCAGTGTTTGCATTAAGCTCGCATGTTACTGTGGAGTGAGTAGTGATCGCTGAGCCGAAAGCTAGATTACTGCATTGTGCAACCCCTTGACCCAGCGAGCGTGTTGCAAAGTCATGGAAGATTGATTGAAGCATGTTTGTATAATTCCACTAAATGATCTGCACTCCTACATTACTGGCTATCAGAAACCCATTGTGTTACCTTTATGTTCTGCAAGTGGAATCTAATATACTCTACATCACAGTATACAGCTATTTATATATCACTTCGTAGAAGATTCAATGATCTGAACCTCAATACATTTATTTTACAACACTTTACCTTCAGACACATAGAAACAAAATAGGGTTAATAGGAAACGAAGTGAATCTCATTCTTATTCAACATTATGGAGACATCATGGAATGTAAACGTCCATATGTGATTACAACCCTTCATATGGCAAATCCATCAGGCTTAGATACCAGACGATCGTATTTTATCCACGCAAGAGGCTTGTCTCCAATCATGATGACCAGAAACATAGTGAGACCACATCTATATTGAATCACAAACATCTATGTCAACTGATAAAGTAAACTGTCTAACATAAAAAACAATAGAATGTAATGTGTGAGAGCTAGATTCGGCTAATTTAACATAACGTGACTTGCTCTCAAAGAGATCTCAAGAAGATTGTCAATCCAATCAAGTTAAACACAATGAAGAACATGTGGCTAGCACCAGCGAATATTAAAAATGGAGACTAGCATTTTTCAGTGGTACTTATGGTTGAATCATGGCCCATACACAAAAACAGAACGAATCCAGTCCTTCGAACTAATGCACAGAAAGATCCTAGAATACATGGACAGAAAAGAACACAATGTCCGAAAGAACTAAATGTTAAAGATTGAGTGATAAACAACATACTATACGAAATTACATACTTGGTCACATTAAGCGTCAGAGGGCTGAAGAACAATACTAGAAGGCAGGTCCCAGGACGCAGCAGACCAAGAAGAAGATAGCTAAGTATTAAGAAACCATGAATATGACCATCGACGAGGGGTGAACTAGCTGAAACATGAGTGAATTTCAGATATTGCTAAGAATGCAACGTCCTATAAGATACCACAATGATAAACTAGAGTTTTACTTTTGGAGTTTAGTTTCAATATATTTAAGAAACATCCAGTTGCTCAAATTGTTCTTTAAAACACGTTGTCTCTCATGTAGTTGAAAACTTGTCGATAACCAATAAGATTAAATGTCCCTCATTCCGATTGCCAGTAAAACCTGATACAAAATTTCCGTTTCTGAAATTAACAAATATTTAAATGTCCTCATTCCGATTGCCAGTAAAACCTGATAAAGTAGAATTTCCGTTCTGAAACTTGACAAATAACAATTGTAAAGATAATTTATTCAGATTCAGTTCTATCGATCAAGAAATTTGTGTTCTCATATCAAATTTAATGTTAATAAAATGTTTAAATATATTATTGAATCTTACCGGTGTCTTCAGATAGCAGTCGGAGTCGTGCATTCAGCCAAGAACAGCCATGTTAAAGCCCAATAAATATGTTAGTTTTCGTGACTGATGTGCGTAAGACGTCACCGGAATATAACAACATGACATCTGCGTATCACGGACCGGGAACGTCGTTACAACATTGATATACCTTTTCGCGATTTCTCAGATGACCATGTCGTTAATTGGAATATCTTTATAGAAACGGACAAACATGTTTGGGTAATTTGAAATTAATTTATTAAGTTATTAACTTATCGTATGAAAATTGAAATTACAAAAATAGCCGAGCGTTAGGACATGTTGTCTTCAGCATAACAGTAGCATCTTATGCATTGTCTAAGAACTGACATGTTGAAATGCAATAACTATTTAGTATTCGTGTGATGCGCGTCACGACTATAAAACTGATCGCTTTGCACACGTGACCGCGAACGTTTGAAACATGGATAGACACTTGGCGATTCTCAAGAATCACATTCGTTATTTGGAATATCTTATAGAAACGTACAAAAGTCTAGTTTATAATTATTCCTCTTATATCATGAAAGCTCCTTCCTGCCAAATTTCAATTCCGTAGGATGTCCATATATCTTCAAACAATTGGCATATATAGATATAATTGCATTAAACCACTTATATAGATATAATTGCATTCAACTCACTCTTATATATAGATATAATTGCATTCAACTCACTCTTATATATAGATATAATTGCATTCAACTCACTCTTATATATAGATATAATTGCATTCAACTCACTCTTATATATAGATATAATTGCATTCAACTCACTCTTATATATAGATATAATTGCATTCAACTCACTCTTATATATAGATATAATTGCATTCAACTCACTCTTATATATAGATATAATTGCATTCAACTCACTCTTATATATAGATATATATACTTATATTTATACCACGTGGCATATAGTGTAATACGATGTTAGGTCCGTATTTTTCCTTGACCTTTGGCACAGGATGAGTGATGGGGTCAACATCACGCCGGCTGCTTTACTTCCAGTGCTTTTCCTGATCAATTGATGTTGGGTCGACCTGAGAGTCGTTAGGATCGAAAAAAAGTACCAAATTGAACCCAGATTCCTAGCCTAGGAACCGAGTTCACTAACAACTACACTAGTTAGTTAACTGCATATCCTTTATAGGACTTTGTGAATCAACCCCAGCTTTTTTAACGCTGTTTGTGATTTTTCTAGGCATTATTACGTTCAGTAGTTTGCCATTGCTTTCTGAACGGGTGGTGCCATCGTCCTTTTGTAAATCTCCACGCGAAACAATTTGCAACCAAACTGTCGGTAGCGTGATTCAAACTCAGAACGCCGGGGTTAATAGACCGTGTCACTATCCCGTAAGTCACAGACGCCACCAACAACTACACTACTGCGGTTATATATATATATATATATATCATCGTCATCATCACCATTTGCCTCAATATGTTTTGCGTCATGTAGTTTGTTCTGCGCTGAATAACGCTCCGTGTGGTTGTAATGGCTTATTCTGAAGTGACAATCCTTACCACAATTGCAGCAGGTGAAACTGGAGACTGAAGCTGATACATAGGGTGTTCTATCTGTCCTCATCACTCTCGTTCGCCTCCATATGTGATGATTTTTCTTCTTTTCTTTTTAAGTCATTCCTCACTGCTACTCTCCATGCCTGCCTGTCGTTGGTCAACCGATATAATTTCCTTTGCCTATGCTGCATGAAGTCAGATCCCGTGTGCAGGTGTCAATAAAGCGTAGCAATGGGCGTCCTTGTTGTCTAGTACCAGTTGCCAGATGTCCAGATATAATGCCTTTTTGAATTCTACCATCGCTCAAACGGCACACGTGTCCTAGCCAACGCTGACTCGGCAAGGTGCACATGCCAGCCCTATATTTTTATAGGGCCTGCAAGCAATTTCTCCATACCGCTCTATCCTGGCAAATCGTTCAATCTCTTCCATGGAACTGAGACCGATATTACTTGCCTCACTCAGCAGAGTTCTTTTCAGTGTCTCCTAAGGGCGACCTCTCTTTCTTGAACGCTTTGGATTCCACTTCAATGCCTACTTTGGTATTCTTTGATCATTTCTACTCAAGGTGTCCCAACATATCTCCATCTTCTCTTTCTTATAACAGTTGTCACTATTGGTTGACCAGACATGTCTCTGATTTCATCACTTCTCCTGAATTCCTTACATTTTATGTTCATTATTTTTCGCAGACATCTATTTTAAAATGCATTCAACTTGATTTCTATATCTTTAGTCATTTTCCAACTCTCGATGTTATATTTTAGGATTGATAGAACATTTGAATTGAACATTCGTAATAATTAATTTTATTACACACACACACTCATATATATATATATATATATATATAGCTTAAAGATAGCTGAATGATTCACTTCATTTCACCGGGTTGTCCTATATGGCTCTGTCCATCTCGGACAGTCTTGGTAAGACACCTCTGCCGAGAGTTTTGAACAATGAGCAACTATTACCCATTATTCAACCAGGATGGTTAAACGAGGTTTTTTTTCCCCTAGCAATCGTCTGCTTTTTACTCGTAAATATGATAATGTTTTCATAGATAGCTCGTAAATATGATAATGTTTTCATAGATAGCTCGTAAAAATTGATAAAATTTGTTGATAAATTATGCAGCACTTTAAACATATTACACAAATACTTCATGAAGACAATTAACTAACAGACAAAATATTCAAAATACAATCACGTGATTGATTTACCATAATCCTATCATTACGCGTCTGGGCACATTTTACATAAAAGGCAATATTATATTCCAGTAGGATTGGAATTAAAATCGTCTAGCATATGTTTCGCTATTTATAATGAGAATGTTTCATCCAACAGAAGAAACTACACAAACTGATATCTACATAATTGCTCTTGCAATAAACTTAATATAGAATGGTCTTTTACTTCTTCTTCTTCTTCTTTGAGCACCACATAATTTTCACTCCTTTTCTTATTAAGAGCAGGAGGGGTAACGGATATATTTTGCAGGCTTAAAAGAGGTCAAGAATGTCAGGAGTGTGGTTCTATGCCTAGAGTTGCAGAAACTTCTACTAATGTTAAATATATTGGTAGTCACTGCAGTATATCCTTGCTTCTAGAAAAACGCTTTAGAAATACTACTTGTTGAACAGACTTGCCAATCTCCATATGAATTTGTTCTAAACATTTCATAGAAGCAGAAGAAATATGTAGGAACAGTCAACACAAACTAACAGGTAAAATGTACTTGATGATGATAACACCATAGACTGTGTGTAAATGTAGCTGACAGTTTGTACAGAATAATCAGTAGAAAGATCAAATGTAAATGCTGAAGATGAAATATTATGTGGAGATAAAATGTAGATAATGAAGAATACGACGACATTCTGAGAATTGGATGTAAAGTACTGAAGAATAGTTCGAAAGCTTGATGACTGGGTGGAAAATATTGAGAAGTACATCTAACTTTGATGACTAGTGGAAAATATTGAGAAGTACATCTAACTTTTGATGACTGGGTTGGAAAATATTGAGAAGTACATCTAACTTTTGACGACTGGGTGGAAAATATTGAGAAGTACATCTAACTTTTGATGACTGGGTGGAAAATATAGAGAAGTACATCTAACTTTTGATGACTGGGTGGAAAATATTGAGAAGTACATCTAACTTTTGATGACTGGGTAGAAAATATTGAGAAGTACATCTAACTTTTGATGACTGGTGAAAATATTGAGAAGTACATCTAACTTTGATGACTGGGTGAAAATACTAGAAGTACATCTAACTTTTGATGACTGGGTGGAAAATATTGAGAAGTACATCTAAACGCTGATGGGTGTTTGTAAAATACTGAAGATTATGTCTAAATATTGATTTTCTTAAATTCTGTTTGCTTCGCAGTGTAAGGATAAGAAGATAGTTATATAAGGGACTTTTGAGTGCGCTTCATAAAAAGAGATATTCATCGCCTCTGTTATTTCTGAGGTCCACCTAAATATTGATAACTTGTTTACAAAGAAAACTGAATACTAAGTCTAAATCATATTGACTGTACAAAATACTAAAAATTGCGTCTGAATAACTTAATCTAAGTATGAAATTCTAACAAAGAAATAGTTAGTAAAATTATGATACTGCCAAAATTGTTCTTCTACTGACTTAAAGTATACATGCCGTTGACTGAATAATCACAAAAGCAATACTGGATATAACGCCACTAATAAAATAGAGCAACAATACAATTGTAACGGTGGAACAGTTAAAAACATGTTGGAAGTATGGTTTAACTGTATGTTAGACCACTTTAGTGCAGCCAGCACGTACAGGGGAACAGATCAATAATCCCCAAAGACAGCTCTTAAGTCTAAAATGGCAGCAGCCGGTTTCACACGTTTACAATTAAACAAAACAATAGCAGAGAATGGTGCACGAGACGTAAGCACGCTAGATGAAGTTAATAAAAGCCCCAATGCATTTGCAATCCGATTGAATTCACATTTGCAATCCGATTGAATTCACATTTGTTTAGGCATAAAGACTGGCTTCAATGTAAGGGTTTTTTCATATGTTTCGGTCACTCTTCGCAGAAATGACCCGCCATCTACAGAGATTATTGCATATAGTGCGAGCTCCGTAGCTCCAGCAACAATATTAGTGTTACAATGAATAAATGCACTAGTGAACCGAATTATGCGTTCCGATTCGAAACACGATGTTTGAACGCAAGATAAGGTTTGATCCTTCTACAGATAATGTGACAACAGAACTAAGAAAAATTGAACTTGTGAGAACGATTTGCCGATTCTTTTACATTGTACTCGGTGAGTACCATGTTGTCGATCATCTTCTACTGTACTTCGGTGAGTAACCATGTTTGCTCCGATCTCTTTCTTCTTGATCTGGACATTTGTGGCTTTCACAGATTCGTAGCACCTGGCGAGTTTCACATTTTAATTTCGGGAAAAGTCCAGATCTCTCAAATTGTATTGTATGAACAAGTTTATTTTCTTACGACATTTTAGTCCTGACGAGCTTCCAGCCTGTCTTTTGGTTTTTCTGAAAAGTCATAATTCTAAACTGCAGGACTTAGAATTCATCAATCAGCATCAATCTCAATTGATTTATGCAAGAAGTCGTGTAACTAACTTAATCTGACTGAACCATTCAATCAATCAGTCCATCAATTCATCAATTGCAACATTTATGAACAAGATAGTGGTGTAACATACACTTCACGTCTGACTGAACCATTCAATCAATCAGTCCATCAATTCATCAATTGCAACATTTATGAACAAGATAGTGGTGTAACATACACTTCAAGTCTGACTCAACAAGACGTGAATGCAAACGTAAGTGAAAATGTCTATTATAAGATGTACATACAATTATTCTAAAAAAAAGTTGGAAGCAAAACCTACTATAATTTGCCATATTCTTGCATTTACATTAGAAGTAATGGAAGAAACCATGACAGTAGAAAGTCAATAAAATATCGAAGCATAAAAAACAAAAAGACACTAAGTGATCATTTTATCGTAATATCAAAATAAAGGGAGCATTTCTCAAACATGAAAAGCAGTTCAAATACATGGGTTTAACAATAAGAAAGAGGCAGTCATCATTTTGTTGGGCATGTGATGAGAAAGGGAGGTTTAGAACACATTGTAGCAACTGGGAAAAACAAAGGGAAACGAGACAGAGAGAACATTTTTGGATAGCCTGACTTCATGGCACGGAAGAGCGTCAACATCTGAGATGATAGCAAATACAAGAGACAGATTTGTGGAGATCCATGATCGCCTACCCCAGCCGGCACGGCACCTAATGATGATGATGATAACTATTACCTATGATGCTAAATGCAATTGGTTTAATTTAGTCACCAGATCATCAGCACATCACATCAAACCAATTAGTCCATAAATATTCCGATCCCTTCCTGAATGTCTCTCAACATGGGGCAACTAATGGCATCAGTTCTATGTCGGTTTATTATACTTATTTGTCTTATATTATTGTGCTCTTGTCTAGCTACACCACATTTGACTTGGTATTCTTGCCGTTTGGTTAGCGTTGTAGATTCAAGTTCATTACTTCAACCGTTTACACGATCTCTTTCCTTAAGGAATTCAGAATCTCGGCCTGGTTAATTACTCGTCTGCTTTACACAGCAGCCATACCAGCAAACATATCGACGCGTGCATTTTCCTTTACACCTGCTTGCTCTGTTACAAAAGCAAAGCTTAATTATGTCAGCCTAGACCTCTTCAGCGACTCCAATCATTGTCTTTGAGCTCTGTTTCAGTCTTCCAGAGAATACATATTGATGGTAAATTGCAAATGAATGAATAAACTATTGAGCATCGTGTGTATGACAAAGAGATGTTTATGGATTTAGCATGGGAGTGTAGTTCCGTAATAGACGTAAATACTAACTGAATGAGATAGATTACACCAGATCACTACAATTGTCTGGCGGAATAATGATGACGTTCTGTCACATCGATCTATTTTCTATTCGTAGACGCAATCACTTTGATAACGTTATAGTAGAATAAAAGTGAGATCAGATTATTAATCGTCTCCGCATTGAATAGTGGTTACATTGGATCTCATGTACATTTATGACCTATTCCTACACTGATGGAATTCTGAGTGTTCTTCTCTTGACATGATCATCGAACATATAGCACTGTCTTCCTCTTACCCACCCACTTTCAATCTCTCAGTAAAACCTAGTCATCATTGTAGTTGTTGACAGGGAATCGTTGGTGACCTCGTTGCTCTTGTGTGAATCACACTAGCGTTTTGCAAGTATTGTAATCTTGAAAAGCTCAAAATTATATTCTTGCGATGTGTTTGTTTAACGTTTAAAGATATAATACCAGGAGAGCTACGGTGCAATGATTCCCGTCTAACTAATATCTATCTATAAACTTAGATTACTGAGCACATCATACGAATATTTTTGAGCAATATCGTCTAACAACGAGTTATTATTTCAGTTATTTCGATATCTACTAGGCGACATAAAGAAAAACGTGTATTACATAGAAAAACGTAATTATTCTGGGTGATAGCTGGGGCTTTGGTATCTCCAACTACTGTTGAGTAAAGTAGAAATAAAACAGTACATTTATATGTTTCTCATTGCAATTGTGAATGATTTTAGCCACACTGGGAATAGGAATAGGCATTAATCTTTGTTACGATCGATGAGAACAAGAAAATCACTTTAAAGCAAATCTAATTCTTCCACTACAGCAGAGACTATATCTTATTCTTCCACTACAGCAGAGACTATATCTAATTATTCCACTACAACAGAGACTATATCTAATTCTTCCACTACAGCAGATACTATATCTAATTCTTCCATTACAGCAGAGACTATATCTAATTCTTCCACTACAGCAGAGACTATTATCTAATTCTTCCACTACAGCAGAGACTATATCTAATTCTTCCACTACAGCAGAGACTATTATCTAATTCTTCCACTACAGCAGAGACTATTATCTAATTCTTCCACTACAGCAGAGACTATTATCTAATTCTTCCACTACAGCAGAGACTATATCTAATTCTTCCACTACAGCAGAGACTATATCTAATTCTTCCACTACAGCAGAGACTATATCTAATTCTTCCACTACAGCAGAGACTATATTTAATTCTTCCACTACAGCAGAGACTATATCTATTTTGCCTGTAATATTAGCAGGGACTATATCTAATTCTTCCACTACTGAGTCAGAATACTATATCTAATTCTTCCACTACAGCAGAGACTATATCTAATTCTTCCACTACAGCAGAGACTATATCTAATTCTTCCACTACAGCAGAGACTATATCTAATTCTTCCACTACAGCAGAAAACATATCTAATTCTTCCACTACAGCAGAGACTATATCTAATTCTTCCACTACAGCAGAAACTATATCTAATTCTTCCACTACAGCAGAAACTATATCTAATTCTTCCACTACAGCAGAGACTATATCTAATTCTTCCACTACAGCAGAGACTATATCTAATTCTTCCACTACAGCAGAGACTATATCTAATTCTTCCACTACAGCAGAGACTATATCTAATTCTTCCACTACAGCAGAGACTATATCTAATTCTTCCACTACAGCAGAGACTATATCTAATTCTTCCACTACAGAAGAACTATATCTAATTCTTCCACTACAACAGAGACTATATCTAATTCTTCCACTACAGCAGAGACTATTATCTAATTCTTCCACTACAGCAGAGACTATATCTAATTCTTCACTACAGCAGAACTATATCTAATTCTTCCACTACATCAGAACTATATCAATTCTTCCACTACAGCAGAGACTACATCTAATTCTTCCACTACAGCAGAGACTATATCTAATTCTTCCACTACAGCAGAGACTATATCTAATTCTTCCACTACAGCAGAACTATATCTAATTCTTCACTACACAGAGACTATTAAAACTCCAACAAGAAACACAGCAATAGCTTTTTGTTTTTACTTGAACTCTAAACATGGAATATGCTCACCTGTAGTGTAGTTCAGACATAAAGTCGGATTTACGAAGAATACAAGCTCGACTTAAAAGGATTTTCAGTTTCCTTGTTAGGATAAATAACATAATGGCTATGAACTAAGATCTAGAAAATGGCAACCATTGCAAAGAATTGGTTATAATGTATCTAATTTCTTTTTCTGAAGTTGAACTTCTCGATTTTGAAATTCCAAGGGCTCTTTTACGTGCTCAACTTGAATATGTGACCAACGTTTTATCGTCCGTCTCGATATACTAGTAACTCAATCTCACCTACACTGAGATCAGGGATCTCTGAACAAATATCCGATAGCTCTATAAAGGAGCGAGACTCGAGGTACCTGTTGCACAGAAAGACGAGCACCTAGCCTCTACGCCACAGAGACTCCAGGTTCAAAGGATATTTATCTTAAACAAAACTGAATCTGGTCATCACAGATTGAGAAAAAACAACATGTCATAAATGACTTGAACATGACAGCAACATCAGTAGGACATTCATAACTAATCATAATAAAAGCTTTAGGTAGCAAAGTTAGTTAGTCAACTATTATTTGAAGTAAACAATAATCCTCATATCTGATACTCTTTGAATGAATAATAACTGACAAGGGAGGTAAAACCAGCTGACAAGGGGAGACAAAAATCATTTGAAGTATGGTTAAAGTGCTGCATTTATTGATGGATAGTCATGATAACTGTGAACAAGTACTGTTGAGTTATTGATCCATGTTTTAACAAGAAACTACTGATAAGCAATAGAAATATGTTGTATTCTGTTTTTGTTTTTTCTCCAATTCTGTTTTGCCTCACAGCGTCAGGATGTGTTGCACATGAAGAAGAAAAAACGACGGAAACTGAACTAAGAAAGTAAGTACAATACTAGTCGATATGGATAAATTCATGAATATAAAACAATATGTGTTACCTTGTATTTTAGAAAGAGTGAGACATGTAGAATTACACAAACACAATTAGAATGAGCGAATGGAACGCAGTGAGAGAGACAGAGAGAATGAGAAATAGCTAGTGAGATAGATAAATCATTATTGAAAAAGTAAACAACATTACTGTATAGTTAAACAGTATTCAGAAGTCCTGTCTCAAGAATATGTATTTGGTTTACACACCTCCTGAGCAAGCGAGGTTAAAGGGAAATGAAAGGTTAGAGAATCTAGCTGGAATGGCATCCACTAAATGAAGGATAGGTATAGGCAGTAACTCTCTCTCTTTAGCCTGTTACGCCCTTGGCGTTTAGGGCAGCAACAAACGTACACCATTCTTCCCTGTTCATGGCCTTCCTCTGTATTGTGTTCCAGCTATGATTCATTTCCTTCAGCTCTTGCTCTATCGTTCTCCTCCAGGTCGTCTTGGGTCTTCCACGCTTTCGCCTACCCTCTGGAGTCCATCTCAGTGCAGTTTTCGAGCCAGTCTCCATGCGCATCACATGTCCAATCCATCTCCAGCGTCGTCTTCGGATGATAGTGCCCATATTCTCTTGTTGGCATCGTGCAAGCAATTCTTGATTCGAGATAGTAGTCGCCAGTACAGCGTAAGATTTTTCGCAGACAAGTTGTATGAAAGGCGGAGAGTCTAGACATATCCTGTTCTGTCATTCTCCAGCATTCCGATCCGTACAGCAATGTTGACAGCACACAGCTGTTATAGATACTAGTCTTGGTTCTGATGCTGTATTGGGCAGATTTTCAGGCGGTCTGAAGGGTCATGAATGCACTTCGTGCCTTACTCAGTCTGTTTTTAATGTCAGATCCAGCGCCTCCTTCATTGCTAATAACACTTCCAAGGTATGTGAAAGCGGTTGTATCTCGGAGGGTTTTACCTTCTAGTTTGACTGGTGCTGGGGTTGCTATGTTCAGAGTCATTACTTCAGTTTTCTTCTGATTTATTTTCAGCCCAACCATCTCACTATATTGGTTAAGGCGGCAGGTCTTTTCCTGGATATCTCTATGTGTATGAGATAGGAGTGCGATGTCATCTGCAAAATCTAGGTCTTCCAGAGTGGATGTGAGCGTCCATCTAATACCTCTTGCCTTATCTTCCGTTGTTTTACACATCACCCAATCTATGACAGTGTTGAATAATAAGGCTGACATAACACATCCTTGTCGCACGCCTGTTTTTACTTCAAACTTTAGTTCTGAAGTTTCAACACTGCATGCAAACTTGCTGTAGCAGCTTTTTATAATATTTATAAAACACAGTGGGATTCCATACCATCTTAAGATACGCCATAGACTTTCGCGGTGTATGCTATCAAAGCTTTTTCAAAATCTACAAAGTTGATATAGAGTTTGCTTTGCCATTCTGTGCATTGCTCTATGATATTTCTAAGAGCAAATATTTGGCCTATACAGCTCCGTCCTCTGGGAAATCCTGCTTGTTCCTTTCTTAGTTTCTTATCCACAGCATCAGTAATACGTTGTACGATGATTTTGCGTAAGATTTTACTTGGGACAGAAAGCAGTGTTATTCCACGTATAGGCAGTAAGTAGGTCATAAATACCATCTACTCTACATAATACATATAACATACTATACATCACAAAAACAACGTACATCATAAATACTATCTACATCAAAAGTAGCATCTACTCTATGACATAAATACTATCTACATCAAAAATAGCATCCGCCCGAGTGATTACCGGGCCCAAATTTGGGGTGTAAAGAATAGAATCACTGTTACCTGCCACGCATGTCGTAAAAGGCGACTAAGGAGGTTTGGCTGAAATCGGATGCACGTGTCCTTAACGTGTAGAATTCTATGCCTACCAAACCAATGTGCAACGTATACATGTTCTTGGCAAAGATCAAACATATCACAAAGAGTGATTAAAATTGGTCGTAAAGAACGAACGCAAAGAAGAAGAAGAAAAATAGCATCTACTCTATGACATAAATACTATCTACCTTTTTCCTAAATAGAAACTAATCTACATCAAAATATCTCCTACTCTACATCATAAATACCATCTAATCTACATATAAGGAAACAGAATCTGAGACTTGGATCCGCCTGACTGAAAATGGTATCAAATGCGGCCAAGCATAACGTTGCTGATTGCAAGACATAATGACGACATATCAATCAATATCAGTTGGAAACAGCGAGCTGGCTGGAAACTTTAAGATAGCTGCTAGTTTGGAAAACGGAGCACTTGTTCACTTGTTCGATGCGTCAGGATGTCGATGTGAAAACTGAATAGAATGTGCGTGTGGTTTGCTAGTGAAAAAACTGACTTGACAACCAATACATACAATTATTGTCATCATGTGGAGTTGACGTTACGTTCGACTCGATTGCAAAATAAGATATGAACAGAAACTCAGAATTGACACAGTAGAGACAAAGAGAGTTCACTCGTATATGAACTTTCAATAACATTTGTTTCCTGTTGATAAAATAAAAAGTTAAGACAGATTCTTAGTTTGATAGATTTTTCACATATTTTCCCACTTTTCAACAGATGTAACATTATTTCTTATTGGATTGTCTGGGGTGTCTCTGAAATGTCTGGTCAACAAATAGTAACAACTTTTATAAGAAGGAGAAGCATATCAAAGCAGCCATTGAAGTGGAATGCAAAGGGTTCCAGAAATGGAGGACTACATAGGGACACCCAGAAACAAACTTTGATTAGCGAGGCAAGAAATATCGATATCAGTTCCATGGAGGAGATTGAACGAGGTGTCCAAGATAGAGCGGTCTGGAGAATTTTCTTGTAGGACCTATGTAACGTATAACGGTACGAGAGGAATTATTATTAATATTATTTCGTAACCCTTTCTTTCTGAGACAAAATACTGGCTCGTGGTTTTTTTAAAGATAACTTAAACCAGTATTGCAGTTAGTGTTACATAAGTCCTCCGTATATCATGGACAGAGAAGAGAACAAATAGACCTATTCAGAAGGAACTCAAAATTAAAAAAATACTGCAGATGTATAAATATATGAATGAGGACATTGAAGTATTTTGGACATAAAAAGAGACACGATGGGTTGGGGATGACCATTATGAAAGGTTGCATCCCGGCAAAGAGAAAGAGGAAGACTAATCCTGAAGATGAGTTAAGGATTTAATTGATGAATTGATCTTGACAGATTTAGAGGAGGGACAACTGGTCTATGAGAGAGGCATTCCGAAAGACTGTTAGGCTGGCAACGTTCTGCTCAGGTCAAGCTACGAGGATGTGATAATGATGAAAACTAATATATTGGTTCAGTTTACATTTGAAATATAAATGGGTCCGGAGATACACAAATAATTACGGAGTGAAAGAGCCCTACACTGAAGTAAAGCACACTTTAGAGAGACAATACTACCCGACAGAAGATGCATTCATTTGGGATATTTTGTTGTAGTTAGACCATTTTTGACAATACAAACTGCATCTCTCACTTAAAACATGTTCTCACACAAAATATATTTTTGCTGTCAATCATTTTCCTTTCTATTTTATGCAGCTTGATTCCGCCTAAGACAATCTCCCAAACACCTTGTAACAATATGTTCTGATTTAATGTGAATATATATTATAATGTTGAGTCAATACACGTAAAGTTCATACGTTTATAATCAAATGTCTTTGGCGTATTCTCAGACTGGGATGTTATGATAGAGTGGCAAGCACAGTTCTGGGGATAAGAACAGGGTAGAAACTCCTAATTCCAAGTAATGAGGAGAAAATGGCAATAGATCGGGAATACCCTGCGGAAGACATAGTCAAGTGTCACTAGACAAGCTCCTGAGTGAAACACACAAGAGAAAAGGAAAATGTAACACTCTAAACATTCGTAGAAATGGAGTATTTCTGAGGAAGTGAAGTATGCTGGACTATTATGGGAAACTGTACAGAAACACGACCATAAACAGGGACAAGAAAAAGGCAAATGTTGAGTCCCTATTCTTCATGAAGAACGGACAGGAATAAGTAACTAAGTAAGAACACGACTCAAGATGGACAGTACACATATATTTCAGCTCATTATAAGAGCTGTCTGTAGCTGGCGCTAGTGAACTCGATCACAACCCAACGTACCTGGTTCAAACTCTGGGGCAGGCAGTTTGGAATGAAATTTGTTCCTGGGATTTTTACGAAAAATAAAATTAGACATCATCGTTCAGAAAGCAATGGCAAACTAATGAACGTATAAGTGGTGCCTATAAAATAATCACAATATAGATGAGACTGCAGTAAAACTATTTGATTGGCGAAACACGTAATCACAAAGTACTGTAGTTTTATAAATTACAAATAAAATGACAATATACAGCAACTTTTCGACCAACAAGACCTTTAAATGGCAAAAGCCTTAAAATGGCTTGATAAAGGCCTTGTTGGTCGAAACGTTGCTGTATACTGCCATTGTATTTGTAATTTGTAAAACTACAGTACTTTGTGATTACATGTTTTGCCTAGAAAATCAACGATTCGTTTACTGTGGTTGATGGATACTTCCTTTGTAAACGACGAGTCTCGAAGTTCGATAAAATCTGTACATGTAGTTGTTATGATTTGACTTTCCTGTTTGTCGTTATTATGGCAACGATTACCTGAAATACAGCGTTCATTCAATGAGAATCGAATATGCAGAGATTCATGTCTATGACAGCTCAAATCTCAAACTGTAATATTGATCGAGTTTTGCAAGGAAAATAACGTTATAATATTTAGATGATGGATGAAGTGTGTATGAGCACGTCTCTGAAACGTGACCGATACAATCAGACTACAATGTCATGTCGGATGTTCAAATATTCACCAATTGTTCTTTATTGAATTTGCTACAGGTTTTCTCTAGTTGAGACGGACGAGATGAAGAAATAATGAAACATTGACATGCTTGACCAAATTCAATGCAATCGATTGATTTATTGATAGGATCATTATCATTGCCCTTCGGTGAGTAACCATGTGTGCTCTGATTCTTTTCTTACACAGGAAGATCTCAGCTGTAGTACATGAACTCCGTAGCACCGGCGATGATCCTCGATGTAATTTTAGAAGATGGGGAAGATATTATGTAGCAATTTTATTTAAAATCTTTTCTAATGAATTTTTGTGTCAGTTGAAATCACTTTATGCTATAGGGCAGCGCTGTCCAACGAGGTGACCGCGGGCTTCATGGCGCCAGTGACATACCTACATGGCGCCCTATTTTATTCAAGCGGGTTTTAAAGTTAATCAGATTTCAAGAAAACAATTGTTTTTTAAAGTATTCCACGAATATGATCTATTAACTTTTGCAATCATATTTCATTCGGTAACCATTTTACTGCCTCCTAACCCTATCATTCGGTAACCATTTTACTGCCTCCTAACCCTATCATTCGGTAACCATTCTACTACTGCCTCCTAACCCTATCATTCGGTAACCATTCTACTGTCTCCTAACACTATCATTCGGTTACCATTCTACTGTCTCCTAACACTATCATTCGGTTACCATTTTACTGCCTCCTAACCCTATCATTCGGTAACTATTCTACTGCCTCCTAACACTATCATTCGGTAACTATTCTACTGTCTCCTAACACTATCATTCGGTTACCATTTTACTGCCTCCTAACCCTATCATTCGGTAACCATTCGCCTCCTAACATATCATCGTAACTATTCTACTGTTCTAACATTATCATTTCAGATTTTGATTCCACGATATTCTACTACTCTCTAACCTATCATTCGGTAACCATTCTACTGCCTCCTAACCCTATCATTCGGTAACCATTCTCTGCCTCCTAACCCTATCATTCGGTAACCTTTTACTGCCTCCTAACCCTATCATCGGTAACCTTTTACTGCCTCCTAACCCTATCATTCGGTAACCATTCTACTGCCTCCTAACCCTATCATTCGGTAACCATTTTACTGCCTCCTAACCCTATCATTCGGTAACCATTCTACTGCCTCCTAACCCTATCATTCGGTCATACCAACGATCATTGTACATTTTGCCTTAACCCTATCATTCGGTAACATTTTTTAACTATCTTGAACCATCTCACTAACCCTATCATTCGGTAACCATTTTACTGCCTACTAACCCTATCATTCGGTAACCATTTTACTGCCTACTAACCCTATCATTTGTGTTTTCACAAGGAATGTCTCTACATCTTAACTATATTAACATTTATATTATTACAAGTAGTAATCTTGCATGCGTCACAGGAAACCAGCGTCTCTAAAGCCATCAGTCAGATGCTCACCCATGAACATATTAACAAATAATGAACAGATGAAAGAACAAATGAAGACGTTTTTAACAAGGCCAAAGCACACATTAAATAACCCTCACTGACAGGATAAAATCATTAATGATATTTTATGGACACTTTACGAGAAAAGTAACGTTAGAACCAACACTATTAAAACATTTTATGTTGATTGATAAAGAAACAAGTGGCCAAGTGAAAGAAGTTAACAAAAAAAAAAACCACAATATCAAGACAGATGTTGCTGTCAACAACATAACTTAGAAACTGTTAATATATGTGTATTTGTTATACTTCATCATCTCTTGTTGTTGTTGTTTGTTTTCGTAACGAATTCACAGAAACATTGTGTATTGTTCAGTTAGTTAATACATAACTTTTCTGGACGGTCAACAACTGACATGATATTTACCCTTCGACAGCTTCAAGAGAAGTGCAAAGAGCAGAGTAAGCCTTTATGTATTGCTTTCGTGGATCTGACTAAGACATTTGACACAGTCAGCAGGCCAAGTCTTTATAAAATACTGAAGCATATTGGCTGTCCCCAAAGTTGCTCCAGTTGATTGTCTCCTTCCATGAGGGCATGAAAGCCAGCATACAGTTCGATGGCAGCACATCTGATAGTTTCGAGGTTAAGAGTGGAGTCAAGCAGGGTTGTGTCCTTGCCCCCACCCTATTTGGCATCTTCTTCTCATTCCTTTTGAACCACTCCTTAGGGGACGCTGATGGTGATGTTTTCATCCGCACTAGATTTGATGGTTCACTCTTTAACTTGGCTCGCTTAAGAGCCAAGATAAAAACGACGGAAATTCTTCTCAACGACCTCCTTTTGCTGACGATGCTGCCTTAGTCGCCCACAGTGAGACTACACTGCAATGCCTAATCAATAATTTGTCAAAGGCATGCGACCTATTTTCTCTGACTATAAGTGTCTCCAAAACAGTTGTACTATGTCAGGGAGGTAACAACAAATATCACTTTACATGGTAACCATCTAACACCAGTTCCAAAATTTGCTATCTCGGGTCCATAGTCACTGCCAGCCTTTCTCTTGATGAAGAAATCTACCCTCGTGTAGGGAGTGCGGCTACTACATTCGGAAAACTATCAAAGCGAGCGTGGGACAACACAAAACGGACATTGCAGACGAAGATTCAAATATATCGAGTCTGTGTAATTAGTTCTTTAATAAGACTCAGAAACACGGACAGCTTACTCAAGACACGAGAGGAGACTTAACATCTTTCACCTTCGATGTCTCCGCAAGATTATGAACATCAGGTGGTACGACAAGATAACCAACTCTGAAGTACTGCAACGTGAAAACCTGCCTTCCATCTTGGCATGCTCAGAAGTAGACGACTAAGGTGGTTAGGGCATGTGCGAAGAATGGAAACTTATCGCATACCAAAACAAATGTTGTTCTGTAAACTTTCGGAGAGGAAGAGGCACCAGGGCAGACCACTGCTCAGATTTAAAGATGTCTGCAAAGCCTCAATGAAAAACTTTTCTATAGGTTCCAGCACATGGGAAAGACTATCTGATGACAGAGTTGTGTGAAAGCCAAATTACGAAAGGGCGCAGAGTCTTTTGAGAAGAGACTTATGTATGATCTGAACGACAAAAGAGAAAAGCGAAAACTCAGAAGTTGTCAAAGTAAAACACTTGCCAATTGACCATCTGTAAAGACGAAAAGCCTATATATATAAATATATATATATATATATATATATATATATATATATATATATATATATATATATATATATATATATATATTATCAAATCGATTCTCGAAACATTCATTAATTATTTTGTTGTGGTTGTATTTCTAGTTGCAGTAATATGTATTTATTGAGTCTTATGAACACATGACATGAGCATCATTCGCATAGGGTATCACATTTATGTTGTTACAAGTTGACATTCGTTGTCCATACCATATACATCATCATTAAGGTGCGTATCCTTTATAGAACGTTGCTATCTTTGCAGCGCATCTGAAATTAACTTGTCTCTTGCCAGTTCACCCACTTCCCCGATGGTCATATTCATGGTTTCTTTAATATATTGTAGCCATCTTCTTCTTGGTCTGCCTCTGCGTTCTGGGACCCTGCTTTCCAATATTATTCTCTCCAGGCCATCATGACGCTTGATGAGACCAAAGTATCCATTTTTTCTGTATAGTATATTGATTATCA
The DNA here is from genome assembly GCA_020796225.1 of Arion vulgaris. NCBI lineage: Eukaryota > Metazoa > Mollusca > Gastropoda > Stylommatophora > Arionidae > Arion > Arion vulgaris. The sequence goes on from CM036764.1 coordinate 14,761,194, forward strand.
GTCAATTGTCTTCTTGAGATCTCTTTGGAGCAGTCACCGTTATTGTTAATTATTGAGCCCAGATCTTCGTATCTCTCTACACATTGGAGTTCTTTATTGTTTATTTGGATGTTAGGTGAGCCTTTTGCTTTGTCAGTTGACATGATTTTGTTTTTGTGTATTCAAATATAGATGTTGGTCTTCACTATGTTTCTTGGCTGTCATGATTAGGTTTTCCAAACCCTCTTTGCTGGTGGATAGTAATACTGTATCGTCTGCGTATCTTAGCTCTGGTATGGATTTGTTGCCTATAGTGATAGCTTCGTAATTCACATAGGTGGCATCGTCTTTTACATTCCTCATAATGTTCTCCGCAAATATGTTGATTACAAATTTTATACATATCATCATCAGGTGCCGTTCCGGCTGGCGTAGGCGATCATGGGTCTTCACAAATCTCTATCTTTGGTGTTTGCTATCAATTGAGATGTTGACGCTCTACTGTGCCATGAAGTCAGGCTATCCAAAATGTTCTCTTTTTGTCTTCATCTCTCTCGTCTACCCTCTATTTTACCAGTTGTCACAATGTGTTCTAAATCTCCCCTCCTCATTACATGTCCGAAAAATGATGACTGCCTCTTTCTTATATTGATAAGTTTTCTCTGTGTCTTGACCTCATTCAACACCTCAACATCAGTGGTTTTAGCAGTCCATGGGATTCTCATCATTCTTCTGTAAAATCACATCTCTGTAGCCTCCAGAGATTTTTCGATCCATTTGTTTATTGCCCATGACTCGCATCCATATGTCAGTATTGGTTCTATGTAGCACTTAATATTTTGCATTCTGACCTCAACTGACAAGGACTTGTTGCATATGATGCTTCTCATTTTCTGAACGATGTTTTCGCTTGTCCTATTTTGCTCTTTATTTCTGGTCGTCATCTGCCATCTGATGTTACCAGGACTACGAGATATTTAATATGCTGCTGTTGTCTTAGCTCAGTCCCATTTACTGTGAGTGATTTATACATAATTTATACTTATACTAAATTTGTACATATACATTCATTAGAAAAATTAATGACATGTTTCGTAGCATTTGTTAGACCTTAGGGTATAAAGTACCTGTCACATTACATATTTAGTCTCTAGTGTGCTTGAGTAGGTCATGGCCTCCGATAACATACAGTAACATTCCAGTATTGTTGTATAAAGACAAATTTACTTCAAAAACACAACATGCTAAATCAATGTTATATTATGTTAACAGTTAAGTTGAACAATAAGGTATATCAGTATTAAAGTTAAAAGTTAAGTTGAACAATAAGGTATATCAGTATTTAAGTTAATAGTTAAGTTGAACAATAAGGTATATCAGTATTAAAGTTAAAAGTTAAGTTGAACAATAAGGTATATCAGTATTAAAGTTAATAGTTAAGTTGAACAATAAGGTATATCAGTATTAAAGTTAATAGTTAAGTTGAACAATAAGGTATATCAGTATTAAAGTTAAAAGTTAAGTTGAACAATAAGGTATATCAGTATTAAAGTTACATGTTAAGTTGAACAATAAGGTATATCAGTATTAAAGTTAAAGTTGTTGAACAATAAGGTATATCAGTATTAAAGTTAATAGTTAAGTTGAACAATAAGGTATATCAGTATTAAAGTTAATAGTTAAGTTGAACAATAAGGTATATCAGTATTAAAGTTAATAGTTAAGTTGAACAATAAGGTATATCAGTATTAAAGTTAATAGTTAAGTTGAACAATAAGTATATCAGTATTAAAGTTAAAGTTGTTGAACAATAAGGTATATCAGTATTAAAGTTAAAAGTTAAGTTAACAATAAGGTATATCAGTATTAAAGTTAAAGTTAGTTGAACAATAAGGTATATCAGTATTAAAGTTAAAGTTAGTTAACAATAAGGTATATCAGTATTAAAGTTAAAGTTAAGTTAACAATAAGGTATATCAGTATTAAAGTTAAAGTTAAGTTAACAATAAGGTATATCAGTATTAAAGTTAAAAGTTAAGTTGAACAATAAGGTATATCAGTATTAAAGTTAACAGTTAAGTTGAACAATAAGGTATATCAGTATTAAGTTAAAGTTAAGTTAAACAATAAGGTATATCAGTATTAAAGTTAAAAGTTAAGTTAAACAATAAGGTATATCAGTATTAAAGTTAAAAGTTAAGTTAAACAATAAGGTATATCAGTATTAAAGTTAAAAGTTAAGTTGAACAATAAGGTATATCAGTATTAAAGTTAAAAGTTAAGTTAAACAATAAGGTATATCAGTATTAAAGTTAACAGTTAAGTTAAACAATAAGGTATATCAGTATTAAAGTTAATAGTTAAGTTAAACAATAAGGTATATCAGTATTAAAGTTAACAGTTAAGTTGAACAATAAGGTATATCAGTATTAAAGTTAATAGTTAAGTTGAACAATAAGGTATATCAGTATTAAAGTTAATAGTTAGTTGAACAAAAGGTATATCAGTATTAAAGTTAACAGTTAAGTTGAACAATAAGGTATATCAGTATTAAAGTTAACAGTTAAGTTGAACAATAAGGTATATCAGTATTAAAGTTAACAGTTAAGTTGAACAATAAGGTATATCAGTATTAAAGTTAACAGTTAAGTTGAACAATAAGGTATATCAGTATTAAAGTTAACAGTTAAGTTGAACAATAAGGTATATCAGTATTATGAATATTTTTCTGCAATAAATAGCCATGAACTCAAAGAATTGAATAAATTTAGAAAAAAACTTACAGTCTTCTATCAAACCAAACAAATACAAAATGTAGCCCCAATTATACAGGAATTTTGGTTTTCCCGTCTGTGCTAGTCGCCTTATGTTACAGGAGGCCACGTGTAGATAAGTTACTTCCTTATCTCCCGTGTGGAACGTCGAGTGTAGAATTGAAACCACAATACTCTTTTTCCCGAGTCGATAGGCGAACACGTTTGCATTACGCAAATCCGTTCCACTGTCCATACTGTGCATTTATTAAATATAATTAAAATAGTCATTACAATGAAGCATATATCTCTCTCTCCCTCTCTCTCTCTCTCTCTCACTCACTTTCATATTTTCTTAAATGTTTTTTTCTTGATAAGTTTTTCTGACTTTCTTATTGTGCACTTCCTTCTTTCTGCAATGTAGCATTATATACGCACTATTAGTAGTACAAGTTTAAAATTAAAGCAAATAACACAAGTAAAAAATGTAACCAAAGCAGTGAAACATTCAAAACTCAAGCATGCATTCATATTTACCTGGTCATCATATACATCAATCGATCAATAAGTAAAAATAGGAAAATTCCTACAGGGACTTAATTCTCATTTTATCAAGGAACGCTAGGGGATTCTATGCGGTAGAGAAATTAAGACTATTTGTCCGAAGCTGTCGCCCCGCATGTGCAGAAGACCGTAGGTATTATTCTATCCCAAGTCAATAAAGAACAAACAAATTTGACCTTTTCGAGGGATCGAACACAGGATGTTTTCTTCGATAGACCCCACGTCGTTTAACTATTCGGCCACTCGTTCAATCAATAAATGTTGGGTTTAATTTGAAAAATCGATCATTAAGCTTTCACATTTTCGCACACTGACTCCTTTCTCCCAACCTCACCATCTTCACCATGAAAGCATAGCTACAATTTAAAAAAGCAATCGCATTGTGATTATTCTGTCTGGCTCAGCGCAAGAAAACAATAAGTGAGACACGAACAAAAATATTAAATGAGATTAAAGGGAAATAAGGAGAGGGTATAAAACGGAAAAATACAAAACAATCAAATTGCAAAAAAAGCTTACAGCTTTTCTGTGTAGAGCAGCGTTTCCCAAATTGGGCGGTACTGTCCCCTCCCCAAGTGGGCGTTGAAACGTTCTAGGAGCGTAGTGGATTCAGAAGAATTTGGGGAGGGGTGTTCAGACGATTAGGGATCGGTTTCTCCTTAACGAAGAAATTAATAATAAAGATTTTAAAATAAATTAATTTTGTGATTTTGCGATTGAATAATCATTTAAAATTTTAATTCTGCATTTTAATTAATCTTATGACCGCCTTACACGATCCATTATTTCATCAATTTTCTATTTCATACATATAATCATTTGAAAATTGACCATGTATTACATAAATATATATCAATGTTCCACGTCAAAGAGAAAATAGAGCATGTATATATGTTGAAGGGGCGTTGGCAAACTTCTATAATGTGGATGGGGGGCGGGTGGCGTTACAAAGTTTATGTTGTGCAAAGTGGACGGTGGGCCGAAAAAGTTTGGGAATCTATGCTGTAGAGAAATACTAATAATCGATTTTATTAAGCAGATATCAAACAGTCGGTCATGCTGAGAGGTTAATTTTGTCAACCCAAGAAATACAAAAACACAGACAAAAGCAAACAAAGATTTGAAAGGAAAAAAGGAAAACAAAACCAGTAAATTGAACACAGAGTAACGGAAAAGTAGCAATCAGAGTAGCAGATAGAATAATAGATTAGATTAGAAGATACATTAACAGTTAGAGTAGCAAATATATTAACATATATCTTTGAAAATAAAATAGTCAGATTTGCAAATAAAATATCGATTTGAAGATAACATAGACGTCAGATTAGCAAATAGAATAAAATTTAGAATAGAAGATAAATTATCTGTCAGAGTAGCAAGTAGAATAACATACAGATTTGAAGATACAATAGCAGTCAGTGTATAATAGATAGAGAATAACAGAATAACAGAATAACAGAATAACAAATAGATGAGCAGATAGAGTGGCAGCTAGAGTAATAGATTGCACATCTGGTGTTGGAAAAGGCACGCCTTTATTTGGAGAAAGGGGGGAGGGCACTTTTAATAAGGAAAGTAGGACTTTACGCAAAAAAATTAATCAGAAACATTACACCAGGCGCGGTGACTATGTCTGAAGACATAACAAGCGAAAACCGAATCAAAAGAAGAAGTGACATATAATAATTTCTTATTAATTTGATCTTGAGTGCAAGCCAACTGTGTACATCACTAAACGCGTCAACAATACACATATATAAATAAAGCTAATACAAGTATAAACAATACACATATACATAGATTAACCAGATACCATTCACATAAAAAACATGTAATACACAGCATCACAATGATAACAACAAACATAGTTGATATATTACTACTATTCTGTATATATACGAACGTGCGACTGTTATGATTATTCAAATAAAATCTCGCCTCCACATCGAAGGCAGAGGGAGATGCTACTTTTATATTGTATAGCATTACTCTTGAGAGCAATTAGACATGATTATACATCTTTTTTTCTCTTGATGTTGTCTTTCTATGTGTAACATTGTCTATCACTTGTATCTGAACCATAACTTTCTTCACCTTGTCTTCTTTTTCTTCTTCCCTTTTCAACTCTCAATGGAGCACATGTCTTCAACAAACTCCTTTCAGCTCTTCCTCTCTTCCATCCTTCCTCTCTCTGCCATCCCTTCCACTTCTTTCCATTTTTTTACCTATTCTTTTAATATCAGTCTTCAGCTCACTTCTCCAGGTATGTCTAGGTGTCCCCCTACTCCTCTTTCTCTACAGGTTCCAAAACAGTGCATGTCTTGCAATGTTTCCGGTCGGTCTTCTCAATCTATCTTGTCTTCTAGTGTACACTAAAATAGTGTAATGTCTCCTTATGTGATCAAAATATTAAATTACATATTTTCTCAACACATTAACTAACGTATACTGCAGCTTGCGCCTATTTGTCTACAAAGTTAGGCCAAGCTCCGGAAACTGCGCTATGATTTGTATCATTGTGAAAATAGCAATAACTTACGTTAACATACTTTGATCGATGTCGGTTTTAATTATTCTTTTACATTCTCTTAGGTTGTGATAGTTCATAGATAGTTCATATGTACGGTTCAACTTCACTGCAACAGGTCACCCCATAATTGCTCCGTTCCTATGCCAACGAAAATCACACAAAATGCTAACAACTATCTCCTGTGTTGTGAACTAATTCCAGAATGAAACAGCCGTACCACCACAAAAAACATCCAGCACCGCATTAATGCATATGTCCGTCGATAAAGTGTCAACACAAAACTGTTCATCACTTGAATTGCAATTAGGTTGTGATAAAAGTACATTAATTAATATACAAAATCACACAAAATTCATCAAATTACGTTACAAAAACTAAGAAAACAGCAGATTCATTTTTACATATATATGCAGAGTGGAACGCTTTGCCAGAATGAAACCAGTATGGAAGTCCAAAATCTACAATAGGACCACAAAGCTTAAACTCTATAAAAGCATTGTTTTGCCAGTTTTGCTTTACGGATCGAGTGTTGGAGGATGACCAAAGGAGATACTAGCAGGCTGTCAGTTTTCCACCACTCTTGTCTTCACAGAATCTTGGGAATCTTTTGGCCAGTAAAATATCCAATAACCAACTACTCCAAGACACAAGACAAGAGGCAATGAATGACATACTCAAAAAAGAAGATGGAAATTTCTCTGACATGTATGATGATAATGAGACAAGAAATGCCTGCAAGGATAGCCCTCACTTGGACACCAGAGGAAAAAAAAGGCAGACCACGGACAACATGGAGGCGCATGATGGAAGAGGAACTGGACACCGCATCTCTGACGTGGGGATCTGCGCTGAAGGTTGCACGGGACAGGAGAGCATGGAAAGTCCTTTCTGAAGCCCCATGTGTCACTAGGCATGACGGGATTAAGTAAGTAAGTAATGCAGAGTGGAATATATATCGTCATAAATTGTCAGGTAGACATTTTTGACCTTATTGTCTAAAGTGCCTGTCACTTCACATTTCTAGCTCCTAGTGGGCAGGAGACAACTGTCATTACTGTCGTCACGGTCTGTAGTACCGCTTTTTAGGGCAGCGTAGGCCAAATGGGACGAGAGCATGATAAATTTAATGGACACATGTGGCACCCTGGATGTTATCACGCAATACTTTGCGATGACTTTTGCTGCTCCCTTTCCAACTTCTTTACCACCGTTACCAAGTCCAAGCAATACTTTCTTTCCTAAATGATGTATTAGTTTACTGTAATTTACACGAATTAGTGCTATGGTGATATTCCCTGTACCACTGATAGTTAATATTATGTACAGTACACAATTCAATCCAAATATTCTTCTTTTAAATTGGTATTGATGATTTAATGAAGAGTATAGAAATCTGGAATATTTATCATTCTTCTCATGATGACGATTGTTTCATTCTTATTAATTAGATTCTGATCCAAATTTTTCAACCATTATTTAATCACGTGATGAAAGATCTTGAGTAAACATAGTATAGCCGTTTCTACTCTCTGCCATTTTTTTGGGATTAATTTACTGGCGTTGTATAATTTTGTGTAAATGTTTTACGCAAAGATTTAGCTAAATCGTGAGCAGTTGACTTTTTTTCTTTTTATTGACACGCAATGAAATCATGAGTAACCATGACACCTAATATAACAAATCTGATTTTTGCTTGAAGAACTTGCTTTTCTTATCACCAATGTCCCTCGTCATTCAGACCAGTCTTACTCTAACTTCAATGGTGATTAGGATTTAGCAAATCTACTACAATGCTTACAATTTAGTTGATATGTTACATGTTTATGTAATTTCCAGAATTTTCTAATATAAGATATTACATAGTTACAGTTGTATATTTATGAAACTTTTTTATTATATACTTGTTCTGTATTTGATGAAGTGTTATGATCAAATAGCTTGCTCTGAGCAGAACTTTGCCAATCTAACAATACTCTGAATTTCTCTTTCTCTCTCTTCTCGAAGACTAGATCTCCACCTCCACATCCGTCATGATCAAATCATCAGTTACTTCCTGAATACTTCTTATCCATGGACTTCCTCTTCTTCTATTTACTGTGATGTTTCTTCCATTATGCTCTTCCCAAACCTTTGTGTTTTTTATATGTATTTTTTAGTGTAGTGTACAATGCATTTTTAGTGTAGGTTAATGTTAATGTATTTTAAGTGTAGTGTACAATGTATTTTTAGTGAAGTGTACAATGTATATTTTAAGTGTATGTACAATGTATTTTTAGTGAAGTGTACAATGTATTTTAGTGTAGTGTACAATGTATTTTTTTAGTGTAGTGTACAATTTATTCTTTAGTGTAGATGTACAATTTATTCTTTTAGTGTAGTGTACAATGTATTTTGGTTAATTTCAAATTATTTCGTTCTATTTTCTAACTTTAAACATGTCTGTGGTTTCCAGACAATCAAGAAGAAACACGTTGTCGAAACGATGTACTCATGCAAGAAAAAAAGAGGAATAACACCATGCATGTAATCAAAGAAAAATCCTATGTAACAATGGTCATGAAGATATTGTGGGACTTTCGAGAAAATAAAACTCGTAAGTACATTTCTTAGTAATATAAATCGATTCTCGAGGAGTAAGGCTAACAACGTAATGGCAATAATTACCAGAAGCATTTGATAACTTGTTGGTCACGTTTGAAGCTGACTCCTCCAGAATAACTTGATTTTAGTTTGGATTTAGATTTTATCATAACTTTTCCCAAATTGGTGACCGTCTCAATTTCAGCTAACTTGTGTGTGAAATCAGGCAGTTTATTTCTGTATCGAAATGTTGAAGCTTGTTTTAGTCTGTGTGAGATGATGATAGTGGTGATTGTAATAACAAGAAGACTGGCAGGGCCAGATAATGCCGGACATGTTGTAGTACTCAAATAAAACAGAGTTGTTTGTTGAGAATGTATTAAACACGTATACAGCTACATGTGTGTTGTATTTTGTGCTGTTTACCCACACGATGTTGTAGATACCAAAAATAACAGAAAACCAACCAAAAATAGTTGTGGAAAGAAGTAGGCATATAGCAAAAGATACTCTGGGGGTTATCAGCCATTTTACTTTAAGGGGTATCATGATACACAAACATCGTTCTATGGCTACGTATGCTGCTAGGAGACTTGTTACATAGCAAGAAAACGAAACTAGATAGTTGAAGATCGCAATTGAAATATTACTCCAACTTTCTGCGTCTGCTCTAGACACTAGACTTATCGGTCCCGTCATTCTTTGCAAGACAGCGGAAATACACTTTAAGAGATCCCACACTGCAATAGTCGTCATGGAAACGCTAACACTGTCCTTGAATCCCTGTTTAGCAAATACAACTATAATTATAACGTTAGTGAAGATCCCAAGAAAGGACACGATGAGTGAAAACGTCAGATCCAGGACGGTTTCTATGATTTGTCTTGCACTACTACTCACAAGAAAATCTTCTGGAATAAATTCCAATACAAGCTCTTGCTCTCCTAAAATTCCAGTCCTCTGTACATCTAACGATAGATTTACAGCCATTTTACTCCTGCCTTTGTTTTACAGACAAATAATTATATAAATTAACAGTTTTCTTCTCCTTTTATTCCAGAAAAATTAATTAACAATTTTCTTGTTCTAGACTTCAGAACTACAGACTAACTCATATACAGTGAATATAATAATTGAATCGCAACCATTAATAAACTAAAGAAAATTGACAAACAATTAATTTTGTACATAATTGTCACAAGACTATAGTGTTCTGTTTAATGAAAGGTAATAATTAGTTATTTTTTCTTTGTGAAATCTCGTGAAATTTCAGTGTTCAATAACTGTGCACTGTAATGTTATAAGATTAACATCAAAGAAAGCATTGTTAGTAAATGAGAACTGATGATGGTCACAGTCAACAGTGTATTGGTATACTAATATCGAAGATTATCAAGATAAAAGCAGAAAACTAGAATCTACAGCTGGCAATTTAATATTTTAGAAATTATCAACGTTTAAAATTGCAATATGAATTATTTTAACTGTTAGTAAAACAAATTCAATGCACCTTTTGGCCCGTGACAGTAATTTTAGAAAAGTCTCTGCTTTCTTTTTTTTTCAACATTTACGTACAATAAATTGGATTTTTAAGTTGGGCGTCGCGCCCGAGTGGTTACCGGGGCCCAAATTCGGGGTGTAAAGAATAGAACCACTGTTACCTGTCACGCATGTCGTAAGAGGCGACTAAGGAGGTTTGGCTGAAATCGGATGCAGTGTCCTAAACGTGTAGAAGTCTATGCGTTTAGGGTCTACCAAACAATGTGCAACGTATACACTTTCTTGGCAAAGATCAAACATATCACAAAGAGTGATTAAAATGTGTCGTAAAGAACGAACGCAAAGAAGAAGAAGTTGGGCGTGAACTGTGCTTGAATTATAAATTGCTTGAACTATTGAGAAACAAATAAAATCGAGTCACTTAATAAGAATGCAGACAAACTTCACTATATACAGAGCCTTCTACAACAGAACATCAGAAACAAATGCGAGAGGAAGACAACGAAAAAGATAGTTAGATGACATAGTAGAATACTTTCAAATAGCAAAAAATAACTATCACCCAAACCACTAGAGCAGGGCAGGACAAAAACAGAAAACCACGACGCTGAGCAACAACCCGGTAACAGTGTGAGGAGAAAAGAAAGAAGACATTTGAAAAATATATTTATTGTGAACTACTATAGTTACCTACTAAGGAGTTTTGTATTGTGTATAACCGAAAACTTTCAAAATGTTCCTTATGATTTGATACCAGATTTACGATATTCGTGGCACCGAACCGAAAGATTACGATGCCCATAGCACCGAGCCGAAGAGCTGAAAGCTCAAGTGCTTCTGGAACGGGGAAAAAAATGATTTGATAAATAGGTTAAGGTTTCTAGTAACTATGACCTTTGTTACTGCATTCAGGATAGTTCGTTAATGTTGAGTTGCTTGAAGAAGATTTTACAGATAAACAATATCTTTGCATTCAGGAATAGTTTATTAATGTTGAGTTGATAGTAGAGGATTGTTCATTGTTCATTTGAGGATCATCTTCATCGCACATCGGACATGTCCATAATTGCTCAAATATCCTCCCAAGCATGAATCTCAGTGTGTTTAGAGTAACAACTACCGTTCTGTGTTGATTGATGTATCTACTGGGGTTTCTCTCGTAGTTTTCACGTCTTGTCGCACATATCGGTATGCATAACTTGTGCAACCGAGATAGAGAATACCCTATAACTTCTTCGTTGAAATCTTCAGAGCGTATGTTTTCTCTTAGAGCATTGATGCTGTCGCTTTTGTCCATGGAAGACCCATTCTCGATCGTTGCATTGCCCGCCAGTGTATCTGCTCTCTCGTTGTCCTTCAACACAGAATGACCTGGGACAGAGATGTGGGTAAGTGTCTGGATTGTCGGATTGTGTATTCATTTCACCCACTGCCTTCGTACATAACCGGTCTTGATCTTCTGTATTATGCACATAGAGTCGATGAACATGCATGCATGAGTGAATGTTTGCGTCTTTAGCCACTCCAGAGATTATGTCACCGCCATGATCTCCATAGTCATGCTGTTGAGTTACAAAGGAAGAGGATTATAGCAATGTTACCGCAGTAATAATCTAAGAGGAATGTGTATATATGAGAATCGTAGTACTGCTGAACTGCAAAGGAAGAGGATTATAGCAATGTTACCGCAGTAATAATCTAAGAGGAATTTGCATATCTGAGAATCGTAGTACTGCTGAACTGCAGAGAAAAAGATGTGGGAAAAGACACCCCCAACCCTTGTGGAATAGGATTATGTTCTAGAATTGACTTTACAATAATCACCTCAGCACACACACAAGAGAGAGGTGCAAACACTTTGAGGCTGATGTCATCATCGCTTGCGCTGAAAGACTATTATTATCATTGCACATTTATTTTGATTCCGATTAACATTAATGGTACGGAGACAGTTCGTTTTCCATTGTTTTATTTACATGTTTATTTGTTGATTTGTTTGGTTGCCCAATTGTTTGTTTATTAATTGTATCAAGTATGCACAAGAATCATGCAATACATATCATATAGGCTAGTAACGACGATTTAAAGAGTAACCATATTGAAGACATAACGTGACGAATCTAATCAAACTATTTAGAAGGTAATGCACTATTACACCAGCCAACAACTGCTATACGATATTTAATTTAATTCTTGCTTTTATGTGTATATACACACGTGTCTTGCCTTAAATCAATTTTCTAGTATCACAGCCTACCCTCTGTTTTCTTCAGATCTGGTCTGGTCTGACCACCACAGATTTGTAAATTTCCATACATCACTTCATTGCACCTGGTTTTAACCCATAATGGTAATGTTCCTCTTCGCAGAAATGGCACGCCACCTGTCGAGAATATTGTCCAAATCACGAACTAAGTAGCTTTGAAAATAATTCTAGGTATTCCTAGAAAAATTACACTCGTGGAATGACGTGTTCTGGATTCTAACCCACGACCTTCGTAACGCAAGACAATGCGCAAGCACTTATCCACAGAGACATTCATAACTGTTTGACTGCTTTAATGAATGCCATTTGAAAGGTCAGTCAAAGACAAGTAACAGGTAGGTAGGCACAAAATAAGCAACAACCAATACGATGTAGTTTGAAAGGGAGAGAGAATGTGAGAGTGAGAAAGAAATATGCAAAACCTAATATGATGTAGTTAGAAAGGAGAGAAAGTAGTGAGGAGGAAAGAAATATGCACAACCAATATGATGTAGTTAGAAAGGAGAGAGAGATGAGTGAGAAAGAAATATGCAGCAACCAATATGAGCAGTTAGAAAGAGAGAGAGAGTATGTGAGAGTGAGAAAGACGGAGAACTGATAGAGTAGTCAATATCAAAATAGAATGATGATAACAAATACATTGATAAGATGAACACAAATAGTACAATAAATTACAATACGGTACACAGTATTAAGATCAATACAACAGTTGATGTATTAGGTGTATGTTACACTGTCGTCTGAAGCAGACCATACTATAATCAAGAGGTTGTTTTGCTTTCAAAACGACACTTTTGGAAGAATTTTATAATTTATTAATAACCAGCATATGGCAGGCATGGCTCTTCTGCTACATATAATATACAACCCCTATCAGTACAATATACTAACTGCAACAAACCAATATGTTTCCCATGAATAGTTCTACAAAGAAGTGCGCATGTAATCATTGTATTAATCAAAAGTAGATAAGCTCATGCTTTTTGGTAACTTTAAATTATGGGTAGTCTCATGAAATATTTCCTGGAATTTTATTAATGAGAGGTACGGTATGGATTTATGTAAAATCCACGGACTCCTTTAACTCCAGACTTGCTGAGAACAAGAACTCTTTGCTATCAACTTTTATTAAATCGTGTTACCTGCAATATCGATATAGATGGAGATTGCAGTAAAACTATGTATAATGGCGAAACACGTAATTACCTGCAATAGGCACAATTGACAAAACAAAAGGCTCACCTAACATCCAAATAAACAATGAAGAACTCCAATGTGTAGAGAGCTACGAATACTTGGGCTCAGTAATTAACAATAATGGTGACTGCTCCAAAGAGATCTCAAGAAGATTGGCAATAGCAATCAAGAGTTAAACACAATGAAGAACATGTAGCAAAGCACCAGCAAAATATTAAAATTAAAAATATTGAGATCATGCATTTTCCCAGTTGCTACTTATGGTTGTGAATCATGGACCATTACACAAAAAACAAGAACAAAATCCAGTCCTTCGAAACTAAATGCTACAGAAAGATTCTACGAATATCATGGACAGAAAAAAAGAACACTGATGTCCTGAAAGAACTAAAATGTTAAAGAAAATTGGCTATACAACATACTATAAGAAAAATTACATATTTTGGTCACATCAAGCGTCACGATGGCCTGGAAAGAACAATATTAGAGGGCAGAAACCCAGGACGCAGAGGAGACCAAGAAGAAGATGGCTACAGATATTTTTTTAATCGATCCAGAAGCACTTGAGCCTTCAGCTCTTCGGCTCGGTGCCATGGACATCGTAACCCTTCGGTTACCTGTCGTGCACGAGCACCGTGAATCTGGGGAACCTGTGGATTTTCTTCCAGCCCGCGGAATTGAACCTGCACTCACAGAGGGTAGTCACCCGCAGTCCAACGCGCTACGAACAAGATATTAAAGAAACCATGAATATGACCATTGACAAAGTAGGTGAACTGGCTAGAGACAGAGTGAATTTCTGTGCTGCAAAGAGAGCAACGTCCTATAAAGGATACACACCTTGATGAGGCTATTTTAGAAATATTGTATGGAATGTACTATACTGACATCTAATTGACTACAATATCATTGTTAGAAAAGAAAGAGACAAGATGTAAAGGAGACCAAGATCAGGCAACACCTTCTTCTTCTTCATTTTCTTCTTTTTCGAACGCTCCATATTGACCATTTGTTAACCATTATGTATGATTTGTACGTGATCTGAGCCTAAGAACGATTGTGCGTTGTAAGTGATCTGAGCCTAAGAACGATTGTGCGTTGTACCAGTTATGAGCCTACATGTAGGCAGGCACATCCGATTTACTCGATTATTTTTATTTACTAGGTAGCTTCCTAGGTCCTACACCAGTCGCGTCTTACGACATTCTTTCTGGGTCGCAGTGGTACTATTCTTTGCAGCCCTTGCTGATCCGACACAAAACAGGTGCATGCGCACCACCAACCATCTTGGTCGTCCACATAATCTTCTTCAGGGGTGGCACAAAATAAATTTTTAAAAGATTTCGTTGGTAGTTTACTAGACGGAGGTAGATAGGAGAACATTCACATAAATTATTTTATCAATTTTATAGTAGGGTGCACTTCACCTCTCACACTCTCTCCTTAACGTATGAACGCCATGCCAACCTTTGTCTCGTTGCACTAAATGTAATTATTTGCATACAACCTACGTGATTACGAAATTACGTGAGCGTCTGTAGCTCAAGCGGTAGTGAGCTCGATCACAAACCTAAGCGTACCTGGTTCAGACCCCACGGTGGCAAGTTTGGAAGCAAATTAGTTTAGAAGCAAAAGGTAAAAATAGATCTCATAAAATATTAAAATAGACCTCACCGTTCAGAAAGCAATGATGGCAAACTACTTAGCGTATAAGTGGTGCCTAGAAAATCAACTATTCGTTTACTGTGGTTGATGGCTAGGTCCTGTAAAGTATATGCCACAATTTTCATTTCATACAACCTACCAGACGTCACCGGGGAAAGAATGCAAACCAAAAAAAAGTTGTATATCACCAGAGTAAGAACAATAAAAATAAAGACCTTTATTGGTTACTTTAGACGACTATCTTCTATTATAGTTATCTGGCTTAGCTTAGATTCCCTAATGTCTCTACACTATCTATGTATTACAAATATTCATTGTCTCCGTTGCTAACACTAGGGTTCTCAAAACTTCTTATTTTCTTCTCAGATTAAAAGTGGGAAACTTTTCACTAACGGCACATATCTGACAAGATATGTCTTGCTATCAACCTTTGAAGGTACTCAACATATTCACTCGACTACACAGACACGTATATAGACAGACAATTCAAAATTTGCAAATTAGACATGTGAACATGTGGATATGCACGCTACACAGCAGAGTTCACACGTTAGGTTGCTGCGAATATGATATATATATAGATATTGAGGTAAACACAGTGACCTAGATAAAGAACACAGGAAGGACAGAAAAATACACGTAACTTTGAGTGAGCGACAAAAGACATCACATTGTGTACAAGAGACAATATATTAATATTTGAAATTAACGATAAGAAAAACACAATGAGGGACTTAATTGACACTTTTAACACTATATTCTATACAAGACTAAACTATTGCACATGAACTACTAACAGTACATTGACAAATACATTTCTATCTCTCCTCACTCTCTCACACACACATACAAATATATACTCCAATATACGCGTGGATGCATATATGTACGTGAACACACACAGACCCACCCACCCACAAACACATACATGCATACACACCCACACATACAACCACACCCACTTCACAATATTTCACACAATTAATCACATTTAACAATCCATATTTGATCTTACAACTATTAAAAGCATTCATCCTCTATTGACATAAGTTCCTACCTTAAATTTCTTTGATCTCCAATGAAATATGGAAGATAATCTGCGCTTCATTTCTAACCAATCAAACTCTTGACTGCACAAATCTCTCTATTCTTATCCAATTGAAACTGACTTATATTAGTTATCAAACAATTTGATATTTAAAGCTTATAAAATATTGTTTATCTAGTAAAACATGCATCCAGATGAACCAAAGAACACATCTATTGTCTAGCAGTTTCTCCTGAATTAAACAGTTCTCCAGGATACACAAAACGCATCCTCCTTCACCTAATCCATACTAAAGGTACAATAAAACGTAGAGATATTGAACACAAAACTGTTCTAATGACCTCATTTCTTATATGCCAGAATTTTCTTTTTCTTTCTGGCATCACCTTTGCACATCAGGTTTGTATTTTACACATGAGTAGTGGATCAATAATACAATCTCTATTTAAACATTGCGAAATGTCGACCCAGTCTTGCCAGGTAGTTCGATGACTGCGATTATAATGCATTCCACTTGTGAGAACAGTCAGCAGCAATATTTGTCAGTTGGTTGTAGTTGTAGTGAGTAAATAGACAGATCGATCGATTAGAGAGATAGAAATAGCGTTCCTTTGGAAAGTAAAATGTATTTTATAGCGAATTGGAATTCACATTGAGAAAATGGTACAATCTAACAGATTGTAAGAATGAAATAAAAGGATTTCTTCAAGCACGAGTAGTTTCAAATGTTTCATTTAGTTAAGTAGTCGGATCATCAACAAAGCACATCTAACTATGTAATCCATTAATCTGCTTGTATCTCCTTCTCAGTAAGTCTCTCAGTGTATGGCAACTATCGACACCAGTTCTATATTGGTTTTCTATTCTAACCTGGCTTTCAGTTTATTCGACAGGTTTAGTCAGACTTGGCCACCATGTTGTAACTATGCAAATCAAATATAACCGTTACCACATGCTGATAACAAACACTAAGGAAAACTCCAGCAAAGATACCCAAACTCTGTAGCACCGGCAAAGTTCCTCAATGAATGGACTTCCTATGATGTTTTTCCGATTGTAGTTGCGTCAGTGAGAGATACTGTGAGATCACTAATAGACAGACATACTACTTCATAATGTATTAACTTTCAAAATAGATTAGATGATTACATTTAGAGGTCATTTAGTTAAGTTATGTATATAACTTTTACAAATAGATATATTTCTCTCTCTAACTAGACTGTATAGCCCTGACGATTTAAAAAAGCAACAAATGCTTACACTTCTCCTCTATACTTGACTGTCCTCTGTATTGCGTTCCAGCTACGGTTATTTTTTAAAATTGCAATTACTACTAAAACTACTACTACCTCTTCTACTACTGCTACTACTACTACTACTACTACTACTACTACTACTACTAGCAACTACTACTACTACTCTAATCTACTGAACATACTACTACTACTGCTGCACTACACTACTGCTGCTACTACTACTACTACTACTGCTATAAATACTGCAACTAATACTACAACTACCACTAGCACTAAGACTACTACTAATACTAGTACTGCTAGTAGTACTACTATTATTGCTAGTACTGGAACTAGTACTACTACCAGTATTAATGCTATTGGTACTATTACTGGCACAGTTACAATTATTACAACAACTACTACTACTACTACTACTACTACCACCACTAGTACTACTTTTATTACTACAACTACTATTATTACTACTACACCGACTACTATACTATACTACTACTACACCGACTACTACTACTACTACTACTGCGAATTTATAACTAAACAACATGTTGAACTTCTGTCACAACTATGATCGTCAACGTTATAAAGTCTGAGCGGTCCATCTCTGTTAATCCATTCTGTCACTAGGTTCTTGTGGCATAACTGCATAACCAATGCAGTTAAAACCCAAATTAACTAAACAGATATGCCAAGTTCACAGCACTAATGTATTGTATCGTGTTCTTACTTACGTGACATAGCATAGGTGATCGACAGGTAACGTAACCTGGAGAGTGGAGATACGAGAAATGCGGCCACTACCTGGATCTGAAGTGAATGCTAGGTCAAGAAAATTATTGCGTGCTTATAACAATACCTGAATAAATATGGAAGCAAGGAGGAACATATACATTTCAATTATAATCAGCACAGTTGAGTTTCTGAAGACAGCATAAAGTCGTTAACTGCATGCAATAACGTATTTACCTGGATGAAATAACATTTTTGTTTGTTAAGTAGAAAAGCCTCTTAGCCAGTATTAAATGCACATAATAACGTCATTATGAGTCTTAAATAAAGTCTTTAAATGAGTGAATATGCTATTAGTTCAATATAGCTCATGATTTGCCTGGGCTCGAAGGGAGCATAGAATAGTAACACTGCTATCTACAAGGTATGTTGTAAGAGGCGACAGAGGTAGGGACCTACACAAGCTACCCTAGTAAATAAAAAGCATCGCAGAAATCGAATGTCCTGGCCTACTTGTATTACAACTGGTACAACGTACAATCGCTCTTAGGCTCAGATCACATACAAATCACAAACTGGTTAACAAGTGGTCGATGTGGAGCGTTCGAAGGAGAGGAAGATAAATATAGAAAATGAGAAATTAAAGATCTTCGAGAAAGTTCTGAAGTTAGTTAAAATAATAATACAATATGGACAAATGATAAGACGTACGCCTGAAACTACCGAGAGGCAACTCAAGTCGTTACCGAGAGGCAACTCAAGTCGTTACCGAGAGGCAACTCAAGTCGTTACCGAGAGGCAAGTTGTTACCGAGAGGCAACTCAAGTCGTTAACGAGAGGCAACTCAAGTCGTTAACGAGAGGACAAGCTCAAGTCGTTGAGCATTCTCTATGTCGAGGTGGAAAAAGTTTGCCTGTTGTTCTGAAGGAGGAATGTTCGAATTAGGACCGAGTCACATATGCATTTTTTTCTAGGATTGCTACTGTCGAGCTACGGATTTCGTGCTTGTGTACTACTCTCGGCAGGTGGCGTACCATTTCTGTGGAGAGCGACTGAATCATTATGGGAGAAACCGGAGTAATGTAGTCAATCCTTACTTTTAACTGAAGATGTAACTTATCTTTTAGTTCGTATTTTTTACGTTTAGTTTGTCAACAGATCATCATCCGGATGCATATCGATCTAATTAGCACATTAATTGTTTATATTTTTCTCTGTAGTATATACCTCGAAGTTTGAACAGATCAGCGTAGGAACTATGTAAGAATTAAAGAAAAGATTAGTTCCGGAAATGGTGTCAGAAATAATGATTAATTTAGAGCGCGAACTATGTCAGAAAGATAGATATATATGGTGCAGGAGCTACGGCAGGAATGAAGAAAAGATTGGTTATTGGTTATTGAACTAACGTAACAGCACTCCGGAGCAAACTCATAGCTGCCCAGTCTTTCCCAACATATGTCAAAGGGTATGCATACTAATGGTTTTTGTAGCTCGCTGGTTAAATACACTCCCATCTCTACCCATCAAGCACCCATCTCTTCTTGTACAACGTGTAATTCCAAAATCCTTAAATCGTTGGATTGATTCAACGTCAATTCTAGTATCCTCATCCAACAGTAAGTCGCCAAGACAGCGAAGAACATCTACCATATCCATCCTAAACACTCCAACAAGCGATGCCTTTGATGCAAGCCTGTCTGTTTTCTCGTTGCCTCGAACATTGGCATGTTCAAGTCAGTAGATCCATGTAAGTCCATGGAGGTTGGAAATCTCTATAAACAACATCCACTCATACCGCCACCTGTCATTCTGGATTGTTCAAAGCATCGAATGAGAGTCAGAAACAACAACAGCACT
The DNA here is from genome assembly GCA_020796225.1 of Arion vulgaris. Taxonomy (NCBI): domain Eukaryota; kingdom Metazoa; phylum Mollusca; class Gastropoda; order Stylommatophora; family Arionidae; genus Arion; species Arion vulgaris. Next base: position 14,781,121 of record CM036764.1, read on the forward strand.
AGCAAACAGAATCTCAGAGATCCAATGGAGGGCAGCAGTAACGGACTCAACCTCCATCCTTATACTGAAAGTAGTTGTCGTGTATGCTCTATTTCGCTCTGCAACACCCCTACCATGCTCACTATCCAAGAAAACACAGCTTGACGTAACACATCAATGCACAGAATCATCAGTACAAACAACAACACCATCATAACAGGCATCATCTTCTATCAGCTGCATAATTGCGAGCTCAGCCATCATGGTGCCCCAAACTTTACATGTTATTCTAAGAGTAATAATACCGTTGCCGTAGTTGACCATGCTAACATCAATTTTGGTCCATTATTCCTCCTTTGGTAAGCTCGTAACTGTGGTCACCTGGCTAATTGTTTTATCAGCCTGGGCCATCCACGACATGGCAAGCTTGATTCTCGTGAACTTAATATTATTACTGTTCTTGTGCAGTGGATGTCTCTTATCCAAGGTAACCCGCATATATACTTTGTCTGGGAGATTACATGACGGGAGCGTAGTGAAATAATGCCAAGCATATATCTCATTAGTACAATATGAGTATCTCTAGTGCAGTTAAGGACTATATGCATGTCTTCATGCTGTATACGTTCAGTACAATATGAGTATCTCTAGTGCAGTTAAGGATTATATGCATGCCTTCATGCTGTATACGTTCTATAATCAAATGGTTACAACAATACAAATGTATATCTGTGGGCATGACAAGTTGAACGGAATATAGTTGCTGATAAAAGGGAAACAATCCAATATTTTCTCTTTCCGCTGGACTAATAACAGTGATGTCCCTTTTTCTACCTCATAATCATTATCATCTGGGACCGTGCCGGCTGGCGTAGGCGATCATGGATCTCCACAAATCTCTGTCTTTGGTGTTTGCTATCAACTCAGATGTTGACGCTCTGCCGTGCCATGAAGTCAGACTATCCAACATTTTGTCTCCTGTCTTCCTCTGTCTCGTCTACCCTCGATTTTACCGGTTGTCACAATGTGTTCTAAACCTCCCCTCCTCATCACATGCCCGAAAAATGATGATTGCCTCTTTCTTATATTGATGATACGCTGTCTCTGTGTCTTGATCTCATTCAGCACCTCAACATTAGTCATTTTAGCAGTCCATGGGATTCTCATCATTCATAAAATCACATTTCTGTGGCCCTCAGAGATTTTTCGATCTGTGTGTTCATTGTCCATGACTCGCATCCGTATGTCAGTATTGGTTCTATGTAGCACTGAATAACTACTCGCACATAATAATTTGTTAGTAACAAGTTACTTTGTATATGGCAGATAGACAATGTTTTATGTTTTAGTTTCCTTGTAAATACAGAAAGAACAATAACAATTTTACGAAAGCAATAGCATTACAAGTTAACAAAAACTACAGCTATGAAAATGTGGTGGTTTGTGATCGATCTGGACAATAAACATGTCACATCTAAGATTGAACAACTTCCGTTCTGTGTTAGTTGATGTTTATACTGGGATTTCTCTCATGGTGTTCCCGTCTTGCTGCATCTATCGGTATGCATAACTTGGCAACCGAGACATAGAATACTCTTTATCTTCTTCGTTGAAATCTTCAGAGCGTATGTTTTCTCTTAGAGCATTGATGATGTCTCTTTTGTTCATATAAGACATATTTTCGATGGCAACAGTGCAATGTAATATAATGTAATAAGCCATTATTTAATGTTAAGGTATTCTAATTTAGTCTTACCTACTATAGTCTAAAATAATTCTATCTACCCTAATGTAATCTAGGATACTACAACCTAATAGAATGGAATCATGTTTACTGTATTTTACATCAAACATCATGTGTGATGTAAAATAGAATAACCTGAAAAATCTGACCAGCAATGGCGGAATGCGGGAAGGCCATTCAGAATCAGTACTATTTGATTCTGCACACGAATTTGCTAGCGCATTTCCACCATGTTTGGTTGGGTATTTTCCCGTTTCGTTTGCCGAGCTACTGAGTTAGTGCTTTGAGCAACGTTGTGAGCTATGAATGTTACATGAAATACGTTTTGCTGTGTCAACCGTGCGTTTGTTGTGTGTATTCAGAAAATGGCGGACAGCGGTTATGACGAACCGACTCAATCTACCGTATGCAATATTGCGTGTACAGAAAGCTGGATTTTGTCGTGATTGATGTTCCTTTCGACATGCATTACTATTCAAGTGATGAAAAGTTTTGTGTTCATACTTTAGGACGACCATTACATTTATGCGGTGCAGGTTGCTTTTTTGTAGCGGTACAGCTGTTATATTCTGGAATTACTTCACACAGTCAGGAGACAGTTGTTAGCATTTCGCGTGATTTTCATTGGCACAGGAGCGGAGCAATTATGGGGTACCCGTTGCAGTGAAGTTAGAACCGTACTTTTGAGTTATGAACTATGAACTACAGTATAACTTAATGTAATTTAATAGTATCTCTTACTTTAACTTAAACGAAAATTTTCAATTCTAAAAGATCCTAAATCGAAGTATTGAGGTCATCGCACCCGGTTTTGTCCCATATGGCTCATACCCTCTCAGCAGAAATGACGCTTCTCCTCCGGGGAGTATTGCACAAATCACAAACTCCGTTGCTCAGAAAAAAATCCTAGAAGTTTTGGGAAAATAATGCACCCGTAAACAGAACATTGAGGTCTGGATTCGAACTCACGACCTTCTGAACGCAAAGCAATATCCAAACCATTTAGCTATAGAGACCATTTAGCTATAGAGACCATTTAGCTATAGAGACCATTTAGCTATAGAGACCATTTAGCTATAGAGACCATTTAGCTATAGAGACCATTTAGCTATAGAGACCATTTAGCTATAGAGACCATTTAGCTATAGAGACCATTTAGCTATAGAGACCATTTAGCTATAGAGACCATTTAGCTATAGAGACCATTTAGCTATAGAGACCATTTAGCTATAGAGACCATTTAGCTATAGAGACCATTTAGCTATAGAGACCATTTAGCTATAGAGACCATTTAGCTATAGAGACCATTTAGCTATAGAGACCATTTAGCTATAGAGACCATTTAGCTATAGAGACCATTTAGCTATAGAGACCATTTAGCTATAGGGAATTTAGCAAAGATCCATTTGCTCTAGAGAATTAGCTTAAGACCATTTAGCTATAGGACCATTAGCATAGAGACCATTTAGCTATAGAACCCTTTAGCTATAGAGACCATTACTCAGACCATTTACTATAGAGACCATTTAGCATAGATCCATTAGCTAAGATACCATTTAGCTATAGAGACCATTTAGCTATAGAGACTATTTAGCTATAGAGACCATTTAGCTATAGAGACCATTTAGCTATAGAGACTATTTAGCTATAGAGACCATTTAGCTATAGAGACCATTTAGCTATAGAGACTATTTAGCTATTGTATGTTCATCTAACTTGTATCACATGAACTAATGTCACATTTCTTCTTCATCATCGTTGTTAAAACTGCTAATTCTAAAGTCTGGAAACAGCTAGATTTTTGTGTGCAGTTTGCTGTTGTCTACGACGTTTCCATAAATCAATAGATCTGGCCTAGAGCCATATTAAAACTTATTTATATCGCATCTTATTCTTTAGAACTTATATTGATCGTTTGTAATCTCAACTCCCTGAAACTTACTCTGATCTTTCTTTTATCGAGATTCTGCGAAGACTTTTTACGATCAATTTGTATCTTTTTTATCAATGAAACTTTCTAGGATATTCTCTCATCTTGTTTCTTTTGAATTAATTTTCATCTTGTCTCCTCTATATTTTTTCGATTCCAGTTAAACGCTATATCTTGTCTTATCTGTATACACTAATAAATCTAAGATGCACGAGAACTTCTATACCCGAATATGTAATGGTACAAATCTGCACTACATCGTTACAAAGCTGACTTATTTCATTTTAGGCTATTTATCTTACATTTTCTTATTCTTATTTTAAACTTTAAAATTTATAAAAGTCGAAAATATAAACTATTGTTCTTATTGTTTAACACTAAACACACTTTGTTCGTGAACAACAAGGAGTTCAAGATGGTGTAGAGAACTGAGGTAGAGAGATAGATACATGATCGAAAGCAATGAAATATTTTAATCTCTGTCTTACATGTCCTATGACGCGACGGGGACTTGTGGTGCTGCTGCTAATATTATTTAGTGGTTGCTTACATAGTTCACACATTTCAAAGCAGGTCAATAGGTCATGATCTATGACGGGTTTTCTATCTACCGTTAAGGTATTATTGATATAAGGGATGGCTGCAGTACAACTATGAACCCAATGACGAAACACGTACTTTGTTTTTACGTGTTTTACAGTTACGATTAATGTCATACGAGATTTATGATATTTTAAATTTAATTTAAATAATGATACAAATGTACTTTTTATGGGTTTTTATTTTGGTAACAATAAATATATACATTTTTAGAATGACAACTCAAATCGCATTACTTGCACAAAATGCCATTGTCCGTTCAACAACTCATGCCCACAGTCCAATGAGAATTGTAGCAAAACCATATATTCCACAGTAGCGAAACTTTGCACCCAACCTTAGAATTCTACCGACGCAAATTTCTGATGGAAGGAATTGGAAGAGGAAGCCTGGATTTTGTAATATAACGGTTTCCTTTGATGCTGGAGGCATATTTGGCGAGTCTGACACAGAATTTTAGTTTTTACAGTAAATGCGCCAATATGACATTTGATGTCAAGTCTCATTCAAAGGTGTATCATCCCAGCTCATACATGGGGACCAATGTGGATAATTGCAATAGTCATGAAAAAACCGGAAATATAGAGTTGTATTATTGTTTTTGTAAATAATTTACATTACAATTAAAGTTAGCTACCATGTCATAATGCCATCATCCGTTTGCGTCCAGGCTTGGGATTGGCAATGGCGGAGCTACTTGGAGACGCTCTTTTCAAATCGCTACTTCTTCGATACATTGTGCGTGTGTTAACATATGTTGTATCACTACAATAAAATAGCTCTTTACTATGGTTTTTGTATACTGTGGTAAACCTGTACACTGAATTCAAAATAGGCACCAACGACATGTGCCCTGTGGCTTGGCAGTATGACAACAGAACATATCTACAGAACTGCCACCAGTATGCAGACCTGAGAAGAAAGAGGTGGCCCACTTACACCAGCATCCAAGACAAACTGTATGGCGTTGCTGATAATCTGAGGCAGACGGCTGCCTTTTTAGAGAATCTGAAATCCCAATCTAGTGAGAATGCAGAAGAAGTATACTGTGGTACAAATCACCGATATGTGACTGGATGAGTATATATATATACAATCCAAGTAGTAGTCTTTCTGACAGATCTGTCCCATCAGTACTTAGTACGATTTTCGAAATATCTTTTCCATATGTATTTTGTTAGCTTTTGACGTATCTTTTCCATATTTATTTAGTAGGTTTTCTTAGATATCTTTTCCATATTTATTTAGTAAGTTTTCTTAAATATCTTTTCCATATTTATTTAGTAAGTTTTCTTAAATATCTTTTCCATATTTATTTAGTAAGTTTTCTTAGATATCTTTTCCATATTTATTTAGTAAGTTTTCTTAGATATCTTTTCCATATTTATTTAGTAAGTTTTCTTAAATATCTTTTATATTTATTTAGTAAGTTTTCTTGATAATCTTTTCCATATTTATTTAGTAAGTTTTCTATATATCTTTTCCATATTTATTTAGTAAGTTTTCTAAATATCTTTTCCATATTTATTTAGTAGATTTTCTTAAATATCTTTTCCATATTTATTTAGTAAGTTTTCTTAGATATCTTTTCCATATTTATTTTGTAAGTTTTCTTATATATCTTTTCCATATTTATTTAGTTAGTTTTCTAGCATATATTCCACATACATATTCCACATAGTAGGCTTTCTGACTGATATTCTAGAAAGATATTTAATCCAGTTTCGAGCCCACGTCCTTCATAAAGCAAGCGAATGGCTTCACCTCTTAACCACAGATACCACATGCCTTTGTATGTTGCACATTATTATAACAAAAATAGTGTATTCAAAATGCTACTCATTGATGATTCTTCTAAACATCCACATCATCATCATCATAATTGGCCTCTTTGTCTCAGGAGACAATAAGTGTTGCGTCACGTAGTATGTTCTGTGCTGAATCACAACGTTTCTTCCGTGTTGGTTTGGTCAACAAAGTCGACCACGAAGTGACCTCTCCGTGACGTATGCCTGGGTGATTTCTATGGAGTAGCTGAGTTGCCCAAGCGTCAACTACTCTCTCTCGACCTCGCTGACAGAATCCAGAGGAGTGCAAGCAGGACATCCGGTATCAGTTCGGTTGCAGAAGCTGCCGGTAGGATATCACTTGATGCCTGTACGCCTTAGGGGCTCCGCTCCGGATTTTCTGTTTGGGTTTACTTCCATAGCCTTTGCCTCTCCCGAGGCTCCCACAAGGCAGTGGGGATATTTGCCCATAGCTGGGGGTCTGGATCTTGGATATCAGGGTCAATCCACTGATATCCCAAGTCTGGGGGCAGACCTCCACCGAGATTTTTATCGGGTTAACTCCCTAAGGACACCAACAAAAAAAATAAAAAAATCCTGACCTAGGGGAGTAAATGTCCACATAATGTTCATATAAAACACTACATCTCTGCTTTAGCACATGGACCATATTGTTAATCTTTCGTCATGCTGTAGTGTTTAAGAATATCACAACCTAATAGTTTTACCGTAATAGAGGCATAAGAAATAATATGATCATCAGCATCATCAGGTGCCGTGCCAGCTGGCGTAGACGATCATGGATCTCTACAAATCTCTGTCTCTTGTGTTTGCTATAATCTCAGATGTTGATGTTTGTCCGTGTCATAAATCAGGATATACACAATTTTCTCTCTCTGTCTTTCTCTGCCTTGTGTATACTCGATTTTACCGGTTGTCACAATGTGCTCTAAGCCTCCCTTCCACATCACATGTCCGAAACATGATGTCTGCCTCTTTCTTATATTGTTGATAAGCTTTCTCTGTGCCTCATTCAACACCCCAACATTAGTCATTTTAGCAGTCCATGGGATTCTGTGCATTCTTCTGTAAAACCACATCTCTGTGGCCCTCAGAGATTTTTCGATCTGTATGTTTGTCAATGACCCGCATCCAAATAATAGGATACGAAGTGTTTAGACAATTGTTCTTCAACACAGTATCATCTCGAAGAGAATCAACAACATCCCAAATGTTTGCAGTTATGATGGGAAGATCGATAATATACAAGCAATATAAAGAAAATATATCTTCGCTTGTTCTGAATCATTTTAGATGGTTTGATGGCCATGTCCCTGAAGACACGGAGTGAATGCAGAAATGTATTCCAAAACTAATAATCCCATTCACAAGCACACACCAATAAAGAGCATATGTCATTTTAAAAGCAGAGAGGAAACAGTGTGTAAGCATGGTCTTAGTCAGCGATGCATTCAATGTTTCGATTATATTTTTCTTTTTCCACTTGTTAAACCACTCTTTGTTATTTGTACTCTTTGTCTTTTATATCCTATGTAAGTTAAATGCATTCTTGTCGAAAAGTCACTGTATCTTGTTTTTGTGCTTTGTAAAACTACATTACTTTATTCTGACTTGTTTCGCCGTTTCTAAGAAAGAGATTCTTAATTAAGCAGACTCTTTAACACTTATTCCGTGGACCGACATTTCATCTCAATCAGCTGTTCCCAAAATTTGCATTACCGCAGAATCCCTTTTAAATACATTTTTCTGCCTCGGACCCCAAATGTTTCTATATATGGGAATGGACAGGAATGAGTTATCTGTGTGTTACAATAGTAAACATTGTCTGCAATTTAACATTTTAATAAACAACAGAAGGAAAAAGATTAGACCTATAATTAGGCTAAAAATGTATATTCTGTTTGAAATGTCAGAGATCGAAATATTTCTTCAAAGCTTGAGGTCCCTCCCCCTGTGAGGACTCCCTGTGAGTACCTCGAAACCCCGGGGTCCAGGGACCCCAATTTGGGAAACGCTGATCTAAATCATTAACGCATTCTAGAATTGTATTCATTCATTGCCTAAAAAAAACCAAATGTTATTTCGAAAATCAGACATTCTTCTTCCTTCAATGTTTGTTCACACAGATGAAACACATCAAGTTCTCTAATTGAAATGTTGATATTTCTATTGTTCTAGAATGTTGTTTATGGTGAAGTTATGGTGAAGTTGGCCAACAAATCTCTTGTTCATACAGCCACATTATCTCAGCAGCCAATGAGAATAAGACGTGCTGTGTTAGATCGATATCAATTAGTTAGACTTTCTGCCTAGCTACAGTTGTAATACAATGTAGATGACATGTTCATGCAATACAATTATGTTGATAGGAAATGAATTGAGCTTCAAGATACATTGATGACACTTGCTCACAATTGAGGAAGTGTGGGAAATATGTTGCAGAGCACATAGTGCACAGCTGTAGGCCATCTGTAGCTACAGTTCGTTCCAAAATTCGTGATCATCGTTACCGACCGATATAAAATCAACCACTTGACAGAAATTCTTAATTTTTACATTTTTATATAGGTAACAGTGACAACCTTCCAAAAGTATTTTTTACCACCCAAACCTTTAGTTCTGTAATATTTTTATTATATGTTATTATTAAAATTACAGCGATGTTGATATGGTATACTTGTCGAAATTTTACAGTAGGATTGTCAAGTTTGATCATAACTAAGCATTTCCGTGTTCCAAATGCAATTCAGTGCAAGTCAAAATCGGAATCCGTGGAATTAATCAGTTCACAATTATTCCTACCGACTGTCATTGGCGTATGTACGCACAATTTACTTTCATTTATAGAAGTGGAAAATATCATTTGTTCACTATGTGACCTTTCTTTTAATAATATTTAATAGGAATACGCCTTTGCAATCATTCGCCATCATTTTGTGTATTACTGTGAGTTCTAAACTTTGATGATCATTTTGTTGTGCTTATGCAAATTATATAACAAAACGTCTTTTGCATCAATCAGCTACCTACCAATTAGTTAAACATGGATTCGTAACGTCGTGAGATATACAAGACTGCATGAACAAAATCACTGGTATGCAACAAGTAGATTTCGTACAAATTAAACTTTAGTGTGATCACGAATTTTGGAACGAACTATAGCATTATCTTTCTTTTTTCAGAACCGTGCGGTATATTTTCAGAAGTGCATAGTTTCAGAAATGCTCGAACCGTTTATTTTTTCAAAAATATCAACCTCTGTAATTTCGGTGGATTTTAGTATTCGTCTTGAAAAGCCGTCCTCCTAATTATTCGATTTGCTGCGCTCCCCTTACGGTTCCGCCTGATGCGGCCGCCTTTCTGTATCATAGCACGCATGGGCCTGCTTTAAAAAAATGCTAATCCCTTTTGAGACAGACAGTGAGAGGGTATATTAAATAAGTGTAGACTGACATGGAGATACACATTGGCTGAAATGTTATTTAGAACAAGTTATATAGTTTCAAAATAAGTTTGAATTTTCCATTCAAATGTTGTCTTTATTCTACCATGCAGTTGATAGATAATGCAATGGATGATGATGGTGTTGTATATAACGATGGGTCGGTGCATCATTGTGAAAAGTCAGGCTGGGTATCTTGGCTAATGCATAAGGTTGGGTTGTTGCAGAGCAAAGTGGGGCATACTATTTCTAGTATGGGGATAGAGGTTGAGCCCTCCATTGGCTCTCTGGGACTCCGTTTACTTAGGTCGTTGTTGGTCCTGAATCTCAGTCGATGATCCAAAAGGGCAGGTTTCGGATTTGAGTAGATATCGTCTATAGACGTTACTAACCTCTAGAGGCTACGTTGATCTACTGTCCTGGACATACGGATGCCTGAGGGGCAAGTGAGGAGTGTGTTTCACCTGACAGTCCTGGTAATCATCTTCTTCTTCTTTGCGTTCGTTCTTTACGACCAATTTTAATCACTCTTTGTGATATGTTTGATCTTTGCCAAGGACGTGTATACGTTGCACATTGGTTTGATGGGACCCTAAACGCATAGACTTTTACCCGTTTAGGACATGTGTATCCGATTTCAGCCAAATATCCTTAGTCGCCTCTTATGACATGCGTGGCATGTAACAGTTGTTCTATTCTTTACACCCCAAATTTGGGCCCCGGTAACCCCTCGGGCAAGGTAATCATCAATATGCTTACTCTTCGATATCTGTTGGGAGAGACTGAGCACATATGGGTCAGACCGGAGTGCAATGACGTCAGTTTAGTCACCAATAGCCAATACCATGTGCCAGCGAGATTTGAACAACTAAAGATATATAAAGTAGGTTGTATTTATTTCAAATATTTATCTTTGACATGCAAACATGTCTCCATGAACACAAAAAGAGCATTGTTCAACACAATATTTCTCCTAACATTACGTTCTCAGTGCCAAACATGGACGCTGACATCAAACGATAGAAGAAAACTAGTCACGAAAAGAGATGAATTGTCTACGCAGAATGCTGGTAGTGTCAAGATGAGACTGATTTAGAAATGAAGACATCAGGAAAAAGTGGGTACACCATCAGTACTGAACTTCATTTTAACAAATTTAATAGTTTGGCCATATAAGTAGATTAGCAACAGACAGCAATATCTCAAAGAGCAATGTTATTCCGATAAAGTTAATACAAAGCTAAAGTTTGTCTACGCAAAAGATGGAACTCAGAGATAACAGAGGCAACGAAAGACACTGTTTATGAAGCGCACACAAACATCCGTTCTAGAAATCTCTTCTTATCACGACTCATATTTCACGGAAAAACAGAATAAGAGAAAAGCAAGAAAAGATCTTCCAAAAAGATGAACATTGAAATGAATATTCAAAGGAGAGAATGACCAATTTATCCAGGATAGAGAAGTTTTTAAAAAAGTTCTTGCAGGTAGAACGGTACGAGAGGACCACAATACCATATGTAAATATAGTGAACCGTTTGCAGGCTCGTGTTCTAAAGAAATATTAATATAATTAAACCTTTGAATCAACTGGATGCCTTCTTATAACGTGTTTGTGTGTGTTTGGAATTTGTGTATAGATAAGTTTTCTTGTTTATTAAATTCAACAACATCAAGAAGTACAACATCTACAACTTACCTTTGTTTTTTCCTTTCGTCCACTCCGACAACACCGAAAAGGAACGTGAAATATTCTAGCAAGTTCTTTTACGCCTTCCCCTAAAGAAGTCATTGTAAAAGCGGACATGTTCTTTGATCCACGTTTACTAGACACTTCAGTTTCTGGTTCAGTTATACTAACTACATCTTTGGTTTTGGTATGATTAAGTGGCGATGGAATCAGCGTTGTCTTCTTCTTGAACACGTATTTGTCCAGTTGTTCACTAGAGTTTTCGTTTTTGTCTATTCCGGAATACAATGTGTCATTTCTCATGGCAGGCTGTACAATTACTGGTCGGACAATGTCCTGATATAAACTTTGTGTTGATCCAAGTGTGTCCTCGAAGACAGGAAGCGTTTCAGATTTAGTAAAAGACTCATTTGTTAGAAGACCAGTCTGAGATTCGGAGATGGTCTGTGAGGCACAGTGAACTTTTATAACCTGTACAGGAGGTGTTGGAAGTAAGAACTGCAATGACTTGATCTGACCTGGTTGACAGAGAGTGACATATGTGTCTGAGCTATCATCTTCAATGTCATTTAGATTCCTATGTGAAGCAACACCGTTTCTTCTTGCACCATTTATCTGTGCCTTTATCGCACTTGCGTTCTGATAATGCGAGTTATCAACATTAACAGGAATATTTGTAATATTTCTATTGCAGTGTAGCTCGCTGGAAAGTCTGTTCTCTAACCCAGCATTGGTATTTTCATGTGAGTATTCATCAAAGATGTAGGAATCTGTGAGATCTCGCATAGACGATTCTCTTAAACAGCCAGGAATAACAACTCCAGATGAGCTGTCCGAATCATAAGATCTTCTGTCAGGAAATCCATCGATTCTTTCATAATTTCTCAAACAGACTGTACCTGGTTCCAAACTTGAAGTATATTGAATAAAGCCTGATTGATGTGGTACCAACATACGCGTATCTGATTGTGGAAGAAAAGGAAGTGAACTTGCTCGATTATAATAGACTGGTTCTGTGTTTTGGGAAGCTGAGAGATGAGTGTTTGAATTAACACGATTAGTTTTTCCTTGATGCACACGATATACATCAGAGTCTATGACTGACACAATATTAACATATCTTGTTGTTGCGTCATTTTCGTTGACGAAGGAATGTCTCGACTCCCCGTAGGAATCAGGATTGACCCTAATATGATCTCTCGCTGAAGGATGTGCTGGGTAGGAACTTATATTTTCATATTCATGAGGATATTGCTGTTGTGTTAAATAGGCGGAAGGTGCATAAGATGTTTGACTGGCAGCTGCTGACTCTTTCCTTTTTGTAGATTCCGCTACAATTCCTATGTCTTCTCCCATGTCGGTGGCATCAAAATTGCAAGATTTGTTCCGATTATCATTTTGGATGTTATCTGTCGGTTGTTCAAATTCGTCTGCTAAATCTGATTTATACATAATATTCACATATATTTTAGGTTCAGCTAATGACTTTTTGTCTGCTGTCTTCAGAATTAACTCTTTCCTTTCACGTGAAAAATGTCTGTCAACCAGCTCATCTAGTACAGATTCATATATCCTGACAGACTTATTATCAGTTTTCAGCTCCTCTAACATCAATCTCCTATTCTCATTCTTCTCTGCATCTTCATCGACTAGATCTTCTGTTTCATCTATAACAAATTCAGATTCACATGCTTGCTTACATTGCCATGTATCGTTTCTTCTTTCAGTTTCACTTTCACTGTCTTGTTGCTCGGGTTCCATATCCGTAAACGACTCTGAAGTCGTTGATACTTCATTCATCAACTCTTCTCGGCTTCCTGCAAAATTTCGGTTGAGTTCATGCTCATTTATTACAAATGTATCAAACATGTCAACCTTTTTTAAATCATTCAAACGGTTCTCTTGCATAGACCCAGTCATCACTTTTTCTAAACTTGTAGTCATTTCATCCCGCCGAGGTGACAAATCTTTATTGTCATTCGTTGACACTCTTCTCTCATGTTTTCTCATCACAGCAGTACAGTTTAGCTGTATCTTAAATGTTCCTCCACAACAAAGTGAAAGTAAATCATCTCCATCTAAACTTTTTCTGTGGTCTGGTGACTCTGAGACATTCACTGTCAATGAGTCTGTGTCTTCTGCTGGTTCGAGAGAATGCATCTGACATTCGTCTGAATGTACATCAGATTTCATGACTGTAGGTTGACACATTTCATTATTAGAATAAAGAGGTTCAAGGTGAGATAATTTTAAAGTTAGTTCATTCATTAATCTATCTGAGTTTTGTCTCCGTTCATGCGACGCTGTAACAGTTTTGTCTAACACAGTTTCAATCAGTTTTTCCTTATGTATGTCTTTACTATCATCTTTATATGTTATCTCTTTGCTATTTCTGCTGTCTCCGACTATTAGGTTAATTGTTATTAACTCATTTGAGTTGTCAAGTGGATTGAGTCCACAATTCACCGATTTCTCTAGCACACTTGATGATATCAGTGATGTTTTTGAAATTGTCAATGTGTTGTCATCAAAGTTTTCATTGTCACCTTTTTCATCTGATTCTAAAATTACGTCATCATGTATGTACTTGTTTCGCATTTCACTGGAATCGTCAATAAGATATGTCTTTCGTTCTTGAAGATCCTCTTTTTTCTCACCTCCAGTTAAATCTTGTTTTGTCTTATGTGATTCAGAAGACGACTTTGTTAAAAGCATACTCTCAGGAATGAACGTATCCTGGATATATGATTCTTTCTGACATTCAAACTCAGAGTTTGCCACTTCTGATCTACTTTCTTCTTCTCTATGGATGTCTGTGTTTGAAGGTTCTATTAGTGAAATCTCTGAATGTTCATCAAGTAAGCAAGCATAATTTACTAAGTCTGAGCTCAATGTTGCGTCTTCTCTTTGACGTTCTACATATGTTTGTCTTGGCTCTGATTCCAAATTCGATTCGTCGAATTTCCAGTTACTGTAATCATTGTCATACTGACTCTGACTTCCTTTGTCAAATATTTCAAAATTCTCAGGTATTGCAACACTGATCTGCTCTTCAGGATTGAGTGTACCTTGGTCAGAAAATGTTTGGGAAAAGAAATCCGACCGTTGGGCACTTGACAATCCGGTAATGCTTTCTACAAAATGACCATTTGAACTTGAGTCCTCATTATTTACAATATCGTCATCAATATTTCCAATTGGTATCGATGATTGGAGTATTAATTCATGAGTGGTGCACTTAGACCGACAAGAATCTATGTAAGCAAGTGTTGTTTCTTTACAGTCATTTAAGAGGTTAGTCGAATCGGAAACTAATGTTTGGTCACTATTTGAGAAGTCTTCGGTGTCTAATGTCTTTTCATTCGTGATATTTGCGACATATTTACTTGTCGATTTATTTGTTACCACTCGGGACATGTCAGCTGATGCAAAGGGAAGATCGAACACATTTCGTTCACCATCATCTTCGCCCTTAAAACGAATTTCATTTTGGATTCCATTTACATTAGGTTCAGTTGATCTAAGAATGTTATCTTGTTTTACTTGCTCTCTCGTATATGTCGTTAGTGGATGTATTTTAATAAAGTCATCGCTCACAACTTGTTTACATTCTGAGCCGTAGTTTCCATTGTTTATTAATCCTTCATTGAAATTATTATCACAGTTTTCCTTCTTGCACTCTAGGACTATGTTCTCATCGACATAATTGTTCTTGTATTTTGGGTTGATGTTGTTTTCGACAGCATCCTTCTTGTATACTATGACTATGTTGTCTGTAACATCATTTTTCTTGTGCTCTTGAAAAGTAACGTTATTGTACCCTGTGACAACTGAATATGTGTCTCCGCCGCTGCAAGCACTGTTTCCTTGCGTTTTCAATTCACAATCTCCCATTATCTTGTTAGCTTTTTTATTGGGATCTTTTGACATCTCATGTTTATGAATTTGTAGGTTTTGAATCTGATGTTCGACAAACTCACTCTCTTTGTTTTGTAAATGTTCTCCTTGAAGGCAATGTGAATCTTCAACGACCTGCATAGTCCCACACAAAAACTCTAAGCTATTTCCTTGGGCAAGTGATAAGGCATTACCTTCCCTGACATGTGTATCTAAATCCTCCTTGAGGATGTGCTCGTCTTTGTGAAAGTTTACCTCTGGTAAACTGATGAGAGATGTTATGAAAACTTCTTCATTTTGTACGATACCCGACGGAATGGGTATATTCACGCTACGATTGTCTTGCGGGATTTGTTCACATAAATCATGAATACTATTATTCTCTTCATTTTTCTCATCATTCATCTCTTGGATGCATGAAGCACTGGCTGGTTCAGTATGTTCATTGCTTTTGGAACTTGACCGCAAGTGCACCATTTCTAAAGTAGGTTTTGTATTTCCTGTAGTGAAGGTATATGGATTTGGAAGAAACACTCCCGAAGTTAGGAATTCTTTCTCTTTCTGGTTGCGCATCAATTCTGTAAATTTTACTGATTTTACGTCATCTTTATTCTCTTGTAATGTGATCTCTTCAATTTCTTTAGATATTTCTTGTTTTAATATTTTGCGTTCTCCAGATTCTGACAATTTGATTCTTTCGTGTGCTTTGTCTTCTGCGTTTATAGCTGGAAGCTTGTGTTGATCATTAACTGTATTTGATGCTACTGATGTAGCATTGTCTGATGTGTTCATTGTAGTATTTGTTGCACCAGAACATTTTACATTAGCCATCGAGGAAACGGTGGGAGTCGACAGCTTCATCATATTCAGATCAAGGGTTTCAGAAGAACTAGGTAATGCGTTAAACAGTAAAGAATCGACTGTAGAGGTGGTTGCAGTGCTAGATGTGATTAATCCGTTTATGTAGAAGCCTTTTTGCTTACAGTCAAGAAATGGTGTATTGAGGTCCTTGCTACTTGGTTTGTTTGGTTTGAAAGATGAAACGAACTGTGAGTTTCTTTCCTCAAACTTTACTTTTGGTGGAGATATTTTGTATACTTGTATTGCTTCTGTTGTAATGGCAGATACAGGAAGTGATAATCTGCGTGTCTGCTCATATTCAGCCCCCATAGACTGTGACATTATTTCAGGCAATCTGTGAACAAGGTTCTTCAGTTGAAGCATTGGCAATGAGCGACGACGCGTCTGCATGAGTAGACTATGTTTCCGCAAGTCAATAGACAAGGATTTTCTGTTCGGCTTCACTGGTGGTGACTTACGAGTATTATATTTTATGGGTTCATCAATGACATCAAAGTTTTGGATTTGGGCATTCCCATCGAACAGATGATTTAATACGGACTTGTTTTCATTATCGAACTGGTCATTATCAATGCTTTCTAGTTGATATTGAGGAACTGTATCTGGTATATTGGAAATATGTTCTATATTTGAACAGTTCTGGTAATTGTTCAGTTTGAACAGTTCTGGTATAGTCTCCCTAACAGAATAATGCACGTTGTCATGACTGTTGTGAAATTTTGATTGACCTAATATGTTTCCAGATATTCGTGACGAGTAACTAATGAATTCTTGGTTTGTGCTGACGTCTTTCTCAATCATATCTGCTGTCGTCATGATAGACGTTTCTAATCTGCTGCTACTTTTAAGTGACTGACTCTCGGACTCAGCTAATTTACTTTCAATATCTCTTGTCCTATTATTTTCAAGACTGTTTTCATCATTATTATCCGCCTTCTCATTTTCTTCAAGAACAATCGAATTTGTTGCTTGTTTACTATCCTCTTGAGCTGACATATATGTGTTTAAAATTATGCTTGATGAAGTATCTGTAGATTGTCTTATACTTTTCCATTCAATACCTTTTATATCACATGAACTAGTAGGCACATCATTAGAAGTTGTTGGGGAAATGGAAGCATCAAGCAACATTGTTTTCTTGTCAACGCTAGCATTGCTGTTATCTTGGCTCGGGGAAGTATGACTCCGCCCCTGAACATCAAGATATTTACTGTCATCTTTGTGCATAATGAGGTTTGAGCTTGTGACATTTACATCGTCAAATTCAGTAGTGTTAGCTACTAAACTCTTATCAAGTGTTGTCACACATGTGTCACACATTTGACAATGGTTTCTGTCTTCGTCAATATAGGGATGACATGTTCTGTCATTTCTCACCGTAGTGGCATCAATATTCCAGAGCTTATTAACGGTATCGGTTTCTTTTATATCAACTTGTTTCTCATGTTTTTCTTTTATATCAAGTTGTTTCTCTCGTTTTTCTTTTATATCAACTTGTTTCTCATGTTTTTCTTTTATATCACTGTTAGTTCTTTGTTGTTTCTCGTTTTTCTTCCATATCAGACTTGTTTCTCGTTCTTATACATTGTTTCTTTTTCTATCCAATTGTTGTTTTCTTTATCAGTTTTTCTCGTTTTCTTTCATCTCAAATTGCTTCTCTAGTATTTCTTGATCCCGTTTGCAAGGCTCTGATATATCTATACTGCTGAAGGTTGTTAACGCCTTTTGGTAATATCCAGATGTATTGCTTACAGACTCAGCAAAGTTCATATTATGTTCATAGAATGTATGAGACAATACAGCAGAGTCAAAACTTTGTGTTGATAACTGTAAAAAATCTAGAGAGTCGTCCATAGAACAAAACTGTGATTCACCTTCTGAATGAGATTTTTTGTGACACAATTTTCTTTCAAATTCTACATCTCTTGTTGCCGAGTATATGCCAAAAAAATCATCAATATCTTCTTTGCAATTTATTATTGCACTTTCCTGATTTGTATTGTCATCTTCATGGTCGTTGTCAACAACTGGGAAAGATTTGCTAAACTTATTACAAGTTTCGCTATCTGATTTATAATTGTTGAATGGTTGTGTCAGCACCGCAGAGTTGTTATAACTCGACTGGTCACCACTCTTTATATCTGCAGTAGCACCGACATCTTCACAATTTAAAACACTCTCACCCGTAGCATTATCTGATCCGCTAGAAACACCAGGATGTACACTAGCAGATATTTTAGTATATGTAGCCAATTCTATTAAATCATTGCCATCAACAACATCTAGAGTATCAACGTTTCCAGAAGAGTTAACCAGTTTTCTATCAACTACTGCAAAACTCATTTCAGCATCGTCTAGTTTCTGAATGCTCTCATCGATAGACTGCTGATTTCGTAGAAGAAATTGACTTAACTTCACAAAAACACTTTGAGATTCACCCTTAGAAGACACTCTATTATTACATTCATCACAAGAAGTACATAAGCTTAAATCATTGTTCTGCAACTTACACACATCATTTCGACAACTCCTCATTTCCTTGGAATCAAATGTTAAACTGTTGTTGTATTGAAGGTTATGTACATTTCGTTTAGTCCGTGATCCTGTGTATGTTATACCAAATTTGTCGGCAATATCTTGTTTAAATGGATTTGAGTCCAGAAGAAAATCAAACTCTGGTGGGGATAGATTATCCGTTTCTTTTACTGTCTTCTCATCCGCATCATGAGAATCTTGATCAGGCAACGACATGACGGTTGTCTTCACAGAGAATGGATCCCAAATACGGGTCGAAGTAGACTGAGCCAGTTGTTCTTGGCACTTCTCATCCATCACATACTTCTTACAGTTGGTGGTAACATTTACATAGCTTGGTTTGTTGGCAATGTTTCAGAAAACAGGAATCGATTTTCTACAGAGGGTTGATCTCAGGGGCGTATGTCTGACACCCGGACATGAATTATGGTTTTCAAGTTTCATTACGGTTGAAGGGCACACTGGTTTATAAATACGTTTTATAATTCATTTTTTAAAAACAATAACTAAACACGGAAACCGCAGTCTCTAAATGGTAACATTTAAAACACATATTTGTCAACATTGAATCCATCTTTGAATACTATAATAATCATATTCGGAACACCCGAGCTATACTGATAATATATACATGTACTGTTCGTATCTTAACTTGTGAAACGGATTAGCACATTGCATAGAGCGTTTGTCTATCAAATCGGACACAAGAACGATGCCGGTTCAGTCCCTCAGTTTACGTTCCCCACTTGAGGAAAGTTACAAGTTCACTAACCTCCTGCGTAATTTATGTGAGAAATTGCAAGCGACAAACACTTCATATCATTTCTTTAAAATCTAACATTTGTTTTATCTTCATTATGCTCTTTCCGATCTTTTATCTAAATGTATCTATCCTATCAACTTAGATAAATACCGATTTTACATTAGTAGTTGAGATCACGGTTTATATCTATTGTCACTGTGGTACGTTCGAGCAACTTGTTTTGAGTCAACCTACTTTACATTCAATTCTCATTTATCATATATAAAGGAGGCATAGTTAACAAAAAGTTATTATAAAAAATAAGTAATAATACATTGCATAATATAGAACCATAAGACACATAATAAAAACCTGAAATGTATTTGCTTGTTAAAGACATGCTGTCTAAAACACGACTACGTAACATGTGGGTCATGATTTCAAAGGTGATCCCAAAGTGTTTTCTGTGAGACAACATATGTAAATTGTAGTTGCAAATATATGCTTAGATAAGTTCGCTGCTACATTTACAAAACTTGTTTATTTCAAAGCAATTTTTCTACCAGTCATTGTAAAACGATATTTGATAAATTAATGAGAGAAACGTAAGGGCAACCGAAGCGTTTGCTGAAAAATATGAATATTTTGTAAACAAATAATAGTTAGTGTTTAGTATAATGACATTAGGAAACCCTAGCCGGTGCTACGGAGTTTGTGCACTGCCACTGAGATCTCCATGTGTAAGAAAGACATCAGAGTACACATAATTTACTCACCGAAATGCAATAATGATGGCCTTAGCAATCAATCAATCAATCAATCAATCAAGACATTTAGCAATATTCGATGGACCGTCCAATGCAGATTAGGGAGAATATATATGGCCATTAGTCAACCACCTTTAGCTAATACAAGCAAGGATACAAAGTGGCCTACAATAACATACGGCCGGCTGGCTCCGGTAAAATTTCTAGGAAATAAGACCACAACGGCGCGTTATCATCGCATTCTAGTGTTGTTGTATA
Organism: Arion vulgaris; assembly: GCA_020796225.1. Classification (NCBI taxonomy): domain Eukaryota; kingdom Metazoa; phylum Mollusca; class Gastropoda; order Stylommatophora; family Arionidae; genus Arion; species Arion vulgaris. The sequence continues at coordinate 14,801,374 of CM036764.1, forward strand.
TAGACAAATCCATTTTAAAAACTACCCAACATTATAAATAAAGGTTATACTATGTTAGAAGTTACGTTAACACTAAGGACTATCATTATTATTACCATTTGTCATTAATAAGTAACCATAAAAGCAAAGATTGAATAAAATTGCAAACAAGAGTACAGTGTTCTTTCAAACATAACCAAAAACCAGCCCACATTAAATATACATTTTTGATTTCGATTTCCCGTCTGAACTAGTCGACCTTATGTTGCCGGGGACCAACTAACACACAAAAACAAGTATCTGGTTTTTAAACCCATATATAGTAGCAACTATTGCAGACAATTATATATATACTATATAAACTATTCACTTACAATCTCAAGAATAAATGATTTCTTACTGTGCTCAGAGCAACCAACAGAAACACAAACTACAGACGTGATGGCAACAATAATTCCCAAATCAATAACCCATGAGCTTTTGAAACGGCAGGAGGCTGTTATATCTGGCACGGCCGTCTCGCACTATTCAGGAGAATAGATGGAACTGCAATCGTTCTTAATGAAATTAGATACACGGAAGAATGCTGGTCAAAAACAAAACGGAACAGGCATCAATAGAAAAGAAAGAAAAATAAATAACGAGTTAGAAAAATAGTAACGTCGTATCTAATGAGATTTGTTTTGTTTCCAAGATAGAAGTGGTGTTCCACTAGAGTATAAAAGCGTAACTGAGTTTGTGATCAGATCTCTGAAAACAACGACTAAATCTACTATCTTCACATTTAGTTTGTTAAGCATGAACACCTACAATGCGACAAATCACTTCATGTGCCAAAATGTTTCATTAATAAAACATATTCACAAAATTCATTGTTTCTATTTGTGTGTACTATGTTGTTACTGTGTTTCTATGTGTTTCTATGTACTGTGTTTCTATTTGTGTGTACTATGTTGTTACTGTGTTTCTATGTGTTTCTATGTACTGTGTTTCTATTTGTGTGTACTATGTTGTTACTGTGTTTCTATGTACTGTGTTTCTATTTGTGTGTACTATGTTGTTACTGTGTTTCTATGTACTGTGTTTCTATTTGTGTGTACTATGTTGTTACTATGTTTCTATGTGTGTTACCGGGGCCATCAAGGGGAATAATAAATACTGACGCTGCGACATACAAGGCATGTAAGAGGCGATTGAGGTGGGGGGATAGGAAAGCTACCCTAGTAAATACAAAGCGCTGCAAAAATCGGATGTGCTGGCCTACTTGTAGACATACAACTGACACAACACACAATCGCTGTTAGGTTCGGATGACATATAACTCACAAAAGAGTGGTAACAAATGGTCGATATGCAGTGTTCGTAGAAGATATATATATATATATATATATATAGAAGATATATACAACGGATGCATGTAAAAAATAGAGTTTTCAATTCTGCACATATTTATATATCAAATTATGCACTACTATTTCAAGTAAGAAAAGTGTAATATAGCCTATAGGAGCATAACATTTGATATCCAAATACGACATTGGAAATTTGGTATACGTTTGCTTATAACTATTATCTAACCTATTGAATAACACAATACCATTGCAGCAGCAAGCGACGTTCTGTGTCGTAGGCAACTTTGGACGTGTACAGAAACATTATACATAACATGTTTCTATAGAAGACAAAAACGTTCATGAAAAAGTCGCAAATAATAATTGTCTTACTCCTATCTGTCTCGTAGAGGTTAGGTGTACGCAACTCGTTACATAGATACTTGGTTTGCTCCCTCGTGGAGCGTAGGGTATTTTTCTGAACTCCTGATCTCAGTGTAGATGCGATCGAGTTTCTATAATTTGTTCAACTTGTCATGCCGACAGATAAAAGTGTGTATCATTGTAACCATTTGATTAAATAACTTGAAAACTTGCATGTGAACTACACATGTTACCGACGCTACAAATTATGTGTTGCCTTTCAAACAATCATACCATCTAGAAGTTTCCTTTTTGTGCTATATATTTAACGCGTCCATTGGCATGGTTGTAGACAACTATTGTTTACAGCCATTTAATACATTGATGACAAAAATAACAATATTCAGGAGGAAATTTATGGTTTCGTGGTAATCGTGGTAAACAAATGAGGTCATAAGTACGACACTGACGTTTAGTTAAAGCCGTATATTGAAATTAGTGTGAAGCTATTGGTTCATATTGTTGACATCTCAAAACATACATTGGTATAACACTATTAATGAGTTTGAAGTTACAATGCAAAAAGTGTCATTAATACGAGGCGTGTTCAAATGAAAACGGGACTTGTGGATTTATTTAAAAAGTATCATACGCAAATTAACAGTTTCAACGGAATTAAACAAAGCAACCACTTGTGAATAAGAATGCACCTGGGTTCATCAGAAAAAATCTCCGTATGCATTTAGGCAAGCATCCCACTGTTTAGGTAGACGTCGAATGCCGTCCGAGAAAAAGGTGCGTGGCTGTTCACTGAACCATGTGGTCACCGCTGTCTTCACGTCTGCGTCGCTGTTGAATCGCTGTCCCTTTAGTGCTTTCTTCAACGGTCCGAACAAATGGAAATCACACGGGGACAAATCGGGACTAAAGGCTGGGTGATGAAGAACTTCCCAATTCTTCTTTGCCAATGTTTCCTGCACAATTTTTGCGACGTGCGGACGAGCGTTGTCAGCAGATCTTGCACGGCCAGGTCAGGCGCATATTGTTGCAACAGAAGAAGCCATAGCCTTGCTTGATAAAGCAGTACTGACTGACCGTCGTCGGAGCATTCGTTCGCTTGCAGAATAATTCCATATGTCAATTGGGACAGCCCACATGGTTGTTCGGAAGACATTGAACTATCGGAAGGTGTGTTCACAGTGGGTCCCACGGATGTTGACTGACCACCATAAGGAAGAACGGAGGGGGTGGAGTTTGAACCACTTGATGCGTTACTGTTGAGCATTGTGGCAGGTGATGAATCGTGTGCCACCACTATGAACCGAGCAGCAAAATTGACAGCATGCAATGGAAACATCCAGGTTCACCAAAACCCAAAAATTCAAGACACAGGTTTCTGATGGGAAGGTTATGGTGACCGCATTTTTTGACCATGAAGAGCTTTTGTTGACGATTTTAAGGAACCTGGTGTCATCATCAATGCCGCCCATTATAAGGACACTTTACACAAGCTGCATAAGGCCATCAAGGCTAAGCGACCAGGCAAGCTTTCTCAAGGTGTGATTCTTCTCCACGACAACGCTCGTCCGCACGTCGCAAAATTGTGCAGGAAACATTGGCAAAGAAGAATTGGGAAGTTCTTCATCACCCAGCCTTTAGTCCCGATTTGTCCCCGTGTGATTTCCATTTGTTCGGACCGTTGAAGAAAGCACTAAAGGGACAGCGATTCAACAGCGACGCAGACGTGAAGACAGCGGTGACCACATGGTTCAGTGAGCAGCCACGCACCTTTTTCTCGGACGGCATTCGACGTCTACCTAAACAGTGGGATGCTTGCCTAAATGCATACGGAGATTTTTTCTGATGAACCCAGGTGCATTCTTATTCACAAGTGGTTGCTTTGTTTAATTCCGTTGAAACTATTAATTTGCGTATGATACTTTTAAAATAAATCCACAAGTACCGTTTTCATTTGAACATGCCTCGTACTATACACGCATTTACGCAAAAAGGCACACATGGTTCATTTGTACCACAGTATACAATAACCAGAGAAAAGAGCTCTTTTATTGTAGTGATACCTTCCTACCACATATGTTAACACACGCACATTATACCGAAGAAATACATAATCACAAAGTACTGTAGTTTTACAAATTACAAAAACAATGAGAAAATACTGTTTCGACCAACAAGGCCTTTAGTAATTTGTAAAACTACAGTACTTTGTGATTACGTGTTTTGCCAATCAAATAGTTTTACTTTAGTCTCATATATTTTGTGAATATACCGAAGAAATAGCGATTTGAAAAGAACGTTTCCAAGTAGCTCCGCCATTGCCAGCTCTAAGCCTGGAAGCAAAAGGGGAATGGTATTATGACATGGCAGCTAACTTTAATTGTAATATAAGTTATTTTAAAACAATAATACAACTATGTCTACATTTCTTGTTTATTTCATGACTCTATTGCAAATATCAACATTGGCCCTCATGTATAAGCTGGGATGATACACCTTTGCATGAGACTTATCATCAAATGTCATATTGGTGCGTTTACTGTAAAAACTAAAATTTCGCTCAGACTAACCAAATATGCCGCCAACATCAAAGGAAACTGTTATATTACAAAATCCAGATTTTCTATAACAATTTCTTCCATCACACATTTGCGTCGGTATAATTCTAAGATTGGGTGCAAAGTGTCGCTACCATAGAATTGATGGTTTTACTGCAATTCGCAGTGGACTCTGGGCATGAGTTGTTGAACGGACTTTAGTTCTATTCTTTCTTTCTTTCTCGAATCCTGTATGCCTCACATCGTCAGGTCAGGAAGAGATTTCTAAAACGGGCCCTAGTATGCGCTTCGTAGATAGTCTCTTTCGTCGCCTCTGTTATCTCTGAGGTCCATCCTTTGCGTGGCCGACCTTTTGCTTTGTACCCATTGTATCGGAGCAGCATTGCTCTTTGGGGTGCACTGTCTGATGGTAATCTGCTTACGTGACCGAACCATTTAATTTGTTGTTTCTTGATGAAGTCTAGTACTGATGTTGTACCCACTTTTTCCTGATGTCTTCATTTCTCAACCGGTCTCTTCTTGTTACACCCAGCATTCTGCGTAGACACTTCATCTCTGTTGTGACTAGTTTTCTTCTATCGTTTGTTGTCAGCGTCCAGGTTTGGCACTGGTAACATAGTGTGGGGAGAAAGATTGTGTTGAACATTGCTCTATTGGAGACGGATGATAAAGCGTAGGTCCCGTATTCATTTTGAACACGTACAAGAACTCTTGGTAGTTCCAAATGGAGAATAGTAGGCTAAAATACAGCTTTAGTAGGCTAATATACAGCTTTAGTAGGCTAATATACAGCTTTAATAGGATAATATACAGCTTTAGTAGGCTAATATATAGCTTTTAATAGGATAATATACAGCTTTAGTAGGTAATATACAGCTTTAGTAGGATAATAGTTTATAGTATCTTAGTAGGCTAAATACAGCTTTAGTAGGCTAATATACAGCTTTAGTAGGATAATATACAGCTTTAGTAGATAATATACACTTTAGTAGATAATATACAGCTTTAGTAGGTTAAAATACAGCTTTAGTAGGCTAATATACAGCTTTAGTAGGATAATATACAGCTTTAGTAGGCTAAAATACAGCTTTAGTAGGATAATATACAGCTTTAGTAGGCTAAAATTCAGCTTTAGTAGGCTAAAATACAGCTTTAGTAGGATAATATACAGCTGTAGTAGGCTAATATACAGCTTTAGTAGGCTAAACTTCAGCTTTAGTAGGCTAAAATACAGCTTAATAGATAAAATACAGCTTTAGTAGGCTAAAATACAGCTTTAGTAGGCTAATATACAGCTTTAGTAGGCTAATATACAGCTTTAATAGGATAATATACAGCTTTAGTAGGATAATATACAGCTTTAGTAGGCTAATATATAGCTTTAGTAGGATAATATACAGTTTAGTAGGCTAATATATATTTAGTAGGATAATATAAGTTTAGTAGGCTAATATACAGCTTTAGTAGGCTAATATATAGCTTTAGTAGGATAATATATAGCTTTAATAGGATAATATACCGCTTTAGTAGGCTAATATATAGCTTTAGTAGGATAATATACAGCTTTAGTAGGCTAATATACAGCTTTAGTAGGCTAATATACAGCTTTAGTAGGATAATATATAGCTTTAGTAGGATAATATACAGCTTTAGTAGGCTAATATACAGCTTTAGTAGGCTAATATACAGCTTTAGTAGGATAAATCAGTTTAGTAGGATAATATACAGCTTTAGTAGGATAATATACAGCTTTAGTAGGTTAAAATACAGCTTTAGTAGGCTAATATACAGCTTTAGTAGGATAATATCAGTTTAGTAGGCTAAAATACAGCTTTAGTAGGATAATATACAGCTTTAGTAGGCTAAAATTCAGCTTTAGTAGCAAAATACAGCTTTAGTAGGATAATATACAGCTGTAGTAGGCTAATATACAGCTTTAGTAGGCTAAACTTCAGCTTTAGTAGGCTAAAATACAGCTTTAGTAGGCTAAAATACAGCTTTCCGGGTAACAATTTATTATAAACATCATTTAACAAATTATAATTCCTACAAAATATTGTCACCATGTTCTAAATTACATCATTTACTCTCGTCGGAGCTACGGAGTTCATGCACTGCCGCTGAGATCTTCCTGTGTAAGAAAGGGATCAAAACACATATGGTTGGTTACTCATCGAAGTGCATTGATGATGGTCCTGTCAATCAATCAATCAACCAACCCATCGTCATGAAATATAATCAAATATAAATAATCAAATAAAAATAATCAAATAAAAATAATCAAATAGAAATAATCAAATATAAATAATCAAATATAAATAATCAAATAGAAATAATCAAATAGATATAATCAAATAGAAATAATCAAATAGAAATAATCAAATAGAAATAATCAAATAGAAATAATCAAATAGAAATAATCAAATAGAAATAATCAAACAGAAAATGTATTAAAGTTTAAGAATAATCTTCAAACGACATGAGAAGAAAAATGGGTTACTCTCTTTGTTTAGACAATTGATTTGGTATAAGAGCCAATAAACTTTTGTTTAAGTCACAAATAACAACATAATAATTCTATTAACTCCATCTTTATGAAAGATATGAAAAAATAAATAATAAAATAGAAAAAAAGGTATTAAAATGTGAGAAGAATCTCACAGAAACATCAGAAGAAATCATTTATTATTGGTCATATTAACTCGTGTTGGACCACGGCAAAAGCCATTATAGAGTAAAAACGCCACTTAGTGTGGCTCCTGGTACACAAGGAGTTAAACAATCGATTTGGGATAAGACCCAAAAAAATAGTTAACGGGAAAGTCACAAGTAAAAATATAATAATTATAAAACTCATAAGATTATATAGCAGGAATAAGAAAATAGAAAATTTTATTAAAATTCAAGGCAGGAGAAGAAATGATTTGTTACTTTCTATATTTAGAAAATCGATTTGGAATTAAACCCCATCGCTCACAGATTTACGTCTTTGGGACATTGAAACATGCAATAAAACATGTCAGTCATAGAGGCTAGATAGCTGGCTACGCTTGTACTCAAACGTCATAGACAGTAAAAAAGATATCATTAAAAAGTAAATCAATAATCATATATAGAAATAATATCTTCAATCTCAGAGTTTCTGTATTGAAATCAGTAACGGGAGCGATCAGGCTTGATCTACACTCATGAATGAAATTAAATGGTATGAGATATTCTACTTGAAATATTGCATTGAGCAGAAAAAATTAGATCAAAGTGACGCTTTCTTACCAAGATTGACTAAGAAATCACTAGTATTTTATTTGGCTGTTAGGAGAGTTTCCAGAGAATAAATGTTACAAAATATACTTTGATAATTCATTTTTAACTCATTCACACGTAATTCTACGTTTTTTTTTAAAATTTCCGGATACATTTATACTGCAGTGAATACTGAATTAGCCTGTAAATCGGCCCAGAAGGACTAAAGGGTTAATCGAATAAATTGGTTAAGTAAGATTTACTGCTGGTTCAGAACGTAACTAAAACATGTACATGTTTGCTACAATTTCGTGAAAATTGTTGTATTGTAACTAAAGTTAACTCAGACCCTTATATTCTTAGTAGTTACCCAATTGTTTTCCATAAGGTCCACTTGCACAATCGTAATAGTTATACATATTTTTCTCTCTCAATTTCTGCAATGTCCCAGTTAAGTAATCGAAGCTATTAAATTAATATATTCCAATCAAAACTATGCTCCTTATCTTTTCTGAAATAGTTTCTTCCTCTTCAGCGATCTTCTTCAGCGATCTCTGGTCATGCGCCTAATTTACTGTGACCACAAACTGGGCAGTCAGCTTCAGGTCTGTCAGGTTTCCCCAAAGCTTAGTTTTCAGGTCGACTGGGTGTGGCCACATGTTGCTTCTCAGCTCAGCCAGGAGAGGACAGTCTTGCAGGATATGCTCCGGTGTCTGTTTCGCCTGCTGACACTGGCGGAGAGCTGTTTGACTTATTCCTAGTCTATATAAGTATTTGTTGAGTCTGCAGTGTCCGGTGCGTAGTTGAAATATAATGACCTGGTCTGTTCTGCTTAGGTCTTTGAGGGAGTCTTTTCCATAATCATATCCAGTGTTTTGTCTTCCAGTCTACTGCTTATTTTCTCTGTATGAGGGTGTTGTCCTCTTGAAAAAACAAGGGTTGGTAAATTTGCTCTTTGGCACTGCCCTCCTTAGCTAAGACATCATCGGCACTCTCATTGCCTCCAATGCCACAGTGAGATGGAATCCACTGCAAGTAAATCTCTGCCTTTTCTGAAAACTGAGCAAGTTCTCTTTTAGATTTTGTACTTTGCTATCAGGGGTTTTAGCCTCCAGGGCTTGTATAGCTGACAGTGAGTCTGTAAGAAAGACCATCTTTCCTGCAGGTGCTTGCAGCTTATTCATGTGTTGTGCTGCCATCAGAAGGGCTAAGAGTTCTGCTTTGCAGTTGGAACATATTCTTTCAGTAGGTTTGAAATTAAAGGTTTGAAATAGTTTGAAATTAAAGGTTTCAAATAGTTTGAAATTAAAGAAATGAAATAGTTTGAAATTAAAGAAATGAAATAGTTTGAAATTAAAGAAATGAAATAGTTTGAAATTAAAAAGAAATATTGAAAAAAAGGGTTTGAAATTTTGAAATAAGAAATGAAATAGTTTGAAATTAAAGGTTTTTAAAGGTCTAAGACCCGTCTGCCCAGCGTGTTCGTAGCGCGTTGGACTACGGGTGACTAACCCTCTATGTGTGCGGGTTCAATTCCGCGGGATGGCAGAAAAAGCCACATATTCCCCAGATGTACGATGTCCATGGCACCGAGCCGAAGAGCTGAAAAGCTCAAGTGCTTCTGGATCGAAAAAAAAGAAAAAAAAAAAGGTTTTAAGACCGAAGAATTGACAAGGGTTTTACCCCATATGGCTCGGTCCCTCTCCGTAGAAATGGCATGCCGCCTTCCGAGTTCTTAAATCACGAGCTCTGTAGCTCCTACAATCCTACGGGTCTCTAAAAAATGCACCCGTGAACAGAACGGCGCGGTCCGGATTCGAACCCACGATCTTCCGACTCCACGACCTTCGACTCGCAAGGCACGGGCTTAACGACTTAGCCACAGAGACATAAGAGTTTGAAATTAGTTCATCATCGTGTGTGAAATTTATATAGTACGGCACAAATGAAACGTTGGGAGGTAGTAGTATAGAACTTCACGTGATTTATGTACCAAGCATATTTATCAAACTAACACGTGATACGTAGTCTCGAATTGAATAGTACATGAACATAACGCGGGTCTACAACGGTAGATAGAGTGCCGTTTCTGCAGACTGAACAGAGCTATATGGGGAAACCCGATGTAGTTATCGTAATACTTCATCTTTAGAGTTTTATTTCTTTAGAAATAGATGTGATTCCTCCAGCAAATACATTTACTTGTTAGCACTATTTCAATACACAATATCATTTCTTCTTCTTCTTCTTCTTCTCTTTCCTTCTTTGTACTTCAGTGAAGGGTATCGGCTCGGGCATAAAGTCGGCATGCATATCGACTCGGTGCATGCATATCGACTAGGGGCATGCATATCGACTCGGGGCATGCATATCGACATGGACACAAGGGAGTTTGTGGGTTGAATCCAACACTCGTCCGTGTGGTGCCGGGACACGCAAGAGAAGCAAAGAATAGTACCACTGCAACCGACAATGCATGTCGTAAGACGCGACTTATGCAGGCACTAGGGATGCTACCCTAGTAACTAAAAAGCAGCGCAGAAATTGGACTTGTAGGTGCATAACTGGAACAACATACAATCGTTCTTAGGCTCAGACCACATACAAATCACATAGAGTGGTTGACAAGTGTTTGATATGGCGTGTTCAAAGAAGAAGAAGGAGAATCCAAGCATTTACTCCTCACATGTGAGTAAAGAAATTGGACCTCCTAGCTTCTTCACAAAGCGACTAGAAATGTGAAATGACAGGCACTTCATATCATATGGTCCTAAAAGGCTACAGGACATTATATTTGATTGATAATTTTTCAAATAGGACATTCAATCTTTGGCTTAGATTGTGACATGCATAGTGGTTATTGCACTTGCTTGTTAGACGGAAGGGCTCGGTTCGATTCCTAGTTCAGAGTTTAATTTTTAAATCACAGATGGCTCTCATGTCGACCCAGCATCAAATGAATAAAGGAAAAACACTGCGAAATAAATGTGGCTGACCAAATGTTAACCACCATTGCGTTCCGTTATTCCCCTAAAAAAAAAGACACAAAATACATACGGATCTAAGACCGACTATCACATGATATGAACACAAAATCTGCATTTTTAAAAGTTATTAGTTTTAGAATGTAACAGGATTTTGCCTAGATAATTTAGCCCTACTTTGAGATGTTGTACTATTGTGAGAGATAATGTAATAATATTTGTACACAATCGAGCAATTTAGATTTAGGAATATAAGAGAAGACTGCAGTAAAATTATTTAACAATGGCGAAGCACGTAAGAACAAAGTACCGTAGTTTTACCAAATACAGTAACAATAACAATACGCAGCAACTTTTCTCGCCCAAGTGGTTACCGGGGCCCAAATTTGGGGTGTAAAGATTAAAACCACTGTTACCTGCCAAGCATGAGTTAAGAGGCGACTAAGGAGGTTTGGCTGAAATCGAATGCATGTGTCCTAAACATGCCAAAGTCTATGTCTTAAGGGGTCTACCAAACCAATGTGCAACCTAAACACGTTCTTGGCAAAAATCAAACATATCACAAAGAATGATTAAAATTGGTCGTAAAGAACGAACGCACAGAAGATGAAGAATAAGAAGACAGCAACGTTTCGACCAAAAGGCCTTTATTAAGCAAAGAATACAAATAAATGAAGAAATTCACTTCTTACATGGCACATAACATATAGAATCATACAATAAATACCTAACGGCCCTAAAATAAATACATTGTATTAAAGTATAACTGCCCTAGATTTACGCAGATCATCATCTGTTAATTGTACATCTAAATTAATAATTAATTACTTTAAAAATACGATAGTAATGTTTTATAGCTTACATATATATCATTTATTCAAGATATTACTTTCACCACAGATAAAGATATTTTAGTAATTAGATACGATTTACAAATCGGCACACTTTACTAACACGCGTTGAAACAATCACTAATATTAAAAACTCAAATCACAAATTCAGTATCAGAAAACATCGAGCTTGTGAAACGAGCAGCTCATCTCTTGGCCAACAAATGGCGTGAGTTAAACGTTATTCATCTATTACCACCCGGTCCTGGCCAAAAGCCCACACAATGCGCAATGTAAGTCACAAAATAGCGTTACTTATATATTTATTCCACTTTCACGTGGAAGTTGGGGGTTCCGTTTCTCTCTCCTTACTCTCTCTTATCTTTTTCTATACTTCTATAACACACATTTGGATAAGAAATAGGACAATATTTCACCCCATCCCCACACCTTCTCACACAGTAAAGATCTCAATTCATTCAGCAATATCGACCAAACGTAACCGTCCCATACATTCAGTGTTAAATTGGCGTTCTAAATGATCCAGTCAAAGGGGGAACAACTTGCTCACACAACGTTGTCATGAGTTACGCTACGTTTCGGCAACATTCTACAATATTGATTGTTTGAATCATATCAGAATATTAACCGTCTCCGTTTAACAAATTCTAGCTAGACGATATAGACTTTGCTTTGAATTCAAAATTCCGACTTGCACATGTCTCTCCAACTAACTATGTTATAAATTTACATTGTTAACAAAGGTATTCTCATTCTGTATTTGTTATAAGAAGGTATATATAGCTTTTGTGTGATGCTCTCACCAAACACTAAACATGCTCTGTTTGCGTTCCTTGGGAAGATATCTAATTATTTTCTAGTCATCTTTGATCTCATAGTAGGTGAGATCGAGTTCCTAATCATATCGGAGACGGAAGATCAAAAATAGGTCTCGTGTTCAATTTGAGAACGTAAAACAGGACTTGGCAGTGGAAAATCGATTCAAAAATGTGTTCAATCCGAAAGTCGACGTTCCACAAGTGAGAAAAGGATTTGACCTTCCTCCCTTCTGCACACTAGTATATACAAATATGAAGTGAGAGAAACTTTATACCAGACGGTCTGAAAAGGCTCCAGGAAATTGTATATACTATTTTATGCACATTTGACCATCCTTCTTCTTCTTCTATTTTGTGTTCTTCTTCTTCTTCTTCTGCTAACATTCTTCACGGCCAATTTGATCATTCTTATTGTGATGTATAATTGGTCCACTGGCAAGAACGGAGTGATCTACGTCGGGACGATTGTGCGCCCATGGTGACTAGGCCCGCCCGTCCGTTTTCAGCCAGCTTTTGATTTACTAGGTGAGCTTTCCTAGGTACGATCCTTTCGGATCTACGCCTTTTCGATCAACTTTGCCGTATATTTGGGCTTTGTGATCTACGCCAAGACAGTGAGTTACGCTGCTTTACCCGTTCTGACTGAGAAATATTTCTCGGGCTTGTCAGCTTGTCCTCGGACGGCGTCTTACTCGTATAAAACACCGTGTAAAGTATCGGCCTTCGCCAATGTTCAGGACCCGGGCTTCCTGTTTGATCCGTACATTGTCGGCCTTGCTTTACCGTACATTTTGAGTTTGATCCGGGAAGGAACATTCTCAGCCTTTTCTAGACGCGTATCGGTGCGTGGCAATTTGCAATTTACCTCGAAAGCACTGGCATGGGGCCGAGTACAAGCAATGTAGAGGGTCGTTTCAGTGGGCACTATAAGCGTAACTGAGGATTTTGCGCTCGCCGCCATCACCCGCCCCAGTTATTCCGGGGATGTTAGTTACGACTGCAATCGAACCTTGCCCAGTTGCCCCAAGGCTGGCAGTTCCGTTAGGCATCACCAACCTCAGTTCTTCCGGGGATGTTAATTTTAATCGCACAGTACCTTGCACGGTTTTCCCAGGGCGGGTAGTTTCGTTATGCACTAAACGCAACTTGTTCTTTTGCGCTCGGCAAACCTTGCCCAGTACATGTATCTGCACCAGGCTACCAATGCGGGGTCAGCTGCAATCTTCTCTCGCACCAACACGAGGGTAGACTTTCATTCGTTACGGTCCTGTCTTATTTATTCTTGCCGACGGGCTGGCAATGTTTGCCCCTCCTCAGGGCTTCGAGCTTCGCCCTACGTGGGCATACGTTTGGTCACTGGATGCACCTCTCATCCCTGTCTGAGTCGTTTCGTTGCTGTTTCTTTGCGTTCAGGGACTTGGGCAATATCTTGTTGGACATCGGTCATGAGAATTGTGCATTTTATTTGTATGTATCTTTATCGTATTTCCGTAATTGCACTGCTACCACTACCAGTAGTTTCCTCTCCCCGATCCCTGTCCCTCTTAGCCAGACCAGAACCAGAGTCTGTTTCCAGGGTCACCGCGTGGAGGTTAGGGGCATGGTCTTGGTTAGCGCGCCCCTCGCTAACCCTGGCTCATGTTACCACCATGACCTCATGAGCCTTTTGACCCCCTATTTTGTGTTCGTTCTTAATGATCAATTTTAATCACTCTTTGTGATATGTTTGATCTTTGCCAAGAACGTGTATACGTTGCACATTGGTTTGGTAGGCCCCAAACGCATAGACTTCTACACGCTTAGGACATGTGCATCCGATTTTAGCCAAACCTCCTTAGGCTTCTCTTACGACATGCGTGAAAGGTAACAGTGGTTCTATTCTTTACACCCCAAATGTGGGCCCCGATAACCACTCGGGCGTTCACCATCGTTAAAATTACATCGGTACCACATCGGTGCTACGGAGTATGTGTGCTTTTGCTGACATAGTCCTTTGTAAGAAAAGATATATAATCACAAATGTATATTCAGAAAAATGTTATTACTATGATCATATCCATCATTCAATCAATCTCATTACACTTACATATAGATAGTTTGCTGATTCAAAAGTGAATACACTGTTTCAAGCTCTGACATCGTTGGAGTTTTGTATCTAACTCGATATTGACTGATTTCGATGTACGTTTCAGGTTAGCTCGTGTAGAGCCAGCTATAATACGATATTTATCTTGTTGCAATAGACAAATGTAATGGAAAGATCCTTACAAAGAAGAGAAAATATGATTGTTAATTTCAAATTAACACAAGTAATATGATCTTGGTGGCGTCTGTCGCCAAGGGGTTAGTGACTCGGTCTATTAACCTCGACGTTCTGAGTTCGAATTACGTTGCGAACAGTTTGGTTGCAAATTGTTTCGCGTTGATTTTTACAAAGGACGATGGCACCACCCGTTCAGAAAGCAATGGCAAACTACTGAACGTAATAATGCCTAGAAAAATCACAAACAGCGTTACAAAGCTGGAGTTGATTCGCAAAGTCCTGTAAAGGATATGCAATTAACTTTTTAATATGATCTTAGGTTGAATACAGCAGCCCAGGACTTTAATCAACTTTAGTGAGATACACTACTTAGAAAGTGTACATACATAAACTATAGTGACATACACTACCTATTCACAAAATAGATGAGACTGCAGTAAAACTATGTGATTGGCAAAACACGTAATCACAAAATACTGCAGTTTTACAAATTACAAAAACAATGACAAAATACAGCAACGTTTCGACCAACAAGGCCTTTATCAAGCAAACGAACATCAAGAGTGACACATTTAAAAAAAATCGACGACCAAATACAAACATTTCTAATGAAAATCTAGGAAAAAAAACGAATAACGAAATAAATGTAACACAAAAACACACATACAAACTAGAAATAGAACGGAAGAGAAACAATAAAAAATCTAGTAAATATATAACTTGAATACATGCAACATATACCCATATAGATTACAAAGCATGGGAAGAGAAAGTACTAAGAAGCACAGGAATGTAATACATTGAGCCCACGTGGTCGCAAGGTACCATACAAAGAAATCAACCCATTCTCCAGTGCAAATCGACTGCGATCATCCGAGGAACATGATCGGATGGCTGTGACCTGGACATCCTGAGCTCCTAAATGGCCAATATCATTGAAATGGGTGGCTACAGGGGTCACAGAGCATTGGCGTATGTCGCGCAAGTGTTGGGCGAATCGATCACTGAACCTCTTGCCTGTCTCGCCGATAGAAGTCTTGTTACACCCCTTACAGATAATGTCATAGATAAGATTACGGGACTCGCATGTGAAACCATCGTCAATAAGAAACGTGGCTAAAGGAAAAGATACAGTACGCGTCTGTATCACATAAACACACGTGTTGCAACGTCTACGGTCACACTGGACAGTGCAAAAATGAGTCTGGATATTGGACTTAAGGCGACTGTGTACCAATATATCCTTAAGACTTCTGTTCCGTCTGTAAGCCACCAAAGGATAATTGGGAAAGACAGAACGGGTCTCAGGATCTGACTTAAGGATAGACAGATGACGGAACAAAACATTTTTCACCAGTGAACTATGTGGGTGGAAAGTTAATATAAGTTTTACTCTGTTAGAGTTAGTAGTCCTATGCTGGCTGGTGAGGGCCTGCTGGCGAGTGATTGTCTGAACTCGATGCAAAGCCGAGACAAGCACCTCTCCGGTATAGGCGCCTACGAAAGAAATCAAGCATCTCGCGAGCTCTCTTAAGAAAATCATCATCCTCGCTACAAAGGCGACGAAGGCGCAAGAGCTGCGATAATGGCAAAGAGTCACGACAAGCCCGGGGATGGGAAGAAGTATAAAGGAGAAACTATGTGCATCAGTAGGCTTGTAATATACTGATGTAGTGATAGTGGATAAGCGTATGGTGATTTTAATGTCAAGAGAGTTGACACAAGTAGAGGAGATGGGAGAAGTAAAACGAATAGAGGGGTTGAAAACATTAATGAAATTAATGAAGCGTGACAAATCGGCTTCAGGCATATCAGTAATGCCAATACAGTCATCAATGTATCTGTGATAGACAGACGGAAGGGGGCCATCATATGAAGTCGATACTAGGTGTTCAAGATAACCCATGAACAGACAAGCATAACAAGGTTCCATTTTAGTACCCATAGCAACCCCACTGATCTGCTCAAAGAATTGGTCATTAAACTGAAAGGAGTTAAAAGTGAGAACTAGTTCCGCAAGACGAAGGAGAGCAGAAGTTGACACAAGTGGATTAGTTCTCCTATTGAGAAAGAACTGGAGAGCTTTAAGGCCGTCAGGATGAGGTATAGAAGTGTACAATGAGCACACATCAAGGAGGAAGAGACGATAGGTTCTCTCGGGTAGCAACTCAATGGAAGAAAAGAAAGACAAAGCGTGGTTCGTATCTTTCAAAAATGACGGGAGTTTGTTGACTATGGGATAAAAGATACTATCAAGTAATTCGGAGTTGTGTTCCGTATAAAGGCAAAACACGTAATCACAAAGTACTGTAGTTTTACAAATAACAAAAACAATGACAAAATACAGCAACGTGTCGACCAACAAGGCCTTTATCAAGCAAACGAACAACAGGAGTGACATTTATTTCGTTATTCGTTTTTATTCCCAGATTTTCATTAGAAACGTTTGTATTTGGTCGTCCATTTTTTTTTTTTTTAAATGTGTCACTTCTGTTGTTCGTTTGCTTGATAAAGGCCTTGTTGGTCGATACGTTGCTGTATTTTGTCATTGTTTTTGTAATTTGTAAAACTACAGTATTTTGTGATTACGTATTTTGGCATACACTACTTAGAAAGTGTACATACAATAAACGTTAGTAGTGAGATACACTAGTTAGAAAGTGTACATACATAAACGTTAGTAGTGAGAAACACTACCTAGAAAGTGTACACACATAAACGTTAGTAGTGAGATACACTACTTAGAAAATGTACATACATAAACGTTAGTAGTGAGATACACTACTTAGAAAGTGTACATACATAAACGTTAGTAGTGAGATACACTACTTAGAAAGTGTACATACATAAACGTTAGTAGTGAGATACACTACTTAGAAAGTGTACATACATAAACGTTAGTAGTGAGATACACTACTTAGAAAGTTTTTTTAATGTTTATTTAAAATGTCAATTTGAAAGTTTGATTAATTGATTGAAATGACCATTTTCATTGCACTTCAATGAGTAACCATGTGTGCTCCGATAGCTTTCCTACACAGGACGATCTCAGAGGCAGTACACGAGCTGTAGCACCGCCGAAGGACCACAATATAATTTAGAATATGGTACAATATTCTCTAGGAATTATTATAATTTGTTTTTAAAAGTCCTTCTAATGAATTTTGCCTGGGCAGCGGCTTTCCAGACTGCTCTTCCCAATTTTCAACTGTTGAGGATTCTCTTACTTCTAAATTTGAGCATGGGAGCTATGTTTCATAGTCCGTCTCTGAAAGGACTAGGAACTCGATCTCAGCTACACTGGGATTAGGGATCTCTGGAAAAATATATACTAGGGAGCGAACAGAGTACCTTTGGAACCAGAGGCCTGCACCTAACCTCTACAATACACACACCCAACATTTTAATTACCTTTGGAACCAGAGGCCTGCACCTAACCTCTACAATACACACACCCAACATTTTAAAGTTATACTCGTGTACATGTTATATTTCTAGAAACGAATTGCTATAACGAAGTGTTATAACTTTTGAGAATGCCATTAACTCTAAAATTGGTTATGAAACACCCAACTCTCAAGGAAATGAATATTGTTAGAAGTGCGAGTTTGTTGTTTGGTACCTACGCTTGCTCTCACGGGACCTGACGATGATGATGGTACTTAGTGATATGAGTTACTACTCAATAAAACCGTACTAAGTAACGTATCTTTGGGGAAGAAGTTTATAGACATAGTAATACAAGATAATTCATTTCGATTACTCTAGGATGTCGTAGATAGATTGATTGATAGATTGCTATGACAATCATCATTGCACTTCAGTGAGTGCTCCAATCTCTTTCTTACACATGCATATCTCAGCTGCAGTGCACGAACTCCGTAGTACCGGGGAGGGTCCCACATGTAATTTTGAACGTGGTGAAAATATTTTTGTGGGATTTTTATTTTTAATCTTTTCTAACAAATTTTGCTCGGGCAGCGGCTTTCCAGCCTGCTCTTCTCGATTTTGAACTGTCTAGTGTTCTTTTACGTACTCAAATTGAACACGGGACCTATGTTTTATCGTCCGTCTCCTATAGGACTAGGAACTCGATGTCACCTACACTGAGATCAGAGATCTCTGGGAAAATATCTAGAAGTCTCCACGAGGGAGCGAACCTGGTACCTTTGCCACGAGAGACGAGCACTAAATCTCTACGCCACATAGACCCTCGCATATAGATACTGCAGATCTAATCCAAAACATGGCAATATTCAAATTCTCTGTTTTCATTGGCTAATCAGACTCCCAGGTCGACGAAGTCCATCATGCTCTAAAACGTACATGCGCAGTAATGTTAGTGGAGAGCAGCTTCCTTCTTTGCGCGTGCGCAGTCAAATTATTGATCACAGTATAAGTCAATTTAGAAGAAATATAGCCAACAAAATGTCGAAGAACGGCGATCGATTTTGTAAACAGCGCCACGCAATGAGTAGTAGTTGTCCAACGTGAAATCACTAGTTTAAAACTCTCCTATAGGTACAGGCAACATTGGGTAAAATCAGATGCAACAGTTGAGGAATAAATGCTATGTAAACCAAGTCCACATTGTTCATGTAATCAACATGATTCAAACTAAGAAGACAAAGGTAAAGAGTATACAGTGTATGCTGATCTAAATTCAGACGACATTGCAGTTAGATTTTTTCTGTCTTCAGACTTCCTTTCTCTAAGATATTTAAGATTGTTGCTGGAGCTACGGAGTTATTCTCGACAGGAGTCATGTCATTTCTACGGAGATGGACCTAACATTATGGAAAAATCCAGCTCGAGAAAGTTAATCGTTCGAATTACAATTTTAAACCGTTAACGCCCAGAGGTCAGTTACATATCCTAATTTAAAGTTGCCAGTTAACCAGAACTTTGTTTTATTTATAGAATATCATGACATTTACTTGGTTAGATCCGTTCTTAAGTTCATCCGTCTCTGATTACAATTGAATTCCTTTCTTGTTAGAATTCGCTCCCAGATAAAATTACTCCTCTCTCAACACCTCAGCTATTCCATTTTACTTGTGATATTAGAATAACTTAAATTATTGGATGGAGTCAAAATCAATGTTTGTGTCCCTGTCCAACAGAGCCGCCAAATGACCAAACCCTCATCCATCCTAAACTCTCTGGTAATGGATAATGTCAATGAGAGCCTGTTTGATCTCTCATGACCGCGAACACCAGCATGCCCATTATATAGAACACGTTGGTTCTGGAGAATGGACAATTATATAGACATTCACACACACCGAAACCTGTCATTATTGGTCTTCCAGAGCATCGAATGAGATTCAGATACGACAACGACTCTAGTAAACAGATTTTCAGAGAGTCATTGGAGGACATCAGTAACGACCCCAACCTGCATCCTCCTACTGGAAGTATTTGTCCTGAATGCTCTGCTTTGCACTGCAATGATCCTACCAGCGAACCCGTCTGACCTCTAATCCCGATGCACAGACACATCGGTATAAACAAGAATATCATCAACATTTGTATTACCCGCCAGCTTCTTAATTTCCAGCTAAGTCGCCAAGCTACTCCAATCTCTAAATTATCTTCCAAGTGTAATGATACTGTTATGATTATCTAATACAGTAAATGTGATGTTCAAGGCAAAGTTGTATAAATACATACAGTATGATGATTCTGCAGGATAAACTCAGTGATTCGAGACAAACGGAATGAATGTAAATTAATGCCTGCTCGAGAGATCAACAATTAGGATACTTAACTCCAATGTTAATTCAGTTCGGCTGTATGGGTCAGAAATATGGAGCAAGATTAAAATAATAGAGCATACATTTCAAACGTTCCTCAATTCGTGTCTGCTCAGAATAGATCGACTGAGATGGTATGATAGGGTCACACATGAGAAACTTACGAAGAGAACAAAACATATTCCAGTGAACCAAGAGGTTACAAAAAGACGCTGACGCTACACTTTGAGAAAATCCGAGAGAAATATAACAAGAAATATCCTTTCCTGGAACCCACAGTCAAAGCGAAAAAGAGAGAGGCCTAGAAATACACGAAACGAGATTTGCAGGCAGAGAGCACATTATAAAGTAGAGGTGCAGGAGATAGTTAGATATAGGAAGATCTGGCAGAGAGCACACTATAAAGTAGAGGTGCAGGAGATAGTTAGAGATAGGAAGACTTGGCAGAGAGCACACTATAAAGTAGAGGTGCAGGAGATAGTTAGAGATAGGAAGACTTGGCAGAGAGCACATTATAAAGTAGAGGTGCAGGAGATAGTTAGAGATAGGAAGACTTGGCAGAGAGCACATTATAAAGTAGAGCTGCAGGAGATAGTTAGATATAGGAAGACTTGACAGAGAGCACATTATAAAGTAGAGGTGCAGGAGATAGTTAGAGATAGGAGACTTGGCAGAGAGCACATTATAAAGTAGAGGTGCAGGAGATAGTTAGAGATAGGAAGACTTGGCAGAGAGCACATTATAAAGTAGAGGTGCAGGAGATAGAGATAGGAAGACTTGGCAGAGAGCACATTATAAAGTAGAGGTGCAGGAGATAGTTAGAGATAGGAAGACTTGGCAGAGAGCACATTATAAAGTAGAGGTGCAGGAGATAGTTAGAGATAGGAAGACTTGGCAGAGAGCACATTATAAAGTAGAGGTGCAGGAGATAGTTAGAGATAGGAAGACTTGGCAGAGAGCACACTATAAAGTAGAGGTGCAGGAGATAGTTAGAGATAGGAAGACTTGGCAGAGAGCACATTATAAAGTAGAGGTGCAGGAGATAGTTAGAGATAGGAAGACTTGGCAGAGAGCACACTATAAAGTAGAGGTGCAGGAGATAGTTAGAGATAGGAAGACTTGGCAGAGAGCACATTATAAAGTAGAGGTGCAGGAGATAGTTAGAGATAGGAAGACTTGGCAGAGAGCACATTATAACGTAGAGGTGCAGGAGATAGTTAGAGATTGGAAGACTTGGCAGAGAGCACATTATAAAGTAGAGCTGCAGGAGATAGTTAGAGATAGGAAGACTTGGCAGAGAGCACATTATAAAGTAGAGGTGCAGGAGATAGTTAGAGATAGGAAGACTTGGCAGAGAGCACATTATAACGTAGAGGTGCAGGAGATAGTTAGAGATAGGAAGACTTGGCAGAGAGCACATTATAAAGTAGAGCTGCAGGAGATAGTTAGAGATAGGAAGACTTGGCAGAGAGCACATTATAAAGTAGAGGTGCAGGAGATAGTTAGAGATAGGAAGACTTGGCAGAGAGCACATTATAAAGTAGAGGTGCAGGAGATAGTTAGAGATAGGAAGACTTGGCAGAGAGCACATTATAAAGTAGAGGTGCAGGAGATAGTTAGAGATAGGAAGACTTGGCAGAGAGCACATTATAAAGTAGAGCTGCAGGAGATAGTTAGAGATAGGAAGACTTGGCAGAGAGCACATTATAAAGTAGAGGTGCAGGAGATAGTTAGAGATAGGAAGACTTGGCAGAGAGCACATTATAAAGTAGAGGTGCAGGAGATAGTTAGAGATAGGAAGACTTGGCAGAGAGCACATTATAAAGTAGAGGTGCAGGAGATAGTTAGAGATAGGAAGACTTGGCAGAGAGCACATTATAAAGTAGAGGTGCAGGAGATAGTTAGAGATAGGAAGACTTGGCAGAGAGCACATTATAAAGTAGAGCTGCAGGAGATAGTTAGAGATAGGAAGACTTGGCAGAGAGCACATTATAAAGTAGAGCTGCAGGAGATAGTTAGAGATAGGAAGACTTGGCAGAGAGCACATTATAAAGTAGAGGTGCAGGAGATAGTTAGAGATAGGAAGACTTGGCAGAGAGCATATTATAAAGTAGAGGTGCAGGAGATAGTTAGATATAGGAAGACTTGGCAGAGAGCACATTATAAAGTAGAGCTGCAGGAGATAGTTAGATATAGGAAGACTTGGCAGAGAGCACATTATAAAGTAGAGGTGCAGGAGATAGTTAGATATAGGAAGACTTGGCAGAGAGCACATTATAAAGTAGAGCTGCAGGAGATAGTTAGATATAGGAAGACTTGGCAGAGAGCACACTATAAAGTAGAGGTGCAGGAGATAGTTAGATATAGGAAGACTTGGCAGAGAGCACATTATACAGTAGAGCTGCAGGAGATAGTTAGAGATAGGAAGACTTGGCAGAGAGCACACTATAAAGTAGAGGTGCAGGAGATAGTTAGATATAGGAAGACTTGGCAGAGAGCACATTATAAAGTAGAGCTGCAGGAGATAGTTAGATATAGGAAGACTTGGCAGAGAGCACACTATAAAGTAGAGCTGCAGGAGATAGTTAGATATAGGAAGACTTGGCAGAGAGCACACTATAAAGTAGAGGTGCAGGAGATAGTTAGATATAGGAAGACTTGGCAGAGAGCACATTATAAAGTAGAGGTGCAGGAGATAGCTAGAGATAGGAAGACTTGGCAGAGAGCACATTATAAAGTAGAGGTGCAGGAGATAGCTAGAGATAGGAAGACTTGGCATGAGTTGGTTGAGGGCATATGCCCAAATCGGGGTTAAAAAGACACAAGAGAGAGAGAGAGAGAGAGAGAGAGAGAGAGAGAGAGAGAGAGAAAGACAGTGGGTCCGTTATCATAACTACGAGCGGAATGACAATGACGATCATGTCTGTAACCATAACTCTGAAGTATTTGAGTTCTAATAGTTCCTACGTTCGGGTATAATGAATATGCTTAAGAAAATATCGGGTATACTGAATATTCTCAATAACTGTTAGTGGATCAGGGACAAGCCATTATAGAGTAAAAACGCTACTTAATGTGGCACCTGGTCCACAAAGAGTTAATGAATATGCTTATGATTTATTCTGATTTTATTTTTTCCCGATCCAGAAGCACTTGAGCTTTCATCTCTTCGGCTCGGTGCTATGGACATCGTATCCTTCGGTTCGGTGCCACGAACACAATAAATCTGGAGAACCTGTGGCTTTTTTGCCAGCACGTTGAATTGAACCGCACTCACAGAGAATTTGTCACCGTCGTCCAACGCGCTATGAACACGCTAGGCAGGCGAGCAATTTTTTCTAAAACATTCACCCCCGAAGATGAGAGATTGCATTTTATTTGCACTGAACACATCATTACAATATACTTCTGACCCTGACATTAGCACTGTGACATCATCAGAACACATCGTGTGCTATTTGATATCTGCTGAGCCTATGACCTCAATATCTAGTGACCTTTACATTTAGACTAATAAATCTCCGTGCGATAAAATGTAGCAGCGTTTCCCAAACTGGGGTCCATGGACTTCCGGGTTTCCGCGAGGTACTCATATGAGGTCTTTAAGCGCTTGCAGAAATATGATCTGTGACATTTCAAACAGAAGAATACATTGTTTAAATATGTATAAAAACAGTGGTAACTAGTTCCTCTGCGAAGCCAAAGGATACGGATCAGACATGAATCTAAATGTCTGACAGGATAAAATGAAAGCTGATTTGAAGTTTCCCGTAGTCTGAGAACATTGTTTACTATTTTAACACAAAGATAATTCATTCCTGTCCATTTTCATATATAGAAACCTTTTGGTATTCGCGGCAGAATTATGAATTTAAAATGGGGTCAGCAGTAATGAAAGTTTGGAAACCACTGAACTATATCATTCCTTCACATTGAGATTAGTTAGCATCACCATTATTATGTGCCATACCGGCTTACGTAGACGTTCATAGATCGCCATCATTAACAAATCAGAGAAGAAATAATTAACTACAAACTCAACTTCTGGATCAATATTTCTTCATGGCAGTACAACACAACATAGTTACGTTCAATCATATTATGAGAATATGAAATACGAGAAGAGATTAAAGGAATATAATCTTATATCAAAACACAATGCGAACATACTTTAACGGGATCAGGTAACAAATGACAAATAGTATTATCGATATAAGAGAAGACTGCAGTATGATTGATTGATTGTTTGATAGGACCATCATCATTGCACTTCGATGAGTAACCATACGTGCTCCGATCTCTTTCTTACACAGGAAGATCTCAGTGGCAGTGCACCAACTCCATAGCACCGGCGAGGGTTCCCGATGTAATTTGGATGATGATGAAGATATTTTGTAGCAATGTTATATTAAAATTGTCGAATGAAATGATATATGTATCTATCTGTTCAAATCCATCTGTTCTTCTATCTGCCAATATGCTTCTCTATATGTATATATGTATGCATGTATATTTGTGTGTATGTATATCTGTATGTATATCTGTATGCATGTATATGACCCCGTATATACGCCGTCTGCAGTCGGTCGGGCTATATTTGATCAAATCTCTATCTCGTCCATATTTCATAATATCTGCTCACAATCTCATCATATATATATTATATATATATATATATATATATATATATATATATATATATATATATATATATATATATATGTATATATATATATATATATATATATGTATATATATATATATATATATATGCCAGCTATATACCCACTTTTTGTCTTGTGATTTCCTTACTGTGTACGGCTCACCGTAACCTAGGTCTCTTTCAATCTCATATTCTACCCATGTATAGTATTACTAAATGGTACCATCTCAGATCGAAGCAAGTACTGTCTGGGTCACGTACGAAATGGTCAACCAGGAATTCCAAGACGGTTTAAATGCGCACACAGAGAGATAGAGAGAGGGAGAAAGTCCAGAGAAAGAGAGAGCCAGAGAAAGAGAGAGCGAGAAAAAAACCTAGTCTATGCCATAATTACATACAGCGCTTGATAGGAAAATCGAATAAAATAGCATCTGAGGTCAAGAAAGACGTTGGAAGATATCCAGGAACGTGCAAATGAAAAATTGGCAGATTGTAGATTTTCTGTAGAAATACGTTTAAAAAAAAAATTAATGGTTTTTTTCTTACGGAAAAATGACACTATTATGTCCTTGTTAACCTGCATCTACTGTTAAACCTGGGACTCTATTTCTTCTTCTGTGAACGTTCCATATCGACCACTTGTTAACCACTCTATGATTTGTATGTGATCCAAGCCTAAGAGCGATTGTACGTTGTGTCAGTTATACGCTTAAAAGTAGGCCAGCACATCCGATTTCTACGACGTTCTTTATTCACTTGGATAGCTTCCATTGACCCCTACCTCAGTCGCCTCTTACGACATGCCTTGTAGGTCACAGTGTTACTATTCTTTGCTCCCCTTGTGGGTTCCGGCAACACACTGGCGAGACAGTCATATAAGATAAGTTGAAGATAAATGGAAAGATGTCGAATAGTCTGTAAACACGTCGCCATAGCACAGTAAAAGTCAGTTGGAGTTGGTGATCTGCCAACTGTGTCTACAATTGATTTTCTAAAAGTTACCCAGCTGTTTGTTAACAGGCACCTAGACTACGTTTAGTTTAACATTCGGAATCATCTTTGTAGATAATTCTTCGAATGCTCTATATCAACCACTTGTTAAACTACTCTATGTGATTTGTATGTGATTCGAGCCTAAGAGCGAATTTACGTTGTGCCAGTTATTGCGATTACAGATAGGCAAGCACATCCAATTTATGCGATGCTTTTTATTTACTAGGGTAGCTTCACTAGACCCCTACCTCAGTCGCCTCTTACGACATGCCTTGTAGGTCGCATTGTTAGTATTCTTTGTTCCCAACGAGAGCATCGACAACATACGGGCGATCTTCGTAGATACAACGTTAGTGCCGTACCGTTGACATATTTTGCTAACTATAGGAAAGCCGATCACCTCTTGGGACGTCTTAAGCTGATAGACGTCAATTCGATTTATTTACTCAGTTTACAATCTAATCATTCAATATCACTTTTGCCCAACCAAAAATTATACATAAATGAGATTAATATAAAAGTAGGTTAAATGTGTCATATTAATCCCATGTGGGATAAAATATCCAAACTCATAGAAATCTGTTGTTCTAACTTTGATTTCAAGAAAAATAGATGTGTTGATCTTCTTCTTCTTCTTTGCGTTCGTTCTTTACGACCAATTTTAATCACACTTTGTGATATGTTTGATCT
This sequence comes from Arion vulgaris, assembly GCA_020796225.1. Lineage (NCBI taxonomy): Eukaryota > Metazoa > Mollusca > Gastropoda > Stylommatophora > Arionidae > Arion > Arion vulgaris. The sequence goes on from CM036764.1 coordinate 14,827,884, forward strand.
TTGCCAAGAACGTGTATACGTTGTACATTGGTTTGGTAGGCCCCTAAACGCATAGACTTCACGTTTAGGACACATGCATCCGATTTCAGCCAAACCTCCTTAGTCGTCTCTTACGACATGCGTGGCAGGTAGCAGTAGTTCTATTCTTGACACCCAAAATTTGGGCCCCGGTAACCACTCGGGCGATGTTGATCTAACTGACCGATATTTCACACATGAGTAAAGCAACTGACCCGCATATCCATAATTACTTGGTTTTTTCTTCTTTTTCCTATTCAAACACTTCATATCGACCAATAGTTAACCACTTTGCTTGATTTATATGTGATATGAGCCTAAGAGCCTAAGAGAGATTGTGCAATGTGTCAGTTATGCGTCTACAAGTAGGCCAGCATATCCGATTTCTGCTATGCTTTTTATTTACTAGTGTAGCTTCCCTAGGTAATACATCACTCGCCTCTTACGACATGCATTTTAGATTACAGTGGCACTAATCTTTGCTTCACTATCGGGCCCCAGCACCACACGGGTGATACTGGGTTTAGAAATGCTAACTGGTATTCATTCTGATTTCTCGTGACATATGTGTCGATGTTAATTAGAGAGCAGACAGGATGACTAGATTTGTCACCATGCCGGGGGGGAGGGGACAAGAGGATAAGTCAATGGATATAGTTGACATTCTGATCGCCACACATATTGTGACCCATATTGTGACCCATATTGTGACCCATATTGTGACCATATTGTGACACATATTGTGACCATATTATGACACATATTGTGACCATATTGGACACATATTGTGACACATATTGTGACCCATATTGTGACACATATTGTGACACATATTGTGACCCATATTGTGACACATATTGTGACACATATTTGACCATATTGTGACACATATTGTGACACATATTGTGACACATATTGTGACCCATATTGTGACACATATTGTGACACATATTGTGACCCATATTGTGACACATATTGTGACACATATTGTGACCCATATTGTGACCCATATTGTGACACATATTGTGACCCATATTGTGACCCATATTGTGACCCATATTGTGACACATATTGTGACACATATTGACACATATTGTGACACATATTGTGACCATATTGTGACCATATTGTGACCATATTGTGACATATTGTGACACATATTGTGACCATATTGACCATATTGTGACACATATTGTGACACATATTGTGACACATATTGTGACCCATATTGTGCACATATTTGACCATATGTGACACATATTGTGACACATATTGTACCCATATTGACATATTGACACATATTTGACACATATTGTGACACATATTGTGACTATATTGTGACCATATTGTGACCATATTGTGACCATATTGTGACACATATTGTGACACATATTGTGACACATATTTGACACATATTGACACATATTGTGACCCATATTGTGACACATATTGTGACCCATATTGTGACACATATTGTGACACATATTGTGACCCATATTGTGACCCATATTGTGACACATATTGTGACCCATATTGTGACCCATCTTGTGACCATATTGTGACCCATATTGTGACCATATTGTGACCCATATTGGACCCATATTGTACACATATTGTGACACATATTGTGACACATATTGTGACCATATTGTGACCATATTGGCATATTGACCCATATTGTGACCATATTGTGACACATATTGTGACCGCCATATTGTGACCCATCTTGAGACTCCATATTGTGACCATATTCTACACATATTGTGACGCCAAAGAGGGTTTTCATCTAAACATAATTCCCAAACTTGTTCAGCCCCCGCCCACTTGCACAACATAAACTTTGAACGCCCTGCACATTATAACAGTTTGCCAACGCCCCTCCCACATATATACATGCTCTATTTCTCTTTGACATAGAAAATTGATATATATTTCTTTAATACATGGTCAATTTTCAAATGATTATATGCATGAAATTTTAAAAAATGCAGAATAAATGGATCGTGTAAGACGGGCATAAGATGAATTAAAATGCAGAATTACAATTTTAAATGGTTATTCAATCGCAAAATCACGAAAATAATTTATTTAAAAATAGTTATTATGAAATTCTTCTTTAAGGAGCCACCAACCCCTAATGGTCTGAACACCCACCAAATTCTTTCTAACTCATTATCCCACCCCATAGAACGCTTCAGCGTCCACTTGGGGGTGGGGTGGTGGGGGGAGGGCAGTACCACCTCCTTTCGGAAAAGTTGATCTAAACCAATCTCTGTCAACAGCAAGTATGCAAGTTAAGAGCTGGATTGAAACTATCAGTGGACAGAAAAGAACATGTTTATGAGTAGACCCATCAATCAACAACGAGGTGGTACGTTAGTCGTTTGACGCTGTTGAAGATATTGCGAAGGAGATTGAAGCACTAATTATGGACAAGTCAGTAGTGCAATAAAGATATTGCAAATTGAAACTGAAGTTAAAGTTATTTCTATTCTGAGATCTGCAACAACTCTATTTCATTTGTGTTTTCATTAACCAAATAGTAAATCACAAGCTGATCAGATTGAGAGAGATGGGTGTCAACATTGGTGCAGCTCGAAAAGAACGACTTAGGAAATATTCCAAACGATTGATAAATCAACATCAAACTGGCATGTTGGGGCACTGGACGTTGATGAATTTGTTGAGACGGAGATCGGAGCACATATGGACGTGTGCGGAGTGCTAAGATGATAGTTCTCATATAACTGATATACGATCGCGAGAGAGAGATATATAACTGATATACGATCGCGAGAGAGAGATATATAACTGATATACGATCGCGAGAGAGAGATATATAACTGATATACGATCGCGAGAGAGAGATATATAACTGATATACGATCGCGAGAGAGAGATATATAATTGATATACGATCGAGAGAGAGATATACTCGTGCATATGCAAGTGAGTAAAGGGAGCAAGTAACTGGGTCCAACGTCAGCACTCCATTCCCTATCACATAAAGAACATGTATAGAGCTTACATGTATAGAGCTTACATGTATAGAGCTTACATGTATAGAGCTTACATGTATAGAGCTTACATGTATAGAGCTTACATGTATAGAGCTTACATGTATAGAGCTTACATGTATAGAGCTTACATGTATAGAGCTTACATGTATAGAGCTTACATGTATAGAGCTTACATGTATAGAGCTTACATGTATAGAGCTTACATGTATAGAGCTTACATGCATAGAGCTTACAGGTGTAGCTTAATCGGTATTGAGCTAGATCACAGCTCCGTGATGGCAGATTGGAAAGCACATTAGTTCTCGTCGTAAAGAACGGTAACAATCGACCTCATCGTTCAGAAAGCAATGGTAAACTACTGAACGTATAAATGGTGCCTAGCAAATTGACGACTCGTTTACTGTGATTGCTATGTCCCGTAAAGGATATGTCACGATTTTCATATTTCATCTGTTACAAACTCTCATTTTCATATTTCATCTGTTACAAACTCTCATTTTCATATTTCATCTGTTACAAACTCTCATTTTCATATTTCATCTGTTACAAACTCTCATTTTCATATTTCATCTGTTACAAACTCTCATTTTCATATTTCATCTGTTACAAACTCTCATTTTCATATTTCATCTGTTACAAACTCTCATTTTCATATTTCATCTGTTACAAACTCTCATTTTCATATTTCATCTGTTACAAACTCTCATTTTCATATTTCATCTGTTACAAGCTCTCATTTTCATATTTCATCTGTTACAAACTCTCATTTTCATATTTCATCTGTTACAAGCTCTCATTTTCATATTTCATCTGTTACAAACTCTCATTTTCATATTTCATCTGTTACAAACTCTCATTTTCATATTTCATCTGTTACAAACTCTCATTTTCATATTTCATCTGTTACAAACTCTCATTTTCATATTTCATCTGTTACAAACTCTCATTTTCATATTTCATCTGTTACAAACTCTCATTTTCATATTTCATCTGTTACAAACTCTCATTTTCATATTTCATCTGTTACAAACTCTCATTTTCATATTTCATCTGTTACAAACTCTCATTTTCATATTTCATCTGTTACAAACTCTCATTTTCATATTTCATCTGTTACAAACTCTCATTTTCATATTTCATCTGTTACAAACTCTCATTTTCATATTTCATCTGTTACAAACTCTCATTTTCATATTTCATCTGTTACAAACTCTCATTTTCATATTTCATCTGTTACAAACTCTCATTTTCATATTTCATCTGTTACAAACTCTCATTTTCATATTTCATCTGTTACAAACTCTCATTTTCATATTTCATCTGTTACAAACTCTCATTTTCATATTTCATCTGTTACAAACTCTCATTTTCATATTTCATCTGTTACAAACTCTCATTTTCATATTTCATCTGTTACAAACTCTCATTTTCATATTTCATCTGTTACAAACTCTCATTTTCATATTTCATCTGTTACAAACTCTCATTTTCATATTTCATCTGTTACAAGCTCTCATTTTCATATTTCATCTGTTACAAACTCTCATTTTCACTTGCGAACATCATGGTTGTTAAGTATTGTAGCATGATCAATTTTTAATATGGCGTCCCTTCGTACTTCTCTCTGATTCCACACATTCTTAACAAGTTTTTTCTTTCTTCAAATTACACAACTGATAATACCCGATCTCTTGTTAATCTCATGTTCACTCTTCTGAAAACGGCACGGCAAAGATATGTAAAGCTGTCGACTGTCAAGAGACACCAGTTCGTAACTTTGATTTATGGCTCGTTGTGCTACTCTTTATGAGCATACTGAAACTTGATCCCAGTTTTCTAGATGTTGATGGCGAAACAAAGCACAGCACTAAAACAATAGTTATTTTCTACGTGTGTATGCTTGAAGAATAGTACAGGAAGTAAGGGTCAACAACACATCTGAAAGTATAAATTGTTGGCATCAACGAACGAGGATAGATTTAGTTAAGTATTGTTGAAGAACGGGAAATAACACCGGTTTATCTTAAACATTCAGCAATATTGACGAGTTATCGCTCATAACTTTTCACATCAACTCTTCCTCTCTCTCTCTCTCTCTCTCTCTCTCTCTCTTATACTTAGTTATATATACTACACACAACTTAGGGATCTCCTTCTTCTTCGAACGATCCGTAACGACCACTTGTTAAATCCCTCTTTCTAATATGTATGTGATCTGAGGGAAGAGCGATTGTACGATGTGCCAGTTATGCGCCTACAAGTAGGCCAGCACATCCGATTTCTGAGACCTCTTTTATTTACTAAGATAGCTTTCCTGAGCCCCGGACTTCAGTCGCCTCTTATGCCTTGTAGGCCGCAGTGTTACAATTATTTGCTACCATGGCGAGTTGCCGCAACACACGGGTGACTTTGGGATCTGATTTACTAGTACCTCTGAAGTCAGAGTAAGGTTAGCTTGAATGGTGAGGGACACTGGTTATAAGGAAAGCAAACAATGGCACCAATATCAGTGAGAGGTACCATATTAGACTTAATACGTGACAGACAAATAACAGACTTTACATTGTTAAAGATGTTATGTCTCACTGTTTCTTAGAAGTCAAGAAAAATATAATAAACATAATAAGTCCAAACAGGATGTCTTCTTCTTCTTCAACCTTCGTCCCTAGGTGGACATAGGTCCGCAACCAAGACCTTCCAAGCCCGTCTATCCAAGACCATCTTTTCCAGATCTCTCCTCTTTCGTCCAATTTTCTTGCATTCCGTCTCCAACTCTCGTCTCCAGGTTCTCCGGGATCTTCCTCTACCTCTATTGCCCTTGGGGTTCCTTCAGAGAGCCTGTCTCGTGATATTGTTAGGGGTTTTCCTCAGTGTGTCTCCTATCCATCGCCATCTTCTGCTCCTTATCTCTTATTCCACCTGCCGTTGTTCCGTTCTATCCCATAGTTCCCTGTTTGTTATCCTGTCATAACATCACTGCTCTATGCATGTCTAATCCTTAGATATTTGTTACTAATTATATTGATAGATAAGTCTACTCAATAAAGTCATCCACAACGCTTCTCTTGCTAACAACACCAATCTATCATGGATTATTATTAATGGTATGTTATGCCTAATTCGAACCAATATGTCTCTTTTATTTTACTGGATTCCACATCCATACTTCCCATCATTCCCAAAATTTCCGCATGGAGATTAAACACCTACATTAATAAAGAAAACTAAATTATTAAAGTGAAACAAAAAGGATACAATCTTCACTAGGGACAATGTACTGGTCCCAGAACTGATAAAGGCAGCCTAGGCAAACTCTCTGATATAAGGCGGGTCAGGAGAAAGCAATAGCTCAAATAAAATATGCACATGTTTGTTGCATCCATTGTTTTTTATGTTTAACAGTATGTCATCATATATATAACATATGAAAGGTTTTAATCATTGATGTCCAGCGTGGTCCCGCGGATCCATGCGCCCTTGCGATACATTCTTGGCGTCAGAGTTTAACTTCAATTCGAAGCTCTTTACAGCTCAGATATCATAATTTCAAGAAAAATAATGATTTCTTAATGACAATTAATTTTTTCAGTTTTTTTTGTTAACAGAATTAGAAAAATAAAACGTAATTCAGCGTTAAGTCAATGTTATATTAATGTTATTAATTTTTTTATTAATATTATTATTTATGTTATTAATTTATTAATGCTTTATTATTATATATTAGAAAATGCAATGGTTTAAAGGGCTTTGAAGTCAAATGACTGACTTCCTCGTACCAGATTTTTCTCATATACGGCTCGGTCCCTTTCAGTAGAAATGACACGCCACCTGCCCAGAGTATTGCAAATTCTCCGCAGCGTTGGCAACAATCATAGGTGTCTCTGAAAAAAATATGCATTCTTGAACAGAATGTGAGGTAAGGATTCGAGCCCTCGACCTTCGGAAAGTAAGGCAACGGTTTAATCACTTAGTTACATAGACCAAAATATATATTAGACCACATCACCCCTCATGTGTCAAAGAAACAGTTGAGTCTTATCACCTTATTCTCCATTATACGTTTTGACAACAAAAAGCACAGCAAACATGTTCAGAGTGCATTCACAAATGAGAGGAGGCTGCTCTGTTCAATAAAGCATAAAAACGACCAGATCTTCGTATTGAGAATATGTATTGAACAATCACTGGAATTCACTACTGTACATATATTTCATACTTATATCATGGACAGAGAAGAGAACACATATATCTATCTAGAAAGAACTCAAAATCAAAGAAAGCAGGATATTGCTACAAACAAGAATCAGAAAATTAAAGTATTTTGGACATATAAAGAGACACGAAGGGTTGAAGAATTCCCTCATGGAATGAGTCATCCCGGCAAAGATGAGAAGAGGAAGACCAAGGAGAAGGTGAATTCAAGATATAATTGATACTTTGAGCATGACGGATGCAGAGACGCAACATCTGGCCTATGAGAGAGAGAGAAATTCCGAAGGACTGTTAGGGTGGCAACATTTTAGAACAGAACAAGCTATTTGATGATGAGATACATTGCATATACTTTGATGAGACATTTAACAAAGTTCACGTATGTACACTATTGATGATCTTAAACGAATATGAATTACCATTGCACGGTATCACTATTCTGAAAGATATGTACTCAAGTAACAAGTGTCTCGTCAGACATCAGGGATCACACAGTAGATAGTTCAAGATCAATTAAGATGTTCGACAAGGCTATACTAAGTCCCCATTGCTTTTCCTGTTGTTTGTCGACTCGGTAATCTAGAAGATAAACGAACGTGGTGGAAGAAAGATTATCCTAAAACTAATCAAGAGACTTGAAGTCATTGATTTCATTGACAACTTAACACTATTGCCACACCCTAATAAGGACACACAAGAAAATTAACAAGCAGAGTAAGTCGATACACTAAATCACAAAATAAATTAATGCTAATAGAAGCAATGTAATGAGAAAAATTAACACACAAAAAAACATATTAGAAGAGATTATGGAAAAGGGAGGACAAATAGAAGAGAAAGTAGGGAGAACAAAATATTGTCTGCTATGTAACCATAAATATTATATAGAAAGGATATTAACGCAAGAGTTGAAATTGTTACTGCATCATTCAGAACATTGTACAACATATGGAGACCATCAGCTAACAGGACACAGACACAAACACATACGAATGAGCGGGGTACTCAATCTTACTGTATGCATCACTTGCATGTAAAACAAATAACTCGACAGAGAGTCACATAACATATTTGGAATGAAGTTGTCTATGAATAGTTCTGCAAATTCGATGTAATCAAAGTATACCTAACACTGGGATGACCAGACGCAGATGGATCAACAATATCATCAGCAAATCAAAACTGAAGAGATATAAATGTGTGGAGACTATATTGAGAATTCAGAAGATCAGACATTCACGTGTTGGTCTGAAATGAAATCTGCGAGGCAGAGATAAAGATAGAACTAGAGAGACATGGAGATATTGTAGACAGAGAAATTGAAAAGACGGAAATGATCTGGAACGAACTAAGCTGACCTACTCAATATATCTCTGATTGGAGGAAATGTGTTGATGTATTATTCACTAATGTTTCAACGATCGATAGAGAAGAAGAACAAATTTTATATATATATATATATATATATATATATATATAATAATAATAATAATAATTCCTCTTGTACCGTTATATGTTACATAGGGCCTGCAAGTAATTTCTCCATACCGCTCTATCCTGGGCAACTCGCTCAATCTCCTCCATGGAAGTGAGATCGATATTTCTTGCCTCTCTCAGCACAGTTCGCTTCAGGGTCTCCTTAGGTCGACCTCTCTTTCTTGAACCCTTTGCATTCCACTTCAATGCCTGCTTTGATATTCTTTGATCATTTCTCTTCAAGGTGTGCCCAACATATCTCCATCTTCTCTTTCTTATAACAGTTGTCACTAGTGGTTGACCAGACATGTCTCTGATTTCATCACTTCTCCTGAATTCGTTCCATTTTATATTCATTATTTTTCGCAGACATCTATTTTCAAATGCATTCAACTTGCTTTCTATATCTTTAGTAATTTTCCAACTCTCGCTGGCATATGTTAGGATTGATACAACATTTGAATTGAAAATTCGTAATTTAGTTTTAATACTATATAACTTGCAGTTCCATATTTTATTTAGACTTTTAAAAGCTGATGTTGCTTTGCCAATTCGTATCATAATTTCTTTTTAACATTTCCTGTGCAATCAAATTGCTACCCAAATAGGTGAACTGCTCTGTTATTTTATCATTTTAGATTCCAGTGTGATATCTGCAGTACTTGCCACAGTTGTCTTCATTATATTTGTTTTTCATAGCTTATCTGCAGTCCAACTTTTGATGCTATAGATGACAATTTGTCTGTATTTCTTTGCATATCTTGGTTGTTTCTACTTAACAAGGCAATATCATCTGCAAAATCCAAATCTTCTAGTTGACTATTTTCTACCCAACCAATGCCAGTTTCGCCCCTGCAACATTTTCGCATCACCCAGTCAATGACCACTCCAAATAATAGCGGAGATAGAATACAGCTTTGCTTTACTCCGGTTTCAACCATAAACCAGTCGCTGTGTCCACCATCAGTGCGAACTGCACACTCTGAACCATCATAGAGGCTCTTTATAATATTTATTATTTTGTCTGGTATTCCATAGCATCTCAAAATATTCCACAGAGAGATTCTGTGTAGACTATCAAAGACTTTTTAAAATCGATGAAATTTAGTATGAGTGGTTGTTGCTTCTCAATATGTTCCTCCAAAATTAGTAGTAGGGTAATTATTTGGTCTAAGCAGCTTCTCCCAGGTCTAAAACTAGCTTGTTCTTCTCTCAGGGTTGTGTCCACTGCTCCTTTGATTCTATTAAGAGTGATTTTGCAGAAAGTCTTGGTCATTACTGATAATAGGGTGATCCCTCTCCAGTTGTTGCAATCTTTGAGATCACCTTTTTTGGGGATCTTAACAATTATTCCCTTCTTCCATATATATATATATACACATTTGTTTGTGAAGCAATAATTAATAATTGTAAGAGTCAATCACTGCGGTTGTTCATTCTCTTGCAGAGAAATAAATAATTTATTAGCTCATATCAGCTTTATGAACGTAAAGGTTAATTTGAGATTCATTTCCTTTGTCAACAAATATATCTTAGACATTTTTGCTGCTACAGTTAATGACACTTTTTTAACACTGGAGGGATGCATGGAGTGATATTTCAAGAGAATCAATTCAGGTTTAATGTGTTCATTTGCCAAAGAGTGTATGACTGCGGTATAGCAATTTTCTTTATATAAAGAAGCTTTTTATTTAGTAGTAGCGACCTGTGAGTATTATTATATAGTAGTGAGTGCTGTAAAATGACCCACAACATCCTACATAAGTTGGAAGCACTCCAAAATAAATGCTAAAATAAATCATGTACATTTTGTGGACAAATACAATAGCAAACAAAGAGCTTTTAAAACGAACAAATTGTGCATTCTTGCGACCATCAATAATAGATGAAGAGGCATTAGACATGAATGGTGTATGGAAATGGAAGTAGGGCGATGGATAAAACAGCTCTCATATGGACAGCTGATGGGAAAAGAAGTTTTAGACGTCCAAAGAAAACATGGAGAAGAACTGTATAAATGTGGAGAGAGATTTGAAATAGTGTTACAGTGAAATAGTGTTACAGTGAAATAGTGTTACAGTGAAATAGTGTTACAGTGAAAACAGTAGAACGGCTGCAGAACGACAACAATAGAAATCGATTATTGAATCATCATTATGTGTTAAGCGGGACACGAAGCTGATTTATTTTTATAGAAAGATAGAATAAAGCTCAACACGAATATGTGACGTGATCATGTTATTATATCAAATCGATACCAACAAAAAAATGTATACTCATCAATAGAAAACAACTAATTTAATAATCAGTTTGGATTTACAGGTAAAATGTGTAATCTATAACGATGTGTGTATTGTGTAACATGAATATGAAATAATATGTCAAACAGAACAGCATTGATCGTACAAACAGAATTGTCTTGATAATTACGCGATAAGACCGACAATATGGCTATCCGGTTAACGTCAAAGACCACTTTTACGTTAGGACAAGATGCAATGTCGAATCTAGAAAATCAATATGAGCAATATGTAATCATACATAGAAATCAATATCGGGAAACGTTGTATTTTGAGCTTCTCATGTGTTTAACATTCTATAATTAACAACAATGGATATTGTAGGAGAGAAGTTAGCAGAAGACTAGCCATGGTGTTCCAGAGTGTGGTAAACAGTAAGAAACTATGATACGACACAATTTAGAAACAAAAGTAAGACTTCTGAGAACATCCATATTTCAAGAGGCAACAAATGGATGCCAATCGTGAACCATAACATAAACATTAAAGAACAAAATTGAAGCTTTTGAAATAAGGTATTACAGAAAAGTACTTAGAACATCATGGACAGAGAAGAGAAAAAACAATGCCATATAACAATACCTGCATTTAAAGAAGCATTGGCTCATAATTTAAAATAGAGTTTAACTTTTTGTGTGTTTGGGAGTAGTCATTTGTTACATGTGTTATATTGGAAGACGGGATAGTATATTGGTTAGTGTACTTGCTTCACAGTTGCGTGGTGCCAGAATCAAATTCAAAAATTGAAGTACCAGACAAACAAAACAAGGGCGACTCATCTAGCCTTGGAACGTAAATTAAACCTCCCATCCCTACGCTTAACGGAAAGCATGGACAACCAATTCCTTCATCCACCTGGGGGCAAACAATAGTATACAACGTGTTCTCACAGAATATCATTAACATTGTTTGCAGCCAAGCGTCACTGCCGAGTTGGTACTAAATCTAGTTTGAAAGTAAACATAACAAGCTGTAGTTTTCTATGTGTTTGTTGTGACATTGATACGTAGACTTGAACTACTACACGGTGAGTAGTTAGGAAACATGAGATCTGTGAGAAGACTTCAGTTCACTTGATGCGCTACGTTTTACGAGAAACCATACTCACTAACAAATCTCACATCATATATTTACTAAACGTGTGTTTACTAAGAAATATAATAAATTAACCACTTGTAGAAGAAATACAAGGACTGACACATTACGAACGAGGAACTCAAGAGAAACAACTAAGCAGATACCAGGAGAGAAAGAGAAGCTGGAGATGGATAAGACACACATTGAGAAGACCGACCGGAATCATTGCAAGACAGGCACTATTTTGGAACCCACAGGGACAGAGAAGTAGGGGAATGCCTAGATATACACGAGAAGAGAGCTGGTGACTGATATTAAAATGAGAGGTAAGACATGGAAATAATTGGAAGGGATGACAGGAGAGAGGAAGAGCTGGAAGACGTTTGTTGACGACCTGTGATCCATTGGTAGTTTAAAGGTGAAGAAGATGAAAAAATCCCACAGTTTTAACTTCCTACTAAGAGAGGTAGAAATGACACAAGCTTACCACTAGGAGTAATAGACTTTTCCCACAACACAATAGCAACATAATATATAGAACAAACTGATAAACTTGCAACATACACATTTCAGAAGTAAATTAATATAAAACGATAACAAATACAAACAAATAGTGTCAAAAAGCCACATTGGCTATTACCCAAGCCGCTAGAGCAACGCACAGCAATAACAGAAAAATATAATACTAGACTAAACCCCAGTGTTGTATCAGTGTGACGACAAAAGAAGAAAAACTATATACGAAATAAATTTACCATTTTCGCAAAGAAAAAAAACATCAAACAGTGCTAACAGAAACGAACAGTTTCAACGTTACATTAATAGAAATCAGAGAAGACATAAACCGTCTTTCCGTATGTGTATGATGGAATTGGATATCCACTCTTGCCGTTAGGGGTAGGGGTGGGAGCTTTAATTTGCGTTCCATAGCCAGATGAGTCGCCCTTGTGTTTTATCTTTATATATTTAGTATTGTCTTGATATTGTCTATAAACTTACAACTACTACAAATGTGAAATAGATAAATTTGATATTAATATACATTAAAAAATAATACAAATTTACCACAATGATGAACAAGAATGACATGCACTTACCATTCTTGACGAAAAGCATGTAAATATCCAATGTACAAAAGCAATCAAAGTTTTCCAACACATAGCCAAAGACCCTGTTGTTGATTTTCCACAACACGACATACTTGACCACTATTCGCTAATCTCCAATATCGATCTGGTTACTTTGTTTCAGACATGTATATCCAACTTGCTTTTAAAACAGATTTGTTCTGTTGAATACAATAAAAGAAATACTTATTCAAAACCTCGAAAATACTTTACCTTATTGAAAAGTGAAATACATTTTTTAGTACTAGGTTTTACAAGTTATAGAACAAATATTCGTTTGTTTATAATGATGTTGTTTCTTCACCTTTCAATTCATAACGACGCACAGGTCTTCAACAAACTTCTTCCAGTTCTTCCTCTCTTCTGTCATCCTTTCCAATTATTTCCATGTTTTACCTATCCTTTTCATATCAGCCAAAAGCTCTCTTCTCCATGTCTAATTAGGCCTTCACCTACTCCTTTTTCCTGCGAGTTCAAAACAGTGCCTGTCTTGCAGTGCTTCCAGTCGGTCTTCTCAATGTATGTCCTATCCATCGCCAGATTCTCTTCAGTAGCCCTTTCTCAACTGGTATCTGCTTAGTTCTTTCTCTGAGTTCCTCATTCATAATTATATCATACCATGTCAGTCCCTCTATTCTACGTAAATATCCATTTATGAAGATCTGTAGTTTTTGAAGGTATATAAACATGTTATTTACAATTATATATTATTATTAACACTTAAATATGTTATTGTTATTATCAACACTTCAATATGTTATTTAACTAAGCAGATACCAGTGAAGAAAGAACTAAAGAAGAGACGCTGGCAATTCATAGGACACACATTGAGAAGACTAACCGGGAGCATTGCAAAACAGGCACTATTTTGGAACATACAGTGAAAGAGGATTAGGAAGTCCTAGACATACCTGGAGAAAAGAGGATTAGGGAAGTCCTAGACATACCTGGAGAAAAGAGGATTAGGAAGTCTAGACATACCTGGAGAAAGAGGATTAGGGAAGTCCTAGACATACCTGGAGAAAGAGCTGGAGACTGATATTAAAAGGATAGGTAAAACATGGAAAGAATTGGCTGTTATGTCAGAAGTGAGTAAGAGATGTAAGAAGTTTGTTGAAGACATGTGCTGAGTTGGAAGTTGAAAGGTAAAGATGAGGAAATATATGATTATTATTAACACAGAACTTCGGATAGAATAACAGAACCAGGAACAAGTTTAGCTGCATATTTGGCTTTGTCACATGATAGTGTTGGGTCAACAATTAAAATGGTTATAACAAGAGATCAAATGAGATCAAAGAAATCAGAAACAAGTTTTGTACAGTATAACTTGTTGGAAAGATAGAAAACCAACATAATATTAACAAAATACAAAGAAAAGTGCAATATCTAGTGAGCACATATTGTATATACTATTTAATTTAATATTTTGCATCTGTAATTATTTTTTGTTGACATCCATACCCATTTATATTACAATATTAACTAAATTATCCAGTATACTGGCGTTGTCTTGTTATTTAAATAATGCGCGCCGGTATATCGGCTCGAGATGACGAGTGGGTTAAAGAGGTTGTGTAAGAGTGTGAATAACAGTTACAACAAATCGAAAGAGGTATTCAGTTCTGCATGTACATACCCAATGCTCTAATAAAATCCATATTTACAATTTAGGTACAGCAATGAGAATCTATTCTGGTTGAAGATGACCACACATTGAGTTACGAGTGAATAGAACACTCAGCTTTGACACAGAGTAAGAATAGAATACACACAATCAAAGTGGACTGAGTGTTTGAGGCATGAACAAGTTACATCACGTGAAAACGGAGGAAATAAGTACGGGTTTGATGTGTGAAGAAACAGCTTGTGTTCATTGTGTGTTATCAGGACCAGATTTAGAATGGAATACAGCTCTTAAGTTAGTTTGACAGATTACGAAAGAACATAAAACAAACGAGTATAGTTATTTTTTCCATTTTTCCAATTTTTTCCAGAAATTCCTTAGTTTATTTCCGAAGCTACGAAGATCGTGCTTTGTGCCAAACTTCTCTGCAGGTGGCTGTCCACTTCTGTAGAGAGGGATCGAGACATATGGGGTAAAACCTATTGCAATTATGTCATTCCTTCGGCTTTAGACCGTTTTAGATACTTTATGAAACCCATTTGGAAAATGTTTGTGATAAATAACACTTCATTCTGTTACATGAAGCATTGACATTGACTAAATAAAATATGAACTACTTGTATGTTCCGTAGTATTTTCGTATTTTTGTTTAATGTTTGTTAGCCAAAACGCCCTGATATAATCAAGTCTCGTTCTTAGAGTGAACTAGCATGCCTCGGATTAAATATGTTTTTTCTGATAAAAGTTAACAATCAGCAACATATGACAGGAACGACTAGCATTTATAGGAGGAGTCAATGTTGAACAATATCCGGGGTATCTGTGGCTAAGTGGTTAAACCATTGCATTGCGAGTCAAAGGACATGGGTTCGAATCCGGACAGCGCCGTTCTGTTCACGGGTGCATTTTTTCCAGAGACCCATAGGATTGTTGCCGGAGGGAGCTACAAAGTTTGTACTTTGCTCGATACTCTCGGGAGGTTACGTGCCATTTCAGTGGAGAGGTACCGAGCCATATCGAGTAAAACTTGGTGCAATAAAGTCAACTGCTTCAAATGTTTAACAAAATCTATTCAAAGTTATGGTCCTTGTAGGCTTCTTCTCCATTGCAGTCTGTTTAAGGATGTAGGGTTTGAAAAGATTTTATGGGCCGTAGGCGCAAATATCATAAAGAGACAACGCCGCGTATGAGTCAGTTAGCTGGCACTGACCAAGACCCTACCCCGACTCCTCGTGGTGGCTTTGGAAACACGTCACCAGACGTCATGCTAACGTCCGAATTCAAGGCGGGCAAACGCAGAGGAAGAAGAAAATAATTGAAACCGTTGGTAATCAATGTGTTTGACTGACATACGCATGCATTGTTCCGTCGCTGTAAACCGCGTTACATCGTTATATAAAACATATTCAGTGCTAGAGTAATATAGATGTCATCATGTATTGATATAGTTCTATGTATTTTTCGGAACTCAGAGGTTAAAGCTCTGGAGTTTAAAAAAGGGGAACTTCTTCTTCTTCTTCAAACGCTCCATATCGACCATGTGTTAAATCCCTCTTTGTGATTTATATGTGATCTGAGCTTAAGAATGAGTGTACGTTGTGCCGGTTATGCGCCTACAAGTAGGCCAGCATATCCAATTTCTGCGACGCTTTTTATTTACTAGGGTAGCTTCCCTATGGCTCTACCTCATTCTCCTCTTACGACATGCCTTGTAGGTCACAGTGTTACTATTCATTGCTTCTCTTGAGGGCGCTGGCAACACACAGGCAAAGTGGGATTAAAAGCGAAGGATGTAATTCAAAATACCAAAGGATGTAATTCAAAATGCCAAGTTCTCCCATATGACCCAGTTATCTCGCTAGAAATGGCACGACTGTTTCACAATGTAGGAATTCCATAGCTTTAGCAACAACCCTAGCGATCTATGGGAACATAATTGAGAGTGAAATGAAATACGTGACAAAGATTCGAACCTGCGACCATTTTAACGCAAGGCTGATGTCTTAACTACTTCACCACATAGACTCTGGATGAAATCATTAGACATACTCCTATTGTAAAGATGGCAAACACATTTTTACTTTTGTCACTACATTCCTTTCAGGATTACTTTCAAACCGAAGCGTGTATGCTTGTTACAGCAAATCAGAGTCACTCACTCCGCAAGAATAATAGTGATAGGGGCACGAGAATCGAGTGTGGCTTGTCGTGATGGCGCAAACACAAAGGGCGTCAGACCTTGTGATCACAGCTGCGAATTCCCAATTGTGAAAGATTGAATCCGGATAGATGTGGACATGATCAACATTCACAACGTCAGCATTATACTTTGTAGCGAATTTAGAGGCTGTGGATATTATAAGGTAAAAACCAGAAATTAACAATTATTAAACAGATAGCAGATAACTAAGTCAATGCTGATGTTGCTGTTTGCATGAGTATATATAAGTACGTGGTGAGAAATTAGGCAGGGTTTCTTAACGTGGATGGAAGAGTCATCAGGATAAGTACTTTCAGCGTGGATGGAAGAGTCAACGGATAAGTACTTTCAGCGTGGATGGAAGAGTCATACAGGATAAGTACTTTCAGCGTGGATGGAAGAGTCATACAGGATAAGTACTTTCAGCGTGGATGGAAGAGTCATACAGGATAAGTACTTTCAGCGTGGATGGAAGAGTCACACAGGATAAGTACTTTCAGCGTGGATGGAAGAGTCATACAGGATAAGTACTTTCAGCGTGGATGGAAGTCACGATAGTATTTCAGCGTGATGAAGAGTCATACAGGATAAGTACTTTCAGCGTGGATGGAAGAGTCATACAGGATAAGTACTTTCAGCGTGGATGGAAGAGTCATACAGGATAAGTACTTTCAGCGTGGATGGAAGAGTTACACAGGATAAGTACTTTCAGCGTGGATGGAAGAGTCATACAGGATAAGTACTTTCAGTAGGAAGGTACATCCGTGTGTTGATGGGGTTCGTAATCGGATGAGCTGGCCTACTTGTAGACAAATAACTGGCACAACATAAATCGCTCTTAGGCTCGGATTACATTCAACTCACAACGAGTAGTTAACAAGTCGTCGATATGGAGCGTTCAAAGAAGAAGATGTAGAAAGGTCACCTGTTAATGAGGCCTTCCAACGGCTTTCTAAGGGCTGTTAAAATGTCAATACTGACTTCACTGCACCAGGTTTTCCAATATATCTCGGACCCTTTTCGCTGAAATGACACGCCACTGACCGAGAGCATTGCGTAAAGAACTAAGTTCCTAGTTCCTGCCACAATTCTAGTTATCTTCGGAGAATTATACACTCGTAAATGGTACGACATAGTCTAGATTCAAACCCACGACACGTTGTTCGTTTCATATATATATGGTTACCTATTTGTATGTTTACACATTGGATCTTTGTGGCGCAGAGGCTAGGTACTTGCCTCTCATTCCAAAGTATTCGGTTCAATCCATTGTAGAGTCATCGGGTTATTTTTACAGAGAGACCTGATCTCAGTGTAAGTGAGATCGAATTCCTAGTCATATTAGAGACAGACGATCAAAGGTAGGCCCCGTGTTTAAGACGAGCAGGTCAAAGAGCCCTTGACAGTTCAAAATTGAGAACAGCAGGCTGAAAAGTCGCTACCCACGCAGATTTCATTACAACGACTAAAACATAAAATAAAAATAGAATACACACAATTTTTTCCGTCTTCTAAATTACATCATGGATGCTCGATGGTGCCACGGAGTTCGTGCACTGCCGCTGAGACTGCTGAGCTCTTCCTGTGTAAGAAAAAGATTGGAGCACACATGATTACACACCGAAGTGCAGTGATGATGGTCCTAACAATTAATGAATCAACCAATCAATGTTTATATATGTTTGACATTCGCAAGTGTCAAAACTAGCAATAGAATTATGTTATTATAATGTGACTATGCATAAAGTATGACTGCTCACTTTTACAGAGTTCTAACAAATAATTGTAAAATTAATGTTCCTTGAAAGCAGGCAAATACGTACTAATGAAAAGAATATCGGGTAATAATTCACAACTGAGAACATTTAATGTTTTACATGTATCAGTAGATTAAAGACATGAGGAAACCTTATACATTTTGGGTATTGTATTATGCTAGGTGACAGTAAACACATTCTGGCATTCAATAAATAGAAACAGGGAAAATATAAAATAGATATGCAGTATATTTTGTCACCACACTGTTATGAAATTGTTCCCCAGTGTTGTGGTTTTCTTTTGTCTTGTTCTGGTCTAGCGGCATGGGTGATATTTATTTACTTACTTACTTGCTTATTACATATTACTTATGATATTTATTTGGGTGATAGTTATTTTTGACAAGATTCTACAATTTCATTTATCCATCATTTTCACATTTTTCCTCACGCCTTCTTTCCTGGTGTTCTGTTGTAGTAGATCTTTATACGGTTGAGTTTCTTATTATGTGGCCGAACCACTTCATTCTTGTGCTTCTCAATGTAATCAATGCTAAAATTAAGCATTCTAAAATGTATTTGTCCATATAAATCATTGAAAATGTGATTTCCTAATTGCACCACATAAGAAATATCATTGAATTAACCAGGTACTACGATTGATTAATTGATTGATTGACATTAGGATCAACATTGCACTTCGGTGAGTAACCATGTCTATTCCGATCTCTTTCTTACACAGGACCATTTTAGCGGCAGTGCACGAACTACGTAGCACTGTAGATGGTGAAAATTTGTTGTAGGAACTTTATTTGTGTACATTTTTCTAATATATTTGGCCAGGACATCGAATTTCCAACCTGCTCTTTTTGATTTTCAAATGTCAAGGGTTCTTTTGTTTTCAAATGTCAAGGGTTCTTTTGTTTTCAAATGTCAAGGGTTCTTTTGTTTTCAAATGTCAAGGGTTCTTTTGTTTTCAAATGTCAAGGGTTCTTTTGTTTTCAAATGTCAAGGGTTCTTTTGTTTTCAAATGTCAAGGGTTCTTTTGTTTTCAAATGTCAAGGGTTCTTTTGTTTTCAAATGTCAAGGGTTCTTTTGATTTTCAAATGTCAAGGGTTCTTTTTGATTTTCAAATGTCAAGGGTTCTTTTGTTTTCAAATGTCAAGGGTTCTTTTGTTTTCAAATGTCAAGGGTTCTTTTGTTTTCAAATGTCAAGGGTTCTTTTGTTTTCAAATGTCAAGGGTTCTTTTGTTTTCAAATGTCAAGGGTTCTTTTGTTTTCAAATGTCAAGGGTTCTTTTGTTTTCAAATGTCAAGGGTTCTTTTGTTTTCAAATGTCAATGGTTCTTTTGTTTTCAAATGTCAAGGGTTCTTTTGTTTTCAAATGTCAAGGGTTCTTTTGTATGCTCAACTTGAACACGGGACTTACGTTCTATCGTTTTTCTTCAATAGGACTAGGAACGCGATATCGCCTACACTAAGATTAGGGATCTGTGAACAAATTTCACAATAGCTTCACGAGGATGCGAAAAGAGTAGCTTTGGAACGGGAGGTGAACACCTAACTTCTACGCTACATATACCACTCAAATAATCATAACCAGAGAGCATATAATCACAACCATATACTAACAAGCTTGTGATAAATTGACATTATTATTAAACTATTCTGTAAGAAGCCATTGACATCTTCTCTTGTAGATTTTTACTGGAAGTATAAAAAATAGGAAGCTGCAGGAGATAGCTAGAGATAGGAAGACTTGGCATGAGTTGGTTGATGGCCTATGCCCCATTCCGGGTTAAAAAGATAAAGAGAGATTAAAAAATAGAGCATGTTCAATTGTTCATTATTACAATCAGTTTACATCGCGCCCAAGGGCACTTAATTTAGAAACTAAACATTTCCACTCAGTCCGATTGTGTACCTTTTTCTCTACATTAAAATAATTCTACACAAGTTGCGACTTTTATTATGGATTGTGTTCCTCATGTGTACCAGGAACTGCTTACACAGTCTCAGACAAGAATAGCGGTCTCTATGGTGACGGTGTTAGAACTTGTACTTGTCCTTCTGAAGTGTGTGATTTCGAATCCGGAACAAGTCGAATGTCCAATTTTGTCATGAGATCCCTAGGAGTATTGCTGGAACTATGGAATTCGTGCTTTTTGCACCGCTCTCGGGAAATATCGTGACATTTCTGCAAACAGTGGCGGAGCCATATGGACAATGAACAAACCCTGTACAATGAAATATTTTTTTTTTTTAAATTAGAGCCGTTAGGCTTGATGTAACAAGACGGCTGTGTGGTGCCGGGGCACACAAGAGAAGCAAAGAATAGTACCACTGCCACCTAGAATGCATGCCGTAAGAGGCGACTAATGTAGGCACTAGTGATGCTACTCTAGTAAATAAAAAGCAGAGCAGAAATTGGATGTGCTTGCCTACTTGTAGACGCATAACTGGCACAACGTACAATCGCTCTTAGGATCAAATCACATACAAATCACACAGGGTGATTGATATGTGGTCGATATGGAGCGTTCGAAAAAGAAGATGTAACAAGTCAAATATTATTATAAATATATATATATATATATATATATATGTGTTAGTTTGTGTCAGGCCTTGCCGGTGTGAGAGGAAACGAACGTGTCCATATACTTGCATGTCTGGCTGCTCTAAATGTCGGCCGATAAATGGACGAGACTGGTATTCTGAATTATCAAAGGTAGAGAGGTCATATACATGATTCACGTAATGGTGCTGAATCTTCAACCATGAGCCGATTGCAAGAATACCACGTCCAATGTGGTGTATACTGACATGAGCACTATACTGGTAGCCAAAGAAAAATAGTATGTACATGCATAGATATAGATATATACATCAGCATATTTTCTCAAAGAGCGATGTTGCTCCGATACGATGGATACAAACCAAAAGGTCGGCCACGCAAAAGTTGGACCTCAGAGATAATAGAGGCAACGAAAGACACTATTTATGAAACGCACGCAAATGCCCGTTCTATAAATATCTTCTTATCCTGACACTATGAGACAAAACATGATTGGAGAAAAGAAAGTAAGTACAGGCATATACATATAAATTGTATGTATGTTTGACATGGAGTAAGCACAAATAATTAACTGGCACACCATCCGTCATCTATGTTTTAGTTTAGTTAAGTCGTCATGTCATCATCACTCCTCGACGAACCAATTAGTCCATACGTGCTCCGATCTTCCATCAGTATGTCTCTCAGCGTGTGGCGACTAACGACACCGGTTTTTTGTTGGTTTACTATTCTTCTTTATATACTAGCATCGTGTTCTTGTCTAGCTACACCACAATTGACTTGGAATTCGTGCAGTCTGGTTAGTGTTTTAGCTTCACCACTAATACTTAAATAATGTATGCATCCTCTCTTCTTTAGGGAATTTATAATATCATCCTGGTACATTGCTCGCCCGCTTTGTACAACTATATCTATGTATGATACTAAGAACATATAGGCGTATTCGAGTATAGTGAACTCAGTTCTGATGGCTAGAAAACGACCAACTTTTAATAATAAGTATTTCCTATACTGTTGACACATAACAATGGCTTGTCTAATTAGTGCTACCTTCAATTTTTGGACAATGTTGTTGATTTAACGCTCAGTCCGATTTCTAATAACTCTCTCGTAAATGTGATCGATATGGCTTAGACTGACTAATGTGTTTCCCGTCGCTCAGACTGATTAATATGACTGTTTTATTAATACGACTGCTTGATTAATATATCTGCTTGGTTAATATGACTTCATGATTAATATTACTGATTAATTAATCATCATCAAATAACTGGAGATGAGCAGAAATTTACCACCGAAACAATCCTTAGGAATGTCTCTCTCATAAGTCATATATCCCGCTTCTACAGCTGTCGTGCTCAAGCCATCAGTTACATCCTGAATCCATATACTCGGTAGTCTTCTTATTCTCCTCTTTGTCGGGATGCCTTCTTCCATAATGCAAGAATACCAAATCAAATGTGGGGTAGCTAGACAAGAGTGCTGACGCCAAATAAAAATAGTAAATCGTCATAGAACTGGTGTCGTTAGTTGCCACATGATGAGAAACATAGTGAGGAGATCGGCTCTATGAACTATGGTTCGCTGTACAGTGATGATGATATGACGACTAAACTAAACTAAATATAAATAAAACTTATATATCAATATTCAAGTGTGACATGTCAAAGGAAGACATAGAAAGACAATAATGTGTTGCTTTACAGCTTTGCAGGAAAGAGCGTCAACAACTGAATTGATCGTCAGCACTAAGCAAAGGAAATTGTTGAGACTGATCTCTTTTCCTATCTACACTAATCAAGAATGTCTCGCCTGGTTACGCTATGTAATTATATACTGAGTGCTCTTCCATATATGTGTATGTGGTATCTCGTCTAACCTTTTGTTGGTCTTGTTATAGAGTGAGTTGGTGCAGCCTGTTATAGTTGTGGTATAGAACAGGTTGTTTGAGAATGGTTGGTGGTCGTCTATAATGATATCGGGAGTTGAGTGCGCCGTTTTGATATATTGGATAATGGGGTGAGGAATTAGGGATTCATTCTCATAGAAATATACGTAGATGTAGATGATTATAAGGAGAATGAAAAGATTGACTATACAGACGTTTGGCTGGGTCGGCATGGGGTGGTCACAAAACATTCGGTCAGAACGTATGTCGAGAGGGGTGTCTCTGACAACGACCTGCGTAGAATGGTATTGTATATTACGAGCATTGACGGCTGCAGAGGTTGTCAGGATGTGCCGGCCGTAAAAGAGCAATGACTTCGATCATAGCTTCGAACGAGGTTAAATTTTCCCTAGTAGCATTCAAACACAGTAGAACAGGGACTTTCATACGATAATCGTTGTTGTTGTTGTTGTTTTGCTGTTGTTGTTGTTGGTTGTGCTCGTTGTGTGAGTTATCATCCCAGTTATTGGTCTGGGGCCTCGAGTGCTGTGTAGAACTTACAAAAAGAACAGGTTAGTGTATTTCTTTCACTTCTCACGATCAGTCATTCGTCTATCATCACATACTACGGTACTTTAACTTGTACCATTATCAATAGCTCATCTATGTACATAAATCTTTCTCAGGTTTATTGTATTATAATCCTTAATGGCATCATGTCATTAAAAAAATATAGTATAGTTCACGGGTCTCTCACACTATCAGTCACATTCTGATCTTATACTTTCTTAATAATAATAATAATAATAATTCCTCTCGTACCGTTAAACGATACATAGGGCCTGCAAGTAATTTCTCCATAACGCTCTATCCTGGGCAACTCGCTCAATCTCCTCCATGGAAATGAGACCGATATTTCCTGCCTCTCTCAGCAAAGTTCGCTTCAGGGTCTCCTTAGGTCGACCTCTCTTTCTTGAAAACTTTGCATCCCACTTCAATGCCTGCTTTGATATTCGTTGATCATTTCTCCTCAAGGTGTGTCCAACATATCTCCATCTTCTCTTTCTTATAACAGTTGTCACTAGTGGTTGACCAGACATGTCTCTGATTTCATCACTTCTCCTGAATTCTTTCCATTTAATATTCATTATTTTTCGCAGACATCTATTTTCAAATGCATTCAACTTGCTTTCTATATCTTTAGTCCTTTTCCAACTCTCGCTGGCATATGTTAGGATTGATACAACATTTGAATTGAAAATTCGTAATTTAGTTTTAATACTATATAACTTGCAGTTCCATATTTTATTTAGAATGTTAAAAGCTGATGTTGCTTTGCCAATTCGTATCATAATTTATTTTTAACATTTCCTGTGCAATCAAAATTGCTACCCAAATAGGTGAACTGCTCTGTTATTTTTATCATTTTAGATCCCAGTGTGATATCTGCATTACTTGCCATAGGTGTCTTCATTATATTTGTTTTTTTCATAGCTTATCTGCAGTCCAACTTTTGATGCTATATATGACAAGTTGTCTGTTTTTCTTTGCATATCTTGGTTGTTTCTACTTAACAAGGCAATATCATCTGCAAAATCCAAATCTTCTAGTTGACTATTTTCTACCCAATCGATGCCAGTTTCGCCTCTGCAACATTTTCGCATCACCCAGTCAAATGGCCACTCCAAACAATAGCGGAGATAGAATACAGCCTTGCTTTACTCCGGTTTCAACCATAAACCAGTCGCTGTGTCCACCATCAGTGCGAACTGTGCACTGTGAACCATCATAGGGGCTCTTTATAATGTTTATTATTTTGACTGGTATTCCATAGCATCTCAGAATATTCCACAGAGAGATTCTGTGTAGACTATCAAAGGCCTTTTTAAAATTGATGAAATTTAGTATGAGTGGTTGTTGCTTCTCAATATGTTCCCCCAAAATTAGTCGTAGGGTAATTATTTGGTCTAAGCAGCTTCTCCCAGGTCTAAAACCAGCTTGTTCTTCTCTCAGGGTTGTGTGCACTGCTCCTTTGATTTTATTAAGAATGATTTTGCAGAAAGTCTTGGTCATTACTGATAATAGGGTGATCCCTCTCCAGTTGTTGCAATCTTTGAGATCACCTTTTTGGGGATCTTAACAATTATTCCCTTCTTCCATTGATCTGGGACAGTTTCTTCTTCCCATACTTTATTAAATAGTTCTTGAACCTGGCTAATAGTTGTATCATCAGCCACTTTGAGCATTTCTGCAGTAATGTTGTCATCACCCGCTGCCTTATTGTTTATCAAGGAATTGATTGCCTCCTTGATACTTACTTAATGCATAAGTCATATTCCCCCATAAAACTAATACTGTACTATTTCCTAACGCCACCTAGAGAATCATCATAGTTGTCAATACCTTCGGCCATGGCTATTCTCCTCAAGCTATTTTAAAACCGTATAGACTCTTTAATTTACATGTTTAGTGTATCTATCTATTAAAGTCAATATAGTGATAGTATGATGCCATAATTGCAATCTCTACGATGCCTACCTCTAATGCTATTCCGTCCACTACTTGTCCGTTTGACTCAACCGTCTTGTTCGGGCTCTTGTCGCTATCTTCTATACACGTCCGTCCAGTACGACTGCTTTCCTGTGACTGCCGTTTAGCGTCACGTCTTGAGCCTCGTGGCGTCATCTCCCTACGTCATATCTAACCTCTACATCTACGTTCTTCTAGTTTTAGTACCTGTCTTCTTTTTGTATGCAACATTTTGGTGTTTGATTTGGTTATACAGTCTAATTGTCATTCTGTTGGACTATCGTCGGTTGTCCGTCGTCCCTACTATAGTCGTCCCGAATATAGTCTGTTGTCCATAACAAAAGTTGATGACGATATATTACTGATGTTTGAGGCAATGAGAGAGGGAACATACTTGCATGAACAGAATCGATTGTCGGGTAATGAACGATGAATAAGAGGGACGTCCATCGCTTTCTATGAAATAGCTTGTTTGATGAAGTCACTCAAATAGATATTGAATTTATCCTGTTATTTATGAGTTTGGAATTACATATTGTACTAGTAGAAGACAATTGTTGAATATAAGTGTTACAAAAGAGTCATTCGTATATCTTGGACAGAGAAGAGAACAAATAGATCTATCCAGAAAGAACTCAAAATCAAAGAAAACTGGCTGATGCTACAAATAACAAAGAGAAAAGAGAAAATTGAGTTATTTTGGACATAAAAAAAGAGATGAAGCTCGGGTGAAGACCATCATGGAAGGAGGCATACCAACAAAGAGAGGAAGAGGAAGACCACGGAGAAGATGGATTCAGAATGTAACTGATGGTTTGAACATGACGGCTGCAAAGGTGGGACATTTGGCCTATTATAGAGATAAATTCCGGAGGACTGACGGAGTGGCACAGTTCTGCTCAGGACAAGCTATTTGATGATGATGGCTAGCAGAACTGGGTGCCTGAATGACTGAGTGAGACGTATTTAAAAATCAGCTAACCATTGCAATTATATTTATGCATACACTTCGACAAACTGTTGGAGGAGGCTGAGTACCAATTGGTTTGCCCGGAGTGATATGACGTCGGCTGAGTAATGAATAAAGAAAAACTAATTTTACTTCACATTTCATCAATTCTCAAAGAAAAAGTGTGTTCACTTTTGTTACTATTGTTGATGTGTATAGACATGTCTGATGAGCACCATTTGGGCATGGAAATGACTTATTTTGTTCATACATTTTTCAGGAAGAGTTCTTCTTCTTCTTCAGCGATCTCTGGTCACGCGCTTAATTTACATGGACCACAAACTGGGCAATCAGCCTCAGGTCCGCCATGCCTCCCCAATGCATAGTCTTCAGATCGACTGGGTGTGGCCACATGCTGCCTCTCCGCTCATCCAGGAGAGGACAGTCTTGCAGGATATGCTCTGGTGTCTGTTCTGCCGCCGACACCGGCAGAGAGCTGTTTGACATATTCCCAGGTGTCTGCGCACTAATTTGGAAGCCATCGGATCTGTACCAGTTGTGGAAATGGAACGGGCTACCGGCATTGAGCTCTTGAAAGACAGGGGAAAGAGGAAGAATTCTAAGTTTGCTGTATAAGCTCATTCTATAGTGTCTCGTCTTCTTAACTACTAGTTCGCATGCAGTCTCGCACGCTGTTGGACCTTACTGCAGAGATGTGCTCCAATCAAAGCTTTTAGGCACATCAGTCTTCTATGTGGACTGCTAAATACTGAAGGCATTCAATGTGTTATTGAGGTGATGTACGAAAATCTACAGATCTGATGTGGTCAGACCTGACCAGATCTGGAGACAACCGTGGGGAAGCTGCAGTGATAATAAGTAAAAATGTGTTATTGAGTGAGTCCGTGAACAGCTTCTTTTCACCGTCCAGAAGGCGTTATCTTCTGTTACAGAGTATGCGACGAAATAGCAGTCGTTGAACGACCCATGAAATGAAATAAAACAAAGAAACTTGTCAATTGGTAATTGTAGTAATCTACAATTTCATGAAAAACAAGTAACACAAATTATTTTTTCTACCATGATGTATAGTGGAGAATCTAGTGTAAGGCCAGTATTTTTATGTGACCAATGTCAAATAATAGTTGATGTATAGTGGAGAATCTAGTGTAAGGACAGTATTTTTCTGTGACCAACGTCACATAATAGTTGATGTATAGTGGAGAATCTAGTGTAAGGACAGTATTTTTATGTGACCAATGTCAAATAATAGTTGATGTATAGTGGAGAATCTAGTGTAAGGACAGTATTTTTCTGTGACCAACGTCAAATAATAGTTGATGTATAGTGGAGAATCTAGTGTAAGGACAGTATTTGTCTGTGACCAACGTCAAATAATAGTTGATGTATAGTGGAGAATCTAGTGTAAGGACAGTATTTGTCTGTGACCAACGTCAAATAATAGTTGATGTATAGTGGAGAATCTAGTGTAAGGACAGTATTTGTCTGTGACCAACGTCAAATAATAGATAATGTAGACAAGATTGTTCTATTTTACACACAGTATCCATGCAAAGTGGGACGGATTAGCTTAATATATAAGCGTTCATCTATCAACTCGTGTTCAATAGAGTTGTGGGTTCATTACCTCGACGTTCCACAAATAGGAAAAAGCAATTGACCCTTCCACCTCCTGAACAAAAGGGATAACAAAGGACGAGACAAACTCTTCATACCCTAAGATCTCGTCCGTATGGTGCTGGGGCCAGTAAGCGGAGCACAGAATATTAGTACTGCCACCTACAAGGCATATCGTGACTGACTAGGTAAGCAAATCTAGTAAATGAAAAGAATCTCAGAAATTAGATGTTCTGGTCTACTTGTATTCACATAACTGGTACAACGTACAATCGCTCTTGAGCTCAGATCACATAGAAGCCACAAAGAGTGGTTTAACAAGTGGTCGATATGGAGATTTGGCATTAAAAAAAAGAAGAAGAAGAATTTATATAAGTGTGTGTTCAGATTTGTGTACTACGTTATCAACACAAAAACAGATCTGTCTGATACTACTGATAATAATGACAAGTAGCAGATGGTTGTTTACGTGTTGAAGATAAAGATAATTGCGTCAGCTGGAGAGAAAAACGTACAAATAAAATATCTTTCTATATGAGAAATGACAATTTATAGCGTCTTTGACTTCACATGTTCAGTTTTGCAGGTCTGTATTTAAATCCACTCAATGAGTATTCTACAAGAGAACATCATGAAAGAAGGCGAGAGGAAGACCACGAAAAAGATGGTTATATGGCAGAGCAGAATCCTGTCAAAAAAGCATAAATAACTATCGCCAGGTCACTAGAGCAGAGCAAGATAAAAACAGAAAGTCATGACGCTGGGCATCAATCCGGTAACAGTGGGACGACAAAAGAAGAAGAAGATTGAAATGGCATATCAACAGCCAGTTCTAATATTGGACGGCATAACTGACCAGGAAAACTCTGACCTAGTTTGAGTTGGGGGCTGGATTTTATTTATGTTTGATAGAACACTTCACGTTATTTTTCAATTTTACTCAATTACATGAGTCTATAGTTATTTATTTATGAAAATTATTCATAATACTGATATTCCTTATTGTTAAACTTGACTTGTTGCATAATACTGATATTCCTTATTGTTAAATTGAACTTGTTGCATAATATTGATATTCCTTATTGTTAAACTGAACTTGTTGCATAATACTGATATTCCTTATTGTTAAACTTAACTTGTTACATAATATAACCTTGTTTTAGCATATGTTAATTTTAAAATGAATTCATCTATATACAACGTCTATATACAACAATACTGGAATGCGAGGTCAAGCGACGGTTGTAGTCTTATTTCCTAGAATTTTTTTTTTTGTTTCTGAGTCCGATCGCCGTATGAGCTTAGAGTTGAATGTGATCAATCTGGGGCATAAGATAAAGTGGAAAAATGACTGAATTAAACGATATGATCTGCAAATCATGGTTAAATAATACTCTTCTTTATCTTAAAACGATGACTCTAAAAACAGACTGCATCAATGCGACCTAGCAATGCTAGTTAGGATGAGAAAAAGACATACCTAGATTCATATATGCCATGCTAGAAACGAAAATATGCCATCCCAAATCACATATGCTTGAGCATAGCAGTAAAACACACAAAAACCCGTTCTAGATATTTCTTCTTATCCTGCCGTTGTGACACTAAAGACATTTCTTAGAAGAGATTGATGTAAAAAAAACAAAGAAGTATCTACATTTAAAAAAAGGCTAAAATCGCTACAAAAATCATCACAAACAAGTTTTCACCATCTGCAAGCTGCTGAAAATAAAGTAAATGCAATGAAGTGTAATCTGCAGTTTTGTATTGTTATATCTTATTTTCAGTTAGGAAGAGAGGTTTGTTATGTAGTTACACTAGAAACAACGAAGGAGAAAATGTTGCACGTCTTGTCTTTTTCAACATATGCAACTCACCAATTTCAAATGAGTTCAAAGAATTAAAAGAAGTGACTTAAAGACATAGAAATGATTTCATACACATACGTCCCCTGTATGGCTCAGTTAATCTTCGCAGTAATGCACTCGCAAATCTAACTTTGGGGTACATTTTCAATAACACCACCTTCATATCGCAAGACTAGCAGTTTAACCCATCGCCACATTCCCTCACACAAACAAAACATATAACAGCGAATGACCAATTAAAGAAGGAAAAACAATTCAGCATCATTCAATAGACAATAAACAATTTAAAAAATGCTATAATATAGTATTGTTAGTCAAACATAATCAGGAAAGGTTATAATACAGTATTGTTAGTCAAACATGACCAGGAACGGGTATAATACAGTATTGTTAGTCAAACGTGATTAGGAGCGGGTATAATACAGTATTGTTAGTCAAACGTGATTAGGAGCGGGTATAATACAGTATTGTTAGTCAAACGTGATTAGGAGCGAGTATAATCAGCAAATCGAAGAAGTGAATATAGAAACGGCATTAGAATTGAGATAGTAAAAATGGTAATAAGATGTATTATAAATGAGTAGTAAAACAAATTAATATAAAAACATGATATCACTAGTACTACTTACTACAAATTCAGTCGATAACGTAACAGTTTTGTTGCAGTTATCACTAATGTAACATCTAATATTGCAATAGTTGCTATAATACTATACTATATATATATAATACTATATTACTTACTCTATTGTTACAAAAGTTTCTACTAACACTTACGCGTCTAATACTACATACATTGCAAAAAGAAATATATAGTCTCTTCGTGCCTGATTCGATACTAGGTTTCAACAATAGATTGTCATTGTTTGTCGTTCTGTCCTTCTTTTTTATTAATTGTTTCCATGCCAGGACATGGTTCGTCTAACTCTCCTTCCAGATTTCATCTTCATGGTTTCTATTGCGCTTCCAGACCTTCTCATTGCACACGTTTTCTAGCTGAGAGATTTCCTAGACAGTTCTCTTAAGAGTGTATGTAGGACATACGTGAAATACCAACTGCATCTTCGTCTTTTAATGATGATCTACAATTATGCACATATGCTACAACAAATACTCGAAAATCGTGGCATATCCTTTACAGGACGTAGCCATCAACCACATTAAACGAGGTGTTGGTTCTATATGCACCACTTATACGTTCAGTAGTTTGTCATTGCTTTCTGAATGGTGAGACCTATTTTTACCTTTCGTAAAAATCCACGGAAACGAATTTGCTTCCAAACTTGCCTATTGTGGGGTTTTAACCAGGTACGCTTGGGTTCGTGATCGAGCTTACTACCGACTGAACTACAGATGGCCAACCCACAAATACAACTCCATCATTTACTGCTACATCTGTTGATGCAGCAACTACACCTTCTGTTCCTAGTACTACATCCGTCACTGCAGCGATTATTATTCATGTGTCTAATACCACAATAGTTAATACAATAGCTGCTATTTATCAGTCAATTATCACAATAGATGTTGCAACTGCTACTATTTATAAGTCTATTACCACATTAGTTGCTGCAACCTCTAATATTAATATGCCTAATACCACAATAGTTACTGCAGCCTCTAATATTAATATGCCTATTACCACAATAGTTACTGTAATAGCTTCTTTTTCTTTATATATATTACCACAATGGTTACTGTAATAGCTACTATTTATATGTCTAATTTCACAATAGCTACTGTTTATATGTCGATTACAACAATATTTACTGCAATAGCTACTTTTAATATGTCTATTACCACAATAGTTAGTGCAATTGCTTATTTTTCTATGCCTATTACCACAATAGTTAATGCAACATTTACTTTTCATGTGCAAAATACCACAATAGTTAATGCAACATTTACTTTTCATGTGCAAAATACCACAATAGTTACTGCAACAATTAAGTCTAGCTTCACAATAGATATAATAGAAACTTCTACTACTGAAGCCACCACAAGAACTACTACATCTATCTCTAACACTGCAAAGTT
Source organism: Arion vulgaris (assembly GCA_020796225.1). Classification (NCBI taxonomy): domain Eukaryota; kingdom Metazoa; phylum Mollusca; class Gastropoda; order Stylommatophora; family Arionidae; genus Arion; species Arion vulgaris. The sequence goes on from CM036764.1 coordinate 14,860,181, forward strand.
ACTAATATCTCCACTACTGAAAAAATTACTTATACAATAGCTAAACACTCACTATTTCTATTACTAATACAAGAGTGGTTGCTACAAGGACTACTACTTACTCTAAGACCACAATATTATTGCACAGACGAGATCTGCACTTACCTCAAATACTTCAGCATTTCCTACGCTACTACCTGTTCTTACAACTAATACTACATCATATACTACGCTGAGTACGTCCACATTTAGTGCTACAACGGTGGATGCAACTAACTGATGTGCGACTACAACTGCACACTATTATTAGAACTTGAAAACACTGTTTCCTTTAGCCGTAATATATGGCATCAACTGGTAACAACTATTTCGTCCCCGTTGGTCCGAGTTCCCTCCCTTGTGTAAACAATTCGGATCGGCAAAGTTCGATATCCGCTATCCGTTCTTGGGCAGCTGTTTGGATGTTAATGGCTTGTCAGTTACTCTAGCATGTTTCACCACCGTTAACTGACCTTAAAAGTTGGAGGTCATTACAACTGTCATAACTGCCTTCAAGGTAATTCCCGAAACAATATTTTTTAAAAATATATTATTTGACCAAAACAGAAGATATAGCACGTTCTCTGTAGCTTACGTATAGGATCTGAGTTGAAAAATAAATCGTGGCATAATATTTACACGACGTAGCCATCAACCACATTAAACGATTTTCTAGGCACCACTTATACGTTCAGTAGTTTGAATTTCTTTCCGAACAGTGCGGTCTATTTTTACCTATTGTAAAATCCCTGCCCGCCAAGGAGTTTGAGCCAGGTACCCTTGGGGTGTGATCGAACTCACTACCGATTAAGCTACAGACGCCCCCGAGGATCTGATTTAGTTGTCTATAAAGGATCGAATTAAACAACCATTTGAAGTTGGTTTGTTTCTTCCACCTGCTGTGTATGCCCACTATGAGCGTTTCCTCCACCTGCTGTGTATGCCCACTAGTGAAACACGTACAAACAAAGTACTATAGTTTTACAAAATACATAAACAGTGACGATAAACAGCAACGTTTCGACCAACAAGGCCTTTATCAAGCAAACGAACAAACAGGAGTGACAAATTAAAATGAACACAAATGGACGACCAAATACCAACGTATCTAAGGAAAATCTGGAATAAAACGAATAACGAAATAAATGTAACACAAAAACACACATAAAAACTAGAAATAGAAAGAAACAATGAAACATCTAGTAAATATATAACTTGAATACATGCTTTATAATCTATATGGGTATATGTTGCATGTATTCAAGTTATATATTTACTAGATGTTTCATTGTTTCTTTTCTATTCTAGTTTTTATGTGTGTTTTTGTGTTTCATTTATTTCGTTATTCGTTTTTATTCCAGATTTTCCTTAGATACGTTGGTATTTGGTCGTCCATTTGTGTTTCATTTTAATTTGTCACTCCTGTTTGTTCGTTTGCTGATAAAGGCCTTGTTGGTCGAAACGTTGCTGTTTATCGTCACTGTTTATGTATTTTGTAAAACTATAGTACTTTGTTTGTACGTGTTTCACTATTTACCAAGTTTTACTGCAGTCTTCCCCTATTTCGATATTTGTATGCCCACTATGATTGTTTCCTCCACCTGCAGTACTCGCCCACTATGAGCGTTCGTTTGTGTAGACAAATCAGTTCTATACTTAGATCATTCACTCATCAAAACTCAAGATCTCCTACAACATGATATGTGTGTTTGTATTGGCTTTAGATACAGTGTGGACATTTCTAACAGCTTACAGTGATGTCTTTGTACTTTGTATTTCTTTGTCTCATAAAATATACTTCTTATTTTCTTGTCGTGATACTGCTGCCGGGATGTAACCCAGTGTCGTGTTTCTCTGTGTTTTTCTTGAGCTTTCTCGAATAGCTTGAGTGATGAATTTCAGCATCTTGTGTTGTGATATATACCCAGCCTTAATTTGCAACCAGTAAAACACTGGAGGTAACGGCGGCCGGCGTGATCACATTTCCCAATGTTTGCTGTTGGTCAATAACAAATACGGGCCCAGCTCCGTATTCCATAATATACCTCATGGTATTAATACGGATCCATTTATAAATCTTTTCCATTGTATTCCCTAGGTTCATTATAATTTATAGCCATGTTTCTTGTGCATTGTATTCCCTAGGTTCTCATTATAGTGTACGCAATATCAGATTTGCAATAATTTATAGCCATGTTTCTTGTACATTGTATTTCCTAGGTTCTCATTATAGTGTACACAATATCAGATTTGCAATAATTTATAGCCATGTTTCTTGTACATTGTATTTCCTAGGTTCTCATTATAGTGTACACAATATCAGATTTGCAATAATTTATAGCCATGTTTCTTGTACATTGTATTCCCTAGGTTCTCATTATAGTGTACGCAATATCAGATTTGCAATAATTTATAGCCATGTTTCTTGTATATTGTATTCCCTAGGTTCGCATTATAGTGTACACAATATCAGATTTGCAATAATTTATAGCCATGTTTCTTGTACATTGTATTTCTTCCAACAAAAGATATCACTAAAGTAAATGAACCTTATTTTTACATCATGACGTATATGAAGAATACAGTGTTAGCCTCGTATTGGTCTTTGCCCAATGGTACAACACAGGAGTAGTGGTTCAGCTTCCGCTTTTACTTCTCAGTGTTTTTGCTGGTAAAAAACTTATTCTGGATGGACCTGAGAGTCGTCAGGGTCGCAACAAAAAAATATCTGAAATTTAACCAGGAGCTTGCGCTTAAGAATCGAGTGCGTGCATTAACTACTGCGCTATTGCACACAATGTATTAAGTCTGCAAAACTCAAAGATAACAGCGATAGTTGTGTACATTGTATTTCTTTCATTCATAGAACATTATCTTTACAATATTCAAATCTTACAAATCAAATTCAGATGTTTCTCATTTATCATATTTTGTTATTCTCAGAATCTCAAGTGAGATCGAGTACCAAGTCCTATCGAAGTCGGACGATAAAACGTAGGTCTCGTGATCAAGTTAAGAACGTCAAAGAACACTTGGCAGTTCAAAATCAAGAAAAGCAGGCTCGACAACCGTTACCTGTGCAAAATTCAGTAATAGATTTAAAAAACCAAATTTCAACACTTTATTTTTACAATCTTCTAAATTACATCGGGAACCATCGCCGGCGCAACAGAGTTCGTGCACTGCCGCTAAGATCTTCCTGTATAAGAAATAGATCGGGGCACACATGGTTACTCACCGGAGTGCAATGATGATGTTCTCATCAATCAATCAATCATTCTCAGAGTAAGAGCTTTGCAGTATTAAAAGTTGTGTTGTTCTGTTCAAACGATTTCATGACTACACAGATATAATTATACTTTTTCAACAGAAACGTAGTAGCGACTCTCACTGATAGGACATTTATTCTCTCTCTCGTGCTCTTTTAACTCCGGTTGGTGCATAGACCCTCAAGCAAACAAACCATTCCAAGTCTTGTCTTTAGCTATATCTTGCATCTTGTTGGATGTCTTCTGTATATCACTAATCTCTATCTCCAAGTCTGTACTCCCTGTTTTTCTAGCATTTTCATCTTCTCTCTTTAGCTTTACCTGCATTTTCCAAGAAAGAAACCGTCATGTTATATTTCCATAGTATTTTCTCAAAATGTGGCCTATACAGCGTCATTGTCCGTTATGCATTTCTTGTTTCGATTGGTGAATTTGTCTTCATAAGTTCTTCATGTATGACCATATAGTACCAAAACTTCATTTGCATCAATATTATTATGAAATTTGACAATGAATATATAAGAAACTACAGAACATATAGGAAAGAGAAACACGACACATATAAGACAGATAACGCTTATGGACAGGAAACAAAAACAAAACAGTTGATTCTAAAGCGGATAACGAACGTTTTTTTTTGGCAAGAGCCAATATTTGTGATCAATACATTCCACGCTTGCATAATGCAGACAACAGACGGACGTAGATATCGGTCGATTGTATAAGTTTATAAGATGTTTCTAGAGAGCAGTCGTTGAGAACGAACGATTGAGATGCACGGGAGAGTAGGGCATTGAGTGCAAAGATCACGATCTCATTTTCTCCTGCTGCAGTTGGGATTTATATTTTCTTTAACTAACAATCATCATGTATCTTTGACAGTGTGATAAACTGGACAGCTAACAAACAGTGGGCCATGTTGCAGCTCGTTTTGTAATGAAAGGCAGGTTCTACAGCCCTATACGTGTTTCCACGTTCATACATGTACAAGAATACATAAAAACAAGTATATTCAAGTCTAAAATATAACAATTTACATGTGCATGAATAACAAAAATATGTTTTACAAACTGGAGTTATTGACTGTAACACCGTTTTTTAGTACGTTTTATGACAGGGATGTACCTGTTGAATTTAATGACAGCACGGCTAGTACAGTCGCTGCAAAACTGTTCTGGTTAGGAATTTTGTTTATGTCCCCACCCCTCCCCTACAACAGAAAATAAATGTCTTTGATCTTACTGAGGATTGAACCCGGGCCGCACCATTATCCACTCGGCAAGATGCTCCACTGTTCTTGAAAATCTAACTGTAATGTGATGTTCTGTTCTTGAAAATCTAACTGTAATGTGATGTTCTGTTCTTGAAAATCTAACTGTAATGTGATGTTCTGTTCTTGAAAATCTAACTGTAATGTGATGTTCTGTTCTTGAAAAGCTAACTGTAATGTGATGTTCTAGTGTTACATTTTCTGGCTAAATACTATAGCAAATGAAGAACTTTTAACAGGAACAAACTGTGCATCATTAGTGACCATCATTCACCTGTGTGTTGCAGGGGTCCACAACGGTAGAAAATAATAATAACACTGCCACCTACAAAGTATGTATTAATAGGCGACTGAGGTAGCAGCTTAGGGAAGCTACACTTGTAAATAAAAAGCATAACAGAAATGGGATGTACTGGTCTACTCGTAGGCGCATAACTGGTACAACGTACAATCGCTCTTAGGCTCAGATTACCAAACAAATCCAAAAGAGTGGTTTAACAAATCGTCGATATGGAACGTTCGACACAGAAGAAGAAACCATGATTTACAGAGAAAAGTTGGAGCATATTAAGTACAGGGTGTTCAAGATTAAAGTAGCCCCATTGACAATCGAAAGTTGCCAGATAATCTATCTCGTTATGTTTATGTACTATTTAAACCGGTTCTGACTAGCTCGTTTTACGTCACATTTGTTCATCGCCCCTTCCCGCACTACAATTACATACCGTCACATAACCTTGACCTATACTACGTCATAAATGAACCTTCTCATTTTCATACATATATACCAGATTGACTCCATTCACAGGCTGCTATTATCTTGAACACCCTGAAGTATGTAAGTAGATACTTCTGTCTGAACAGCTCTTCTATGTAAGTAGAGGCTTCTGCCTGAACAGCTCTTCTATGTAAGTAGAGGCTTGTGTCTGAACAGCTCTTCTATGTAAGTAGAGGCTTCTGCCTGAACAGCTCTTCTATGTAAGTAGAGACATGCCTGAACAGCTCTTCTATGTAAGTAGAGACATGCCTGAACAGCTCTTCTATGTAAGTAGAGACATGCCTGAACAGCTCTTCTATGTAAGTAGAGACATGCCTGAACAGCTCTTCTATGTAAGTAGAGACTTCTGCCTGAACAGCCTTCATGTGTAGAGCTTGTCTGAACATCTTCTAGAGAACTTCTGTCTGAACAGCTCTTCTATGTAAGTAGAGACTTATGCCTGAACAGCTCTTCTATGTAAGTAGAGACTTATGCCTGAACAGCTCTTCTATGTAAGTAGAGACTTCTGCCTGAACAGCTCTTCTATGTAAGTAGAGGCTTCTGCCTGAACAGCTCTTCTATGTAAGTAGAGACTTCTGTCTGAACAGCTCTTCTATGTAAGTAGAGACTTATGCCTGAACAGCTCTTCTATGTAAGTAGAGACTTATGCCTGAACAGCTCTTCTATGTAAGTAGAGACTTCTGCCTGAACAGCTCTTCTATGTAAGTAGAGACTTCTGTTGAACAGCTCTTTCTATGTAAGTAGAGACTTCTGTGAACAGCTCTTCTATGTAAGTAGAGGCGTCTGCCTGAACAGCTCTTCTATGTAAGTAGAGGCTTCTGCCTGAACAGCTCTTCGATGTGAGTAGAGGCTTCTGCCTGAACAGCTCTTCTTTGTAAGTAGAGACTTCAGCCTGATCAGCTCTTCGATGAACATCTCTCTGATGGGCAACACTCCTGATGAAAACTCTCTGATGGGCAGCACACCATGAATACTCTCTGGTGGACAGCACTCCGATGAAAATCTCTCTGGTGGACAGCGCTCCGCTGAATATCTCTCTGGTGGACAGCACTCTGATGAATATCTCTCTGATGGACAGCAACCTGATGAATATCTCTCTGGTGGACAGCACTGATGAATATCTCTCTGGTGGACAGCACGCCGATGAATATCTCTCTGATGAACATCTCTCTGATGAACAACACTCCGATGAATATCTCTCTGGTGGACAGCAGTCTGATGGATAACACTCTAATGCACAGCAAATGAAAACAGAAAGTCTTAATGCTCATGGGAAACATGGTAAGAATAGTGAAAAGAGAGAGAAAATATTGTGACCTGACATGGAAAACAATTGGGTAGAAATGGAAACACAATGGGAACAATAGAAATATTGTGTAAAGCGTAAAACCTTATGTATCAAATAGAACAAGAATATGACATAGATAGATATTATGTAATGTATCAGTAAATCACATAGTATTATTCAAGTCATGTTTACAAAATCTGCATAATCTAACAATAAAGAAAATAACACTTTAAATAGTTATACACTTCTTAATTATAACAAAACAGTTACTGGACATTTTTGCAAACATTTCTTCTTTTTCTTTATCTTCAAACGCTCCATATCGATCACTTGTTAATCACTCTGTGTGATTTGTATGTGATCTGAGTCTAAGAGCGATTTTACCTTGTGAGAGTTATGCGCCTACAAGTGGACCAGCACATCCGATTTCTGCTATGCTTTTTATTTACTAGGTAGCATCACTAGGGCCTACATCAATCGCCTTACAACATACATTGAGGTCACAGTGGTACTATTCTTTGCTCCTTGCGGCTCAGTACCACACGGACGAGCAAACATTTAATGTTTAAACGTTTTTATTCCTTACACAAGAAATTCATTTATTTTGGTCAACAATTACAAAATATCATTTTTTATTTTTATTTTGGTCACACAATGTACAAAATATCATTTTTTCATTTTTTATGTTGGTCACACAATGTACAAAATATCATTTTTCATTCTTTATTTGGTCACACAATTACAAAATATCATTTTCAATAACAAATTTATACTGATGTAGAACAGCTTAACAGAGGATACAATTCCGAAAATTATTCAACATCCAACAGAAGCAAACATTTCTTGCCAACTTTGTTAAAGACTCTTTCATGAATGCTTCGCATTCATCGGGTCATTGCGTTGTATCGTTCATCGATAGGACTAGAAACTCGATTTCCCCTATCTTGAGATCAGGAATCTATTGGAAGAAATATCGATCTTTCCACGAGAAGACGTAATCGAGTAGCTTTGAAGGGAGAGACTACGACCTTACATATATACCATATTGATCTCATCACCTTTTTCGACGAGAAGGATATATGAGATGACTGTAGAGGTAGAAGTAGAGCACGTAGTTTAGAGAAAAAACGTTAGCAAGTCAGAGAGTAGGAAACAGAGATATATCGAGATGAAAAGTGGGGAAGGGACTGCAGATATATATATATATATATATATGTATATATAGAGAGAGAGCGAAAGAATGCACATAGAGAGATATAGAAACAAATAAGACACCAAGCTAAACAGGCTAGAAATAGCTGGCTCAAGAGAATGAGCGAGTAATAATGAAGTAAAAACTAGTAAAAGGCACAGAGCTAGAACTGTATACAAATCGTTAGAGAGAGAGAGAGGAAGATAGAAAGAGTGAGAGGGTGGGAGAGAGAGAGGTCGGACATAAGTAATAGAGTAGTATAAAAGCAAAATGTAGTGAATGGTCTCTATAGATATTGACATAATAATCTTGAGAAACTACATGCAATAACAAGATACCTGGCTAGAAAAACAGCTACGGAGAGGGAGCTAGAATGATGACGACCTAGGGAAAAACATATATATATATATATTCAAATAGAGACAGAGAGAGAGAGAGAGAGCGCGGAAAGGCGATTAAAACACAAATAGAACTATATTTCGTTCTAAAATTCGTGATCATCTTTACCGACCGATATAAAATCATCCACTTGACAGAAATTCTTGATTTTTATATTTTTAGATAGGTAACAGTGACGATGTTCCAAAAGCATTTTTTTGCTCACCCAAAACTATAGTTATGTAAGATTTGAATTATATGTTATTACTAATTTAACAGTGATGTTGATTTGATATGATTTTAGAATGTTAACGGTACGAAAGTGAAGTATTGACGTCAAGATGCCAATGTGCGCTCCACGTGCAATTCAGCAGTAGTTAAAATCGGAATCCCGTGAAATTAATCATTTCACACTGTATGTGAAAGATTGTCATTGGCGTGTCACAAACCATTTATTTGTATTACTTGAAGCGGAAGGTACTATTTTATTATCAGTATTAGAAATGAGTTTGAAGTGTAAATTCACTACTATGCAGAAGGTGACTGCACAACTGTATAGCTACTTCTGCAGAGAAGCCAGACGTGGTTGTTTATATCACACCTTACAAGACCCGAAGAGGAGAACACAACATGCTCTTGGTATAAGTAGAATGTCCTTTTGCCGTTGGATAGAACAGGACTGTAGTGATGAACGTAAGGAACACAGAAAAGGCCGAAAATGGAAAACTGACGATTTCGATAAAGATGTTATTGTGAGAGAGATTAATAAAATGTTTAAGGCACATGATGTGGTTACACTACGTAAATTGAAATCACGTCTGCGTATTCAATGTGATATTGATATATCTAAAACCGCCTTATGGAGAGTTGTTAGGTGCAGCGGTTTCACTTTTCGGAAATCTAGTACAGGTCAGAATATAGTTTGTTAGAAAACGCATCTGATAGCTGCACGATCTGCGGGAGATACGGAAGCGTAGAACGGAAGGTTACGATATTGTATATCTGGACGAATCGTGGGTAAATGCTCACCATACGTTTGATAAAGAATGGCAATCACTAGACGGAACTAAGAAAAGGAAAATTCCAAGCAGCAAAGGGCAACGCATTGTGATAGATCATGCAGGCAGCAAAGCAAATGGTCTTGTCAGTGGCGCAGAACTTCTTTACCAAGTACTGTCTACAGATGGTAGGGACTACCACACCGAAATGAACAGACTTATTTTCAGGGATTGGTTAGCGAACACACTTCTGCCTGCTCTGGATAGGCCGTCGTGTATTGTAATGGACAATGCCTCATATCATAATGTAGTGGCGCATGCAGACAAAATTCCCACCTCATCAAGCACAAAACAAGACATCATGGCGTGGCTTGCAAAAGAAAATATATCGTTTTGTTGCAACAATTTCAAAACTGAGTTGTTGCAACTGGTGAGACAGACTAAGAAGTCAAAGATTTTTATAATCGAAAAAGTCATTGCTGAGCACGACCATACTTCTCTTCGATTACCACCTTACCATTCACATCTCAATCCCATTGTACTTGTGTGGGCTGCAGTCAAAGGTCAAGTTGCAGCAGTAAACAAGACTTTCAAACTTCGTGATGTAAAAGTCCTAACACGTGATGCCCTCACAAAAATAGATATAGAATACTGAAACAAATGTGAAGAGCATGTGCTCCGAAAAGAAGAGGCATATTGGCAACGAGATGGTTTGTATTTTCTCCAGCCCGCAGCAGTAGTTAATCTCTTCGACTCTTCACACTCCGAATCTAATAGCTAACATCCCATTTGCTTTCACCTTCACCAATTGCCTCACAATACCAGAGACTGGCAACAACTACCAAAGGTACGTCAATTTGATCGCCAAAGATAATATCAACATAAAAACACTCATGAAGAAAAAGCTAACCATGTCACATTGCTTTCTATAATATGTAATAGGATTACGTCTTTTGCAATCATTCGTCACCATTTTGTGTATTACTGTAAATTCTAAACTTTGATTATCATTTTGTTGTGCTTATGCAAAATTATATAACAAAAAACTTGTTTTGCATCAACTAAGCTACCTACCAATTAGTTAAACATGGATTCGTAACGTCGTGAGGTATATAAGACTGCATGCAAAAATTACTTGTATCCATCAGATAGATTTCGTACAAATTAAACCTTAGTGTGATCACGAATTTAGGAAAGAAATATAGACAGAAAGCGATATAGAGAGACCAAGCGACAGAGATACAATGCGAGGCAAAGAGAAAGAGTTACAGAACGCGATTGAGAGAGAAGGAAAGAAAGAGAGAGGGGCTTGAATTGGCTAGCTCATGCAACACGCTCAACAGCTTGATCTTGTTGGTTGTATTTCTGATAGCTCATGCAACACGTCAACAGCTGATCTGTTGGTTGTATTTCTGATAGCTCATGCAACACGTCAACAGTTGATCTGTTGGTTGTATTTCTGATAGCTCATGCAACACGTCAACAGCTGATCTGTTGGTTGTATTTCTGATAGCTCATGCAACACGTCAACAGTTGATCTGTTGGTTGTATTTCTGATAGCTCATGCAACACGTCAACAGCTGATCTGTTGGTTGTATTTCTGCTAGCTCATGCAACACGTCAACAGCTGATCTGTTGGATTTAGTATAATCAATGATCTGGGACTAGCTCATGCAACACGTCAACAGCTGATCTGTTGGTTGTATTTCTGCTAGCTCATGCAACACGTCATCAGCTGATCTGTTGGCTGTATTTCTTCTAGCTCATGCAACACGTCATCAGCTGATCTGTTGGTTGTATTTCTGCTAGCTCATGCAACACGTCATCAGCTGATCTGTTGGTTGTATTTCTACTAGCTCATGGACATGTAGTTGTCGTATATCAGGTTCTTTCTCTAATTAGACTGCCACTTACACGTACAACACACACTCTCTCTCACACACACTCTCTCTCTCTCACACACACACACACATGCACGCACGTAAACGAACTGCAAATGTTGTATACGCCATTCACCCGTTACACCTCCCTTTCCTCCCACCTCCAACCCCCAAACAATCAAAAGAAAAATACTGCAGAAATCAAAATTGAGAAATCAACCATAAAAAAATGAATGAAAAGAAAATGTGCCAAACATTTATAGAACACCATGCTACAATTATGAGATCGATATACATTATTGATTTTGTTTGTGATTATGTTTTACAATCATCACTCTCTGGCACAGAACACACTCAACAGGAATAAATGTTCATGTTTATTTATTGCTACACTCCTGTTTGACAAATATTTCTTCCTATAGATTATACATGCTGGAACATAACATTCATTGGTTATGAAAGATGTGGGATGGACGGTTTGAAGGAGACAGAGAGAGAGAGGAGAGAGGAGAGGAGAAAAGAGGAAGAGTGGACAGGGTAGAGGAAATAGATGGAAAGATGTTGATAAATAAAGCGAATGATAGTATAACTAAGAGAAAGATGGACATGAAGAGACATAAGAGAAAATAGAGAGGACATGAAAGAGACATAGAGGAGAGACATAGAGAGAGAGATAGAGGAGACATAGAGAGAGATAGAAGAGAGAGAGAGAGACATAGAGAGAGAGAGAGACATAGAGAGAGAGAGACATAGAGAGAGAGACATAGAGAGAGGGAGACATAGAGAGAGAGACATAGAGAGAGAGAGAGACATAGAGAGAGAGAGACATAGAGAGGGGAGGAGAAGAGAGAGACATAGAGAGAGAGAGAGACATAGAGAGAGAGACATAGAGAGAGACATAGAGAGAGAGACATAGAGAGAGAGACATAGAGAGAAGAGACATAGAGAGAGAGAGACATTAGAGAGAGAGAGACATAGAGAGAGAGACATAGAGAGAGAGAGACATAGAGAGAGAGAGACATAGAGAGATAGAGAGGACATAGAGAGAGAGAGACACATAGAGAGAGAGACATAGAGAGAGAGAGAGACAGAGAGAGAGACATAGAGAGAGAGAGAGACATAGAGAGAAAGAGAGAGAGGAGACATAGAGAGAGAGACATAGAGAGAGAGAGAGAGAGTGAGAGAGACATAGAGAGAGAGAGAGAGTGAGAGAGACATAGAGAGAGAGACATAGAGAGAGAGACATAGAGAGAGACATAGAGAGAGAGACATAGAGAGAGAGACATAGAGAGAAAACATAGAGTGAGAGAGACATAGAGAGAGAGACATAGAGAGAGAGACATAGAGAGATAGACATAGAGAGACATAGAGAGAGAGAGACATAGAGAGAGAGAGAGAGAGATAGATTGAGATAGATAGAATGAAATAATGATAATGAAAAAAGGACATGGATAGATGGAGTGGAAAGTGGTTGCGAAATGGACAAAATAATTGAAGAATAGAGAAATAAGGAAATAAGAATTTTATAGGAAGTAGAGAGAGAGAAATGTAGATGGAGGTAGATAGAATGAGATAATGATAATGAGAAAGGACATGGATGGATAGAGGGGAAAGAAATGATTGAAGATTAGAGAAATAAGGAAATGAAAAGTGTATAGAAGGTAGAGAGGATACAGACAAGAGCAGAGAATGATAGATAGATAGACCAATAAAAGTACAAAAAGTAAAGGAACCCTTTCATACCTAGTGGTATATAGGTCAATACAGTGTTAGTCCTGTATTTTTCATTGACCGTTGGCACACGATGGGTGATGTGGTGAGCATCACGCCGGCCGCCTTTACTTTCCCAGAGCATGTCTGGTACCCAGTTGAGGCTGGGTCGACCTGAGAGCCGTCGCGGTCGGGAAAATTCCACGCGCATTGCTGGAGCTGAACCCAGACCGCCAGCCTTGCGAAGCGAGTGTTCACTAACAACTACGCTACAACGGCTGAAAGACAGACCAATATTGAGAGAAAAAGAGAGAGAAGCGATTTCCAAAACAAAATCTGAAACAAAAAGATGGAGAAAAGCAAGAATTGTGCAGATAAAATTTGGAAGAAAATGCACACTCAGGCAAAACAGCACTGTTCGGATTCAAACCCACGATCTTCTAAACGCAAGACAAAGACGTAATCACTTACCAACAGAGACCCCCAGTTTCTAAAGACTAACACGATACAATTATCATCGAACCCATTATAATATAGAATAGATAGAGAAAGTACATAAATAATAGGTGACTCATAGTGTTTATCAGTTCATTGATTTCTCAACCATTTATATTTCTGACATCAATCTATGAGCATCACGTATGCAGTAGAGTTACATTATCTTTCCGTCTTATTAGCTTAGTGCTTGTTATGTTTTCGTTGTATTTATTAGAATTCGTACTAACTTCGTCCTTTGCAGGTTACAAGTCCGGATAAACAAGAATGAGACGTGTGCATGATACAAACTACCTACTTAGAAGTGGCTTGTTAACATCATCAAATTTCTTGTTCTGAGCAGAACTTTGTCACCTTAACGGTCCTTCGGAATTTCTCGCTCTCATAGACCAGATGTCCTGCCTCTGCATTGGTCATGTCCAAACCATAAGTTACATCATGAATCAATCGTCTCCGTGGTCTTCCTCTTCTCTTTGCCGGGATGTCTCATTCCGTGATGCCTTTTTCCAGCGCTTCGTGTCTCTTTATATGTCCACAATACTTTAATTTTGTCATTCTTATTTGTAGGCTCAGCCAGTTTTCTTTGATTTTGAGTTCTTTCTGTATAGATCTATTTATTCTCTTCTCTGGCCACGATATACGGAGGACTCTTTGGTAACATTTATATTCAAAAGCACATATATGTTTTACCACTGCCTTGTTAATAGTCCACTCTTCACACCCTGTTTGTTATAGCTACAGAAAAATAAATCACATACAATGGAAATAGTTCTGAAGATGGGATGAAATCTGATAAATGTATGTTTAATCATCAGTAAAAACTGTTATGGGAAGATAGAGATATGTTGGCATACTTTGAGAAAATATGATCAAAATATCTCAAGGCAGTCATTGAACTGTGAGTTCAAGATAGTAAAGATGCCATAGGAAAACCCTGAAACGAACTTCACTGCGATAAGCAAAAAAATGGTCTCAAGCTGAAAAATTGACTTAGTTGCACCTGTTTTACCTTTTATTGCTCGGTCCCTCGGAACTACCTCACCCAGTCATCTGCAATGTAGGAAGAGAGCTCTTTGGCGTAGATCCATGGCAAAATATACGGTATTAAAAGATCATTAAAGAGTATCTACCATACGATAAAGAAGGAAGGCAACACTCAGCCAGAAAGGTTGCAGTACAAAAGGCTCTTTGGCGTAGATCCAAGCCAAAATATACGGCAAACGGATCATTAACGAAGGGGAAGTGTTTGGGACTGACTATCACCAAGGCAGACTCAAAACACTTCCCATAGGAGAAAAAAGATATCCCTGACCTACACCGTGTATGGTAGCATACACAAAGTGGGGGCATAATTTTAACAGAGGTTCAACGTCAGTTGTTCTTGTCAAAGATCAATTATATATCACAATAAGAATGATACAATTTGCCGCGAAGAACAAACGCGAAGAAGAAGGAGGAGAAAAGCTCGCTCCATCTCCACAGTAATAGCACACCATCTGCCGAGAGTATTGTGTAAAGCACAAACTCCATAGCTTCGGCAACAATGCGAGGAATCTCTGGGAAAAAATCCCCCGTGAACAGACATAATTCAAAGACACAACCTTCGGTACGCAATGACAAGGATTAACCACTTAGCCACAGAGAACCACAAAATAATCAAGAATTTTCTTCTTTACCTTTCAATACCCACATTTCTTCAACAAACTTCTTCCAGCTCTTCCTCTCTCTTGCCATCCCTTCCAATCAGTGGCGGCTCGTACTCAGTTTTGTTGGTAGGGCCAGACATTTTTTTCGGATAAATCATGATTTTTGGTTGCTATATTTTAATTTATAAAATAATTAATATACGTTATACATTATTTTTGTAGGGCCCGGCTCCCATGGCCCTAAATGATGAGCCGCCACTGCTTCCAATTCTTTTCATGTTTTACCTATCTTATTAATATCAGTCTCCTGCTCTCTTCTCCAGGTATGTCTAGGCCTTCCCCTACTCCTCTTTCCCTACTGGTTTCAAAAATACTGCCTGTTTTGATATGCTTTCAGTCGGCCTTCTGAATGTGTGTTATATCCACCACCATCATCTCTTCCTTAGCCCTGTCTCCACTGGTATCTGCTTAGTTCTTTCTCTGATTAGACAAGATTTATATGATTCAGTTTCAAAGAAGGGATTAAACAAGTTGGTGTGGAGAAATTGCTTGTAGACCCTTGACACTGTTACAATGAGGCTTACGTGGACATACTGTCCTGGGCATGCGTGTGTTTACGGTAATGAGAGAGCGGACAGGCTTGCATCAACAGCATCGATTGTTGGGGAGTTGAAGATGGATAAGGGAATATTCTTCGGTCTCTTCGCGACTCTCTGTTGGATGAGAACACTAAAATTGATGTTGAATCGATCAAGCGATTTAAGCAGTTTGGAGTTACCCGTTGTTCAAGTCGAACTGGATGCCTGAGAGGCAGAGTGAGAGGTGTGTTTAATCAGCGCGCCACAGGCACCATCAGTATGCATACTCTTCGATATCTGTTGGGGAGACTGAGCACCTATGGGTCTGCCCGGAGTGCAATGACGTCAGTTTAGTAACCAATAACCAATAACCGTTACAAGAAGAATATTATACTAAGCAAAAATAGTTTCTATAGGTAGCGATCTATTCATAACAGTGTATATGCCATTGTCAAAGAGCTGTGATAAGGGCTGGGGTTACAGACTGCATATCTTTGATGAAGGAACGAATATTTATGTTTACATCTATATGTCAGCCTCGACGAGATTATGATTTTTTATTGCAGTCGATGGTCACGTCATGAAAATGAGGTTTTTAGTCGCTTTGCAGAATAGAGCGCATGGTAAATATGATGATTGCTGTGCTTATTCATGTATGTGTGTATGTGTATTTTTAAGGCCGATATGTATGTAAATATGTATGATATTTTATGTCTTGCAAAATGTGTGTGTGTTTCTGTATATGTGCGCTGCTTACTTGTTTTTATGAGTTGTTTCCTTGTGGTTATGTGAATGTGTAAATTCTTGTAGTTATGTAAAATATGGGCATGTTTGTATTTGTGTGAAATGTGTAAATTCTTGTAGTTATGTAAATTGTTTTAATGGTTGTATATATGTAAGTTGTATCAATTTTGTTTGCATTAATGTGAATGCTTGTATTTATACGAAATGTGTGAATGATTTTAGTTATGTGAATGATTGAATATATGCGATTGCATATATTTATGTGAATCTATGAATGCATGTAACTATTTGAAAGTTTCATTATCACAGTGGACGGCGCAGTCCACAGAGTTTAGTAAACTGAATTTCTAGACGATTTGTCTCCATACGATTCAACCAAATAAAATGTGAAATTTAATCTGGCTGCAATAGTTTGATTCAGTTTGAATTGTATAAATCGACAGTGTGTTGTCAGGGCTCACAAGGGAGCAAAGAATAGTAACACTGTGACCTACAAAGCATGTAGTAGTAAGCGACTGAGGTAGGGCCCTAGGGAAGCTACCCCAGTAAATAAAAAGCATAGCAAAAATCGGATGTACTGGCCTACATGAAGGTGCATAACTGGTACAACGTACTATCAGTCTTAGGCTCAGATCACATAGAAATTACAAAGAGTGATTAGCAAGTGGTTGATGTTGAACGTTCAAGAAAGAAGAAAAATGGTATGAATATATATATATATATATCAAGTAGAGAAGGCCAGCACACATTCTTTGGCGTGTCGATTGTTGATCATAGAAATGTACAGCTAACCCTGCACTTTCAAAATCGTAGCATATCCTTTACAAAACGTCGAAATCAACAGTAAACGAATCGTCGATTTTCTAGGCACCACTTATACGTTCAGCAGTTGCCTATTGATTTTTGAACGGTGAGGTATGTTTTATTTAACTATTATAAAATACTAGCGAAAAAAATGTGTGCTTCCAAACTTCTTTCCGTGGAATTTGAACAAGGTACACTTGGGTTGTTATCGAGCTGACTACCTCTTAAGCTACAGACGCCCTGTTCTTATGTACCAAAATATCAGATTGTATGTTAACTGGTTACTTTCTTTCCCTTTTTTATATATATATACCTTCTTGTATACAAGCGTACTTACAGTACAAAGTGTAAATGTACTTTGTATCTTGCAAGCGATTAGACCTGTGATTCTCAAAGGGTGTTCCCAGCCGCACATGTAGACCCGGTGACATTCCTAGGTGCCCCCTTATAAATTCCAGATCAAGGGTCGACACCAGGCGGGGACCAGAGTATAAAATCGCACAACACACCAGGCCCATGCTCCTTATAGCCATACATTAAATGATGAATAAATTGACCGCCTGCCTAGCGTGTTCGTGCTGCGTTTGGCGACGGGTGACAAGCCCTCTGTGAGTGTGGGTTCATTTCCGCGGTCTGACAGAAAAAATCCACAGGTTCTCCAGATTTACGGTGTTCGTGGCAACGAACCGAAGTGTTACGATGTTCATGGCACCGAGAGCTGATAGCTCATCTGCTACTGGATCGAAACAAAAAAAGATGAAAAAGGTACATAGCATTTACCAATTATTTATGTTTGCATCTTTATTAAGTTTGTATATAGTGGCTGATTTATTTTAAGACGTCAATTGTGCTGCATTTTTTATTAAGTATGTGTATATAGTGCGCGCCTACGATTTATTTTAAGACTTCAATTGTGCTGCATCTTCAAAATGTATGAGAACCACTTTGTGAAACCATTGACGTGTGTAAACAACTTTCAGTTTCTCTGTGTCCGGTTATAAATATGAGCTAGTAACCCTCCTATAGTTCCTTGAATACGTTGATTACTTTAGTTGGTATGCCATATGCTGCCAAAATCTTCAACATTGTCACTCAAATCATACTCCTAAAGTACTTTAAAATATCTTTCAAGACCTTGTTTAAAGTAGCATTGCAATGCACAATTGTCTGTGTGAAAATCTTCACAGTAAAGACATGATCAAAACAGCCTATGCCTTTTATAAATTATGTCTGATATTGAGATATAACGTTGTCTAGTAATCTTTTCATTCTATGATATTTTACCCTGAAGAGTACCTTCCCATGAACAGGTAACAGGATGGCCTCTCCAATTGCTGCAATGTGAAACCAGAGCACGTCAGTATAAATATACTAAACAGAAAAGCTCAGACCACAGTCTTCAGTCTTAGAGCTGGACACAGCGGTCTCAGAGCACTCCTTCATAGAATGGGTCTCAAGAACTCGGCTGTCTACAGCTGTTGAACACCAAAGCAGTCCCCAAAGTACATTATGCAAGACTGTCCCATTTTGAGCAGTGTGAGAATGGAAATCTGGCCAATAGAAACAACCCTTCAAAACAAACTATGAAGGACCGGTGAAGACCGCAAGCTCACGGTCCTGTTTATGTTACATATCGGTGAAGTCGCATAGTAGAAGTTGATCGCAGAAAAAGAAGAAGTAGCTGCAATGTGAAATGTCCCGCTTCATCGAGATTAGAATAATGATTCCATTTTCCCCAGTCATTTATTGTGGATAATAGTAAAGATCTTTTAGAACTCAAGAAGAGAATATGAACAACAACACAGAATGTATATGCAATAAATAGAACCAAAAACTATAAAATAAGAATAAATTAGTACATGCAAAAACACGTACCACTCCAGGAAAGGAATGTGTTCATCTCACAAACATGAGACAGTTTTCGGGAAACAAGTCTCTAGAGAAAATAGCAGTAACAAGATCAATAGCACCATTAGCTAATGACGTATCGTATGTGTTATAGTATTTGTCTATCAAGTGGGTAGATGAATGTGTCATGGTCAGATCATCACTTTTAGCATCTCTTTTGTGATAGTGCATTTCCGTTACTTTTAGGCACCTGTAGCGATTCGTTGAACTTGAAACAAATAATAGTTACTTTGTAACCGTTAATCTAGGGTTGGCATATGTTCTCTTTTTTCGGTATACTTAATTTGCACTGTTAATCTAGGGTTGCAATAGGTCCCACACTTTGGCGGACATGTCCTCGTTTCACGGGTACAAGTGAATGTCCGAAAACAATGTTAGAAATTCGTAGATTTGTCCACAATTTTACAAGCCAAGACAAAATTATACCCTGTCAGCGACATCGTGTGGTAACTATATGGTAACTGAGCAATCTGGTTATTTTTCCAGAGATACCTGATCTCAGTGTAGGTGATCTCGAGTTCCTAGTCATATCGGAGACGGATGATAAAACGTAGGTCCGTATTCAACATGAATACGTAACAGAACCCGTGGCAGTTCGAAAAAATCGAGAAGAGCAGGCTGGAAGACTCGGGCAAAATTCATTCAAAAAAAAAACTTAACAAATAAAATTCCTACATAAATGTCTTCACCATCTTCAAAATTACATCGTGGACCCTCGCCGGTGCTACCGAGTTAGTGCACTGCAGCTGAGATCTTTCCGTGAAAGAAAGAGCTGGGAGAGCACATGGCTACTCACCGAAGTGTAATAATGATGGTCATATCAATCAATCGATAAACTGCGCACAATTTGATTTTCTAACTTGGCACGTGAAACAGCGTTTACAGAGTCTTTTGAAAACTATAAAGATTTCAAAACAAAGTCTGCAAACTTTAGAAAACTAGTAAGATTTATAAGAGCACATAAAACATAAATGCACATTCGTGTGCTTTTCTCTTTGATATAAGTTGGTTAATCCTGTGTAAAGTGTACAGTTAGAAATGACTCTACCACAGACCCGGCAAGCAGATCAAAGGTGTGAAATCCTGTGTAAAGTGTACAGTTAGAAATGACTCTACCACAGACCCAGCAAGCAGATAAAAGGTGTGAAATGCGACACAAAGAAAATACCCAAGTAAATAATTGGAGATGTAGTTCAGTAATCGTGAGGTGTCTATTGGTAGTGAGCTCGATAACAACCCAAACGTACCTGGTTCAAACTACGCGTTGGTCAAGTTTGGAAGCAAATTCGTTTACGTGGCATTTTTAAGAAAAGGTAAAAATAGACCTCAACGTTCTTTTTGATCATTCTTATTGTGATATATAAGCAACTTTTGCTAAGACCGTTTCTTACGTCACATCTTCAGTACCATTTGGTGCTCTGGTGCTTGTCCTTTGGCGACGTGTCCGATTTCAACCAGTGTTTACAGGGTTCGCTCTCCATCAGCCTTTGACTGTCCCCATCCGACCTACAAGGTAGCGGGTTGCAATTTTTTCAGAGTAGCGACCCTTAGAAGACCTACCCTCCCGGGTTGTTGGGGGTCGTCTGCCCAGGTTACCGGTAATTTTATGGACTCCATGGTTAGCCTTTCGTCAGTTTTGTGTACGGTTTGCTCCGCTAGACTTTGATTGTCCCAAAAATAACTACAAGGCAGTAGTAGTTCCTTGCGAGCGGAAACGCGCACTGAATTCAAGCCTCTTCTGGACTTTCCAATTTTTCTGCACATTTGCATGGTCGGTCACCCCTACGCATTTCACGCCTCTTGGTTGCTCTACCATCAGCACCGTGCACGTCTGTCCCACCAATGGCCACACCCCTGCATCGTCCGCATGCGTGCTCGCTCTGCCCTGGTGCCTGCCTACCATGTCCATCAGTTTTCATCGTGCTCACATTTACCATGTCTCTAGACTATCCGGACACGGAACTCAGCTCGGGCCCTCGCCTCCGGGCTCCAGTTTACCCACGCGGGCCCTCTTCTCTGGATGCACCACTCGCAACTCAATTTGGGCCCCCACCTAAGGGCTCTGAGTTTTGCCCTATATGGGCCCACGTGCAACTCAATTTTGGCTCCCACCTCCTGGTCCGAGTTTCGTGCCACTCAGGTCCGAGTCTCTTCTCTGGATGCACCTCTCATCCCCTATGTTTATCCGTTCAGCTTTTCCCATCGACCGGAGAGACGTGCACTAATAGTCACTCTGGGATTCCACTTGTCTTTTATGCGAGCGGATCTCATCCAATGTGTTTACGTCTGCATCACTACTTAAACCAAAGTAGCTCTCCCTCGATCTCTACCCACTAGCCAGACAGGAACCAATGTCTGTTTCCAGGGTCACCACGTGTCGATTGGGTAGGATCTTGATTAGTGTCAGTTCACTAATCCTGGCGCGACGTTGTCCCGATGCGCCTTTGACCCCTACCTCACCATTCAGAAAGCAAAGACAAACTATTGAACGTATAAGTGGTGCCTAGAAAATAAACGACTCGTGTACTGTGATTGATGGCAACGTCATGTAAAGGATATGCCACGATTTTCATTATTTTTCAGAACTTGATCACTACATTTTCTCTTTTCACCATTACTTCCAACACTTTCACCATTACTTTCAACACTTTCACCATTACTTCCAACACATTCACCATTACTTCCAACACTTTCACCATTACTTCCAACACTTTCACCATTACTTCCAACACTTTCACCATTACTTCCAACACTTTCACCATTACTTCCAACACTTTCACCATTACTTCCAACACTTTCACCATTACTTCCCAAAACTTTCACCATTACTTCCAACACTTTCACCGTTACTTCCAACACTTTCACCATTACTTCCAACACTTCTATAAAGATGTAAAGGGTGGATTAGAAGAAGAAAGTCTCGCTTCGTTTAGTCATAGTATCATCATCACTGCACGTCGAACCAATTAGTCCAAAAGTGCTCTGATCTCTTCCTCGGTATGCCTCTCAGAGTGTGGCGACTAACGACACAGGTTCTTTGTTGGTTTACTATTCTTCTTTGGCCATCAACATAGTGTTCTTGTCTAGCAACACCACATTAGACTTGGAATTATTGCAGTCTGGTTAGTGTTGTAGATTCATCACTATTACTTGAATCATGTACATGACCTCTCTCCCTTTGGGAATTTAGAATATCAACCTGGTCCAGAAGAAAAACGTTAACCTGTAAACTACAGGGTGTTCAAAATAAAAGTAGCCCGATTAGCAAGTTTTTATTTTTAAACCGGGCTACTTTTATCTTGAACACCCTGTATTACACAAACTTCCTCCGGTAGCAAATTGAGTTTGCCTCAGCCTTTAACATTGACGTTTGTTGATCGTGATCCATCGTGTGAGAGTACACAAATACAGAATATAAAAAAGCAGCTGCTGATAATTAGTAAATTCCACTTGTAATAAAATAACAAAAGATTTTATAGAAGAATGATGAGTCATATGGAATGCTAAAATGACTAATATGGAGGTGTTGAATGAGGTCAAGACAGAGAAAGCTTATCATCAATATAAGAAAGATGCAGTCATCATTTTTCGGACATGTGATGACACAGAACCTTGCTTGAATTACATTGAGAAACAAAGAATAAAGTGGTTTTTCCACTTAATAAGAATGCATCCAAACTCCACAGTATACAGCGTCTTCGGGAAAGAAGGCAAGAGGAAGACCACGGAAAAGATGGTTAGATGGCATAACAGAATCCTGTGAAAGAGCAACAATAACAATCACACAAGCCACCAGAACAGCGCAAGACAAAAACAGAAAACCACGACTTTGGGCATCAACCCGGTTAACAGTATGACGACAAAAGAAGAAGGAGAAGAAGATGAGCAAGGGAAGTTTAGAACACATTGTAACAACTGGTAAAATCGAGAGGAGAAAGTCGGAGGAAGACAGAGAGAGAAACATTTTTATAGCCTGACTTCATGGCACGGAAGAGCGTCAGCATCTGAGATGATAGCAAACACAAGATACAAAGATTTGTGGAGATCCATGATCGCCTTCGCCAGTCGGCACGGCACCTTATTATTATGATGATGATAATAAAATGTGACTAAAACCGAAATTGTTGAATGACAAAAAAAAGGAAACATTGACCCGTTAGTGGGTGAGTACGGTCATAAGCGTTTGTTACTGCAACTGACCATTCGCACCTAAATCTAACAGAATTAGTTAGGACATACATAATAGAATAGTTAAACTCATATAAGACTGGGATGAAAGATCTTATCAATAGAGATGTGTAATACGTCACTTTTGCCAATGGTTATACTGTGTTCTTTACCCAGTATGTACTATTTGTAATTGCTACACCCACTGCCTTGTGGAGAGGGGCTCGGGAGAGCTAAAGGCTAAGGGAGTAAACCCTGATCAAAAATCCCCGCTGCCTTGTGGGTCAGCACGGTACTGCAGAAGGCTAGAGGAGTAAACATTGACCAAAAATCCGGAGGAGGGACCTAAGGCAGTTGATGGTTAAGTGTGTATTCCTTGCCATCTTCTGGCATCTCCAGCAAACCCTGCTTGATTCCAAACTCATAGACTTTGTCTTTCCTTTGAATGAAACAGTAGGGTAGAGAGGGGTTTGTGCAAAATGGGCAAGGCACATTCTCCATATCAGCTGCCCAGGCAAGGCACATTCTCCATATCAGCTGCCCAGGCAAGGCACATTCTCCATATCAGCTGCCCAGGCTAGGCACAAAGAGAGACGACACTTCAGCTTTGCTTTCAGCTCGGGCACAACACAAAAAGCAACAGTTACATAAAGACAGGACAAAAAAACCTCTTAGATTTGGCACATTGAATGTAAGGACCATGTGTCCCTGACTTGTCAACCTAGACAGGACGAAAACAAAAGACATCAGAAAAACAGTTGTCTTAGACAGAGAACTTGAGAGACTGCAGGTAGACATAGCTGCACTACAGGAAACCAGGCTACCAGATTGTAGCTCAGTAAAAGAAAAGAATTACACATTCTTCTGGCAGGGCCTAAGCACAAATCAACCTAGACTGTATGGAGTCGGCTTTGCTGTGCACAATAGACTTGTGAAAGCTATCCATACACTAGTAGCTGCATCAGAGCGAATAATATCCCTACGACTCAATGTAAAGGTTGACTCCTAAACATCATATGCGTCTACGCGTGAGGCCATTACCTTGTAGTGGTGGGGAGGCTTGCGTGCTACAATGATACAGTGAGCTATGACGGCGGGAACTTATGTTCCCGGAAGGGTTACCCAATCCGGAAAGGTCACTGAGGCGTGGAATAACACTGCTTTCTGTCCCAAGTAAAATCTTAAGCAAAATCATCGTACAACGTATTACTGACGCTGTGGATAAGAAACTGAGAAAGGAACAAGCAGGATTTCGCAGAGGACGAGCTGTATAGGCCAAATATTTGCTCTTAGAAATATCATAGAACAATGCACAGAATGGCAAAGCAAACTCTATATCAACTTTGTAGATTTTGAAAAGGCTTTTGATAGCATACACCGCGAAAGTCTATGGCGTATCTTAAGATGGTATGGAATCCCACTGTGTTTTATAAATATTATAAAAGCTGCTACAGCAAGTTTGCATGCAGTGTTGAAACTTCAGAACTAAAGTTTGAAGTAAAAACAGGCGTGCGACAAGGATGTGTTATGTCAGCCCTATTATTCAACACTGTCATAGATTGGGTGATGCGTAAAACAACGGAAGATAAGGCAAGAGGTATTAGATGGACGCTCACATCCACTCTGGAAGACCTAGATTTTGCAGATGACATCGCACTCCTATCTCATACACATAGAGATATCCAGGAAAAGACCTGCCGCCTTAACCAATATAGTGAGATGGTTGGGCTGAAAATAAATCAGAAGAAAACTGAAGTAATGACTCTGAACATAGCAACCCCAGCACCAGTCAAACTAGAAGGTAAAACCCTCCGAGATACAACCGCTTTCACATACCTTGGAAGTGTTATTAGCAATGAAGGAGGCGCTGGATCTGACATTAAAAACAGACTGAGTAAAGCACGCAGTGCATTCAGACCCTTCAGACCGCCTGGAAATCTGCCCAATACAGCATCAGAACCAAGACTAGTATCTATAACAGCTGTGTGCTGTCAACTTTGCTGTACGGATCGGAATGCTGGAGAATGACAGAACAGGATATGTCCAGACTCTCCGCCTTTCATACAACTTGTCTGCGAAAAATCTTACGCGTGTACTGGCCGACTACTATCTCGAATCAAGAATTGCTTGCACGATGCCAACAAGAGAATATGGGCACTATCATCCGAAGACGACGCTGGAGATGGATTGGACATGTGATGCGCATGGAGACTGGCTCCGACACGAAAACTGCACTGAGATGGACTCCAGAGGGTAGGCGAAAGCGTGGAAGACCCAAGACGACCTGGAGGAGAACGATAGAGCAAGAGCTGAAGGAAATGAATCATAGCTGGAACACAATACAGAGGAAGGCCATGAACAGGGAAGAATGGTGTACGTTTGTTGCTGCCTAAACGCCAGGGCGTAAAGGCTAAAGATAGAGCTAAAGAGACTCAATGTAAAAGGTTGACTCCTAAACATCATATGCGTCTACGCGCCAACCCAAACAGCGTCTGCAGAAGATAAAGACAAGTTTTATGACTCATTACAGAATGTCGTTAACTCATTTCCAGTGGATGAGCAACTGTATATATTGGGTGACTTAAATGCACTCATATGATCTGATCACCAGTCATGGCCAAAATTCCTGGGGCATCATGGCATTGGAAATATCAACGATAATGGTCACAGACTGCTTGAATTCTGCTCCCAAAACAACATGCGTGTTACAAATACGTTTTTTGCTGTCAAACACAGACAAAGAGTGTCATGGTGCCACTCAAGATCAGGTCACTGGCATCAGCTTGATTTTGTACTCACACGCAGACAACATCTCAACACAGTGAAAGTCACACGTACTTTCCACAGCGCGGACTTTGTTACAGATCATGCACTAGTTATCTGTCAAAGTCAAAATACTTCTCAGGAAAACCCATTCAACAAGAACACCACCCAAACCCAAAGTCAGCGTCACCAAAATGGGGATGGCAGAGAATAGGAGACTTTCAGAAAGGCGTTTACTGCTCTGTGTGAGAATGAAATGGGAGAATGTAGCGTAGACGAAAAGTGGAACATTCTAAAATCTAACATATATGACTGTGCCATTGACTCCTTTGGCACCAAGAAATTCTTCAACAGAGACTGGGTGGAACAAAATGAAACAAACCTCAGCCCTCTACTTGATAAAAGAAAAGAGCCTAATAAATTACAAAAGAAACCCTGCAAAATTCAAAGGATCATCTTCAGCACACAAAATTAGTATTGCAAGAGAGTCAAGGAGGTGTGCAAATGAATACTGGTCAAATCTATGTTCTGCGATACAAAATGCTGCAGATATGGGCAACACCAAGGCAATGTACGAAAATATCAGAGTAGCTCTGGGACCAAACATAACAAAAATTGCACCACTAAGATCAGAAACAGGTGAGCCGATAACAGATATGACCAAACAGCTCGAAAGATGGGTGGAACACTATTCAAATTTTTACTCAGTGGAGAAACCAGCACACCCAGTCCTCGATCAGATCAAACCGAAACAGAAACTAACCGAGCTGGATACCGAACCTACAGAGTTGAAACTTTCCGAAGCAATCAACAAACTTTCAAATGTCAAGGCATCAGGACTAGACAACATTCCTGCAGAAATCCTCAAATATAATAAGGATGTCCTCCTGCCCTACCTCTACGCTCTCCTTATTCAGTGCTGGAGAGAGGGAGCATTTCCTCAAGACATGAGAGATGCAAAGATAGTGACACTCTATAAAAATAAAGGGGATAAGGGGGATTGTAACAACTACAGAGGCATCTCCTTTTAAGTGTCACAGGCAAGGCTTTTGCACTAGTCCTTTGTAAACGACTACAGAAACTAGCAGAGCGTGTTCTCCCAGAGTCGCAATGTGGATTCAGAGCTCGACGGTCAACAACTGACATGATATTTACCCTTCGACAGCTACAAGAGAAGTGCAGAGAGCAGAGTAAGCCTTTATGTATTGCTTTCGTGGATCTGACTAAGGCATTTGACACGGTCAGCAGGTCATGTCTTTATAAAATACTGAAGCATATTGGCTGTCCCCAAAGTTGCTCCAGTTGATTGTCTCCTTCCATGAGGGCATGAAAGCCAGCATACAGTTCGATGACAGCACATCTGATAGTTTCGAGGTTAAGAGTGGAGTCAAGCAGGGTTGTGTCCTTGCCCCACCCTTTTGGCATTTTCTTCACAGTCCTTTTGAACCACGCCTTGGGGGACGCTGATGGTGATGTTTTCATCCGCACTAGATCTGATGGTTCACTCTTTAACTTGGCTTGCTTAAGAGCCAAAACAAAAACGACGGAAATTCTTCTCATGGACCTCCTTTTTGCTGACGATGCTGCCTTAGTCGCTCACAGTGAGACTACACTGCAATACCTAATCAATAATTTGTCAAAGGCATGCGACCTATTTTCTCTGACTATAAGTGTCTCCAAAACAGTTGTACTATGTCAAGGAGGTAACACAACAAATATCGCTTTAAATGGCAACCATCTAACAATAGTTAAAAAATTTTGCTATCTCGGGTCCATGGTCACTGCCAGCCTTTCTCTTGATGAAGACATCAACGCTCATGTAGGGAGTGCGGCTACTACATTCGGCAAACTATTAAAGCAAGCTTGGGACAACACAAAACTGACATTGCAGACGAAGATTCAAATATATCGAGCCTGTGTAATTAGTTCTTTACTATAAGACTCAGAAACATGGACAGCCTACTCAAGACACGAGAGGAGACTTAATATATTTCACCTTCGATGTCTCCCAAGAATATGAACATCAGGTGGTACGACAAGATAACCAACTCTGAAGTACTGCAACGTGCAAACCTGCCTTCCATCATGGGCATGCTCAGCAGTAGACGACTAAGATGGTTGGGGCATGTGAAAAGAATGGAAACTTATCTCATACCAAAACAAATGTTGTTCTGTGAACTTTCGGATGGGAAGAGGCACCAGGGCAGACCACTGCTCAGATATAAAGATGTCTGCAAAGCCTCAATGAAAAACTTTTCTATAGGTCCCAGCACATGGGAAGGACTATCTGATTACAGAGTTGTGTGGAAAGCCAAATTACGAAAGGGCGCAGAGTCTTTTGAGAAGAGACTTATGTATGAGCTGAACGACAAGAGAAAAGCGAAAACTCAGAAGTTGTCACAGTAAAACACTTGCCAATTGACCGTCTGTAAAGTTGTCACAATAAAACACTTGCCAATTGACAGTCTGTAAAGTTGTCACAATAAAACACTTGCCAATTGACCGTCTGTAAAGTTGTCACAATAAAACCTTGCCAATTGACCGTCTGTAAAGTTGGCACAATAAAACACTTGCCAATTGACTGTCTGTAAAGACGAAAAAAGTCATATATATAAATAATGAAATGGACAAGTGGTTGCAGATAGTAAAACTTTTCAACGTTCCGATGTCAAGATACGTATCAACATTGCTTTATCAGAAACAGACACAAAGTTCAAGAGTAAATCTGAGAAAATGAAAGAAAGAAGATTATTGAAAGATGGATGATTTACATATCAGGTAATCAAGAACATTCATCAATTTATTTGCCTAATCTGACTTTGAATAAGTTGA
This sequence comes from Arion vulgaris, assembly GCA_020796225.1. Classification (NCBI taxonomy): domain Eukaryota; kingdom Metazoa; phylum Mollusca; class Gastropoda; order Stylommatophora; family Arionidae; genus Arion; species Arion vulgaris. The sequence goes on from CM036764.1 coordinate 14,888,899, forward strand.
CAAAATTAATGACATACATGTTGATTCTATTTCTTTTCTTTAACCCTCTTTTACCTTACATCTTCAGGATAAGAATAGATTTCTAGAACGGACTTTTGTGTGATCTTCATAAACAGTGTTTTTTCCGTCTCTGTTATCTCTGATGTTCACGTTTTGCTTGGACATTTTCTTTCAACTAAATTGTCCATTTGTTCTTTATTTCTTGCGCAATATCATCATCATCAAGGTGTGTATCCTTTATAGGATGTTGCTCTCTTTGCAGCGCAATTGAAATTCACTCTGTCTCTAGAACAGCCCGGATGGAGCAAAGACGTCAAAACAGAAAGGCAGTAAAACTTCCCACAAGTGCAAGTATACCTTGCCCACACTGTACACGAACATTTCAAGCACGTATCGGGCTCACTAGTCATCTACGCACACACAGACAAACATAGCGCAACTACATTTCTTTGGATGAAAATGTGTGTGTCATCATCACCATGATGGACGAGCATCATTATCAGACAGTTCGTCCACTTCGTTGATGGTCATATTCATGGTTTCTTTAATATCTTGTAGCCATCTTCTTCTTGGTCTGCCTCCGCGTCCTGGGACTCCGGTCTCTAATATTTTTTTTCAGGCCATCGTGACCCTTAATGTGAGCAAAGTATTTAATTTTTTCTGTAGAGTATGCTGTTTATCAGCCAATTGTCGTTAACATTTTGTTCTTTCAGAATATCAGTGTTCTTTCTTATTTCAGTTCAAGGTATTCGTAGAATCTTTCTGTAGCATTTAGTTTCGAAGGACTGGATTTTCGTTCTTGTTTTTTTGTGTACTGGTCCATGATTCACAACCATAAGTAGCCACTGGAAACATGCATGTTCTCAATATTTTTAATTTTCATATTTTGCTGGTTCTCTGCCACATGTTCTTCATTGCGTTTAACTTCTTGATTGTTGTTGACAATCTTCTTGAGATCTCTTTGGAATAGTCACCGTTATTGTTAATTATTGAATCCAGGTATTCATAGCTCTCTACACATTGGGTTCTTCATTTTTATTCGGATGTTAGGTTAGCCTTTTGCTTTGTCAGTTCACATTATTTTAGTTCTTTTGTGTATTCAAATATAGATGTTGGTCTTCACTATGTTTCTTGGTCGTCATGATTAGGTTTTCGAAACCCTCTTTGCTGGTGTATAATAATACTGTAATATCATTGTAATATCATTGCAATTTATCTGAAGATAAATGCCTATACCCTAATTAGTCTAAATTTTTAGATACGATTCCAGCAACCAAACATTTCTGAAGAACATTTTGTGTCGGCAGTGGTTATCCGTTATAGGCATTTGTCTTGAGATATTATATGTGCATGTTAACATTATGTTTAGTTATGTTGCGTTGCAGACTGAAGTTTCCATTTCCACTTAAGTCTCCATCTATCTCAACTTCAGGCGGAACTGGCAGGTCACTAACCCCTAGAAAAATGAGATGCAGCTATCATTGTGAAAAAGGGGGAATACACAGAGAAGGTTGAAAATATAAAAAAAATAATAATAGTAATAATCTAGAACGGAAGATTCATAGGCGTATCCATAGAAAAACGTCTCGTCAGGGTCAGTGAGTTGGCACTGATCAAGACCCTACCCCACCTTCACGTGGTGACCCTGGAAATAGAAATCGACTCATATCTGGTTAGATAAGTAGGGATTGGTGGAGAGCTACTCTGGAATACGTAGTGGTGCAAAAGTAGTGGTGCAGTTACGCTATACGAGATCTACTATAGTCTGTCCATTAATTCGTGAGCACGTTTGAAATTGATTTTCTCGAAAACTACCTGTTGGATCTCAGTGATTTTTGCAAGCAGCCTTAGAATGTCCATGACGCTAGAAAATATTTTTGCCCAAGAAAATTTGATGTAGTTTGAAATATTTCTTCTTCAGGTTATATTAAAATCAACCTCACCGGATTGTACACAATAGTAACAGATTTACGGTACACAGACGCGTTGTTCTAAAAATACATTATGATAACATTGAAATATCGTGAGTACGCAACAATTTCACGAAATCCCGTGCACCTAACCCAGTCGACTTTGAAAGCGGAAAGCATATGACGTTATAATTGGGATACCGTTGTATAGTCATAGGTGTATCTCGCTATTTGTATGAAACTATTGTATCATATTTGTTGGCTTATCAAAACTGACATTGATATCACATTCATAATGAAGTGCACATTTATAACAATGCAGAAGGTTACAGTTTTACTATACCAACACTTCCGTAGGGAATCTAAGAGAGGTCATCTATATTGCGATATTCATAACCCTGAGAAACGAACGCAACTGGCGCTTGGTCTGAATAGAAAATCCTTTTCCCGATGGATTAAACAGGACACAAAGTGCACTAATGTCAAGCAAGGAAGGAAAAGAACAATTGACGACTTTGACATAGATGTCATAAGACGGGAGCTCTTGAAAATGTTTGCGACAAATCAACTTGTTACTCTCAGGAAACTAAAATTAAAACTGCAATCAGATTGCAGCACAGACATTTCTAAAAGTACTCTATGGAAAATTGTAAGAGCCGCCGGCTTCACCTTCAGAAAAACTATAGGCGGCAGGAATATTATTTGTGAAAAGCCACATTGAATTGTTTCCCGAAGTAAATACCTGAGGCAGATCCGTGAGCGCGGAGGCAAGGCTATGATATTGTATATTTGGACGAATCCTGGGTCAATGCTCACCACACCAATGCTAAAGAATGGCAATCAGTAGACGGTGAACAGAAAGAAAAATACCAAGCAGCAAAGGCCAGCGTATTATACTAACACATGCAGGAAGCAGTGAAGAAGGTCTTGTCCATGACGCTGGACTTATTTTCCAATCAAAAGTACCGACGGTAGGGACTACCACACAGAAATGAATGGACATATTTTCAGGCACTGGATGGAGAAAGATCTACTTCCAATTCTAAACAGACCATCATGCTTGGTAATGGATAATGCATCCTATCACAACGCAGTATCAGCGGAAGACAAAGTACCAACTGCATCAAATACAAAAGATCAAATTAGGACTTGGCTTGCTAAGGAAAATGTCAGCTTCGATGATACATATTTGAAACCGAGTTGTTGCACCTGGTGAGGATGACAAATAAGACAAAGGTGTTTCATATTGACAAAATCATTGCGGAATACGGCCACACGTCTTTGCGACTACCTCCATATCATGCTCACCTCAATCCGATAGAGCTTGTCTGGGCTAAAGTAAAAGGGCAAGTTGCCTAACAGAACAGGACGTTTAAAATGTGTGATGTTGAAGTTCTGACACGTGAGTCCCTCTCAATGATAGACATGCAGTTCTGGAAGAAGTGTGTTGAACATGTGCTCCGAGAGGAAGACGAGTTCTGGCACCGAGATGGATTACAATTTGTCCAGCCAGTAACAATTATCAACCTCATGGAATCGTCAGATTCGGGATGATACAAATCATATTTTGATTACAGACTGAGAAATAGCAACGTATACATTTCCATATCCAAATGCGTCTACCATCATACAATTTGTGGTGAAGTTAAGACACCCTGGGGTCTAATGGTGACCGAAGGGAGGACTAACTGTTGCATATTGTATCCAAGTTCACGATTGCACATAAAGGGCAACACACTTAATTACTTGACCTATCAAGTTAATATGGAGATACACCTATGAATAGAATTGACATGGACAGATTCTAGGGACTACTGTAAAATCTAAAATTTGAGCCCCGTATTTGCAATTGTCATAAAAGATCAAAGGAATTCGCCGATGTGCAAAATCCGTAGCATCTATGGACTACTGGTTAAATTTATTTTAGCGTCATAGATATTCTAAGGCTGCATGCAAAAAAACACTGAGATCCAACAGGTAGTTTTCGAGAAAATCAATTTCAAACGTGCTCACGAATTAATGGACAGACTATAGCAACACAGACGAGCAGAATCCCAGAGTAACTGTTTCTGCACATCTCTCCCGGCTGATGGGAACAGTTGAATAAATATAAATGAATCGTAAGAATTGACAAGGCACGAATAGTCAGGAGATACATATTGATGTCCCCTCGAAACAAATGTCGCAACAAATTTGCCAGCTCTCAGCACGACTCGTCGGAAAAGATATAATGTGTTGTGTCGATCCAAGAGAAGATTGTAGTCAACTCAGTATCAGAGGTCACACACATAGACGTTTATTTGGTACGGATGACCCAGTGCAAATCCTAAAGTTGTATTCTTGTGTCTAACGAAACTGTCTTTCCTGATACAACCGGGCACGGTACTGTTGCACTGGCCACTAACATCCCAGGAAAAACGGGGGCTGATGATATCGTCAAGCACAAAATTTAAGTTGCGTTGATAGCACATAATGAGTCGACCCTCTGAATTATTTGTGCGCAGCCCCCAGTCTAGTGTTTCCCGAGGCCAGGGAAAAAATGCAAATTAGATACTGCAAATTGGGAAGTGCCAATGCACGTCTCAAAAAGGCTGAGAATATCCCTACTCTAAAAACTCGATGTCGACATTGTCAATATTTGATAGGTGGTCCAAATCCAAACATTAGCGAAGTTCGACACTTTAAACGGTGACTTACACGCGTAGTATGCCGTCCCAGCCTCAGATCATACGAAAGACCAATTAAACCACCGAAATCGGTCAAGCGCGTGACAAGCTTATGTGTCCCTAAATGCTGAAAATGTTCCTAATCCGGAACGACTTCACATAGGTAGGGCTCACAGTGTAAATATACTCTTAGCAATTAGGCGAAGATCGTTAAGCCCAAATGTACGACGAAAAACCATATTCATAACGACCTCGCTCAGTCAGAAAATGTGCAAAGTGGTAGATGATCTTTGGCGTAAATTCAATCCAAAATATACGGCATTAAAAAAGATAATTAAAGAGTGTGTATCATACGATGCAAAAGGAGCGCCGCACTCAGTCAGAAAAGATTGTAGAGTACAAATGGTTCTTTATCGTAGATCGAAGCCCAAATATATTGCGATAAAACAGATCATTAAAGAAAATTGAACAGCGAAGGGAAGGAAAGTGTTTGACTGTCAGCAAGACTTCTTCTTTGCTTTCGTTCTTTACAATCAATTTTAATCACTCTTTGTGATACATTTGATCTTTGCCAAGAACGTGTATACTTTGAATATTGGTTTGATAGACCCCTAAACACATAGACTTCTATACGTTTAGGACACTTGCATCCGATTTCATCCAAACCTCCTTAGTCTCCTCTTACGACATGCGTGGCATGTAACATTGGTTCTATTCTTTACACCCCAAATTGTGGGTCCCGTTAACAACTCGGGTGTCAGAAAACAGACTCGAACATTTCATAGGCCGAAAATTTGGATTCGCTCATTCTACGTTACAAGGGGCCTAACGGGGGCGGAACGTTCTAAACGTTCTTGACAAAGACTGTCTATATATCACAATAAGAATGTAGGTGACAAAGACTATCTATATATCACAATAAGAATGTACTTGACAAAGACTGTCTATATATCACAATAAGAATGTACTTGACAAAGACTGTATATATGTCACAATAAGAATGAGCAAAATGCTCTAGAATAACGAACAAAACAAACAAACAACAACAGAACGAAAGTTTGTATAAACTAGGAAATAGCCAAGGAAAAGTGGCTATGAATTTCTCAAAAGCGTATATATCAAGCCATGAATAGGAGGCAACCACCATAAATACATTGACAGATATACATTACCTTGTAGGAAACGCTGTACATTTTAAGGAGAGTATGCGCACCTAAATGTTTGCACATTTGTGCAAAGGTGTAGCACTTTCACAAATAACAACATCCTGTTTCTAGGAACTAGCTATAAACTAAATGACGCCATAATGATTTCATATTTCTTTTACGCATAGATCTCCGAATCATAGACCAATAATGAAATACAAAACATGGAGTGTACTCCGTATGTTATTCTCAGTAAGTAATGTTGTTTAGCTAATATGTGTATTAACAGATCATATGAACTAGATATTAATATAGGAAAGAGGCCGTCATCATTTTCGGGCATGTGATGAGGAGGGAAGTTTTAGAACACATTGTGACAACCGGTAAAGGGTAGACGAGACAGAGGAAGACAGAGAAACATCATTTTGGATAGCCTGACTTCATGGCACGGTAGAGCGTCAACATCAGAGATGATAGCAAACAGCAGAGACAGATTTGTGAAGATGTTTGTAGAGAGAGAAGGTATACTAATGAACTTCTCATTGGCATGGTGAGTAAATAGACTTTAGGATGGCTGCTGCAGCGGAGGACAGAGCACGCATGACAGTGTCCAATGTGCATGACGTCGATCGTATAACATAGCATATCTCTTTCCACTGTAATATCTTCTTCTTCCGCGAACGCTCCATAAGACCACTTTTTAAACCACTCTTTGTGGTTTGTATGTGATCTGAGTCCAAGGGCGATCTTACGTTGGGACAAGTTATGCGCCTATGGTGACTAGGCCAGCACATCCGATTTAGTACCAGCATTTTATTTACTAGGTAGCTTTCCTAGAACTGCAACCTTTTTGACTAAGCGGGCGTACCTTTTGTATCGTATGATGAGCACTTTTAATGATCTTTTAACGCCGTATATTTTGTTCGATCTACGCCAAAGTGCAATCGCTACTTTGCAAATTTTTCTGACTGGGTGTGGTCGCTCCGATTTTAGGAACATTAACAATCCTTCTAGGACTAGTCAATGTGACTGTCACTTTTCAGCTGCTTTGCGAATTCATTGCTCTTTTACGTTCTATATTTGGGCTTTATGATCTACGCCAAAGAGTATGTTTACACTGTGCACCCTTTCTGAGTATGTGAGTTCGTTCCGGATTTGGATCATTTCTCAGTCTTTTTGGGCACATAATCTTGTCCTGGGACAGCATCAAACTCGTGTAACACACTGTAAAATGTGTCGGCCTTCGCCAATGTTTCTATCTGGACAGCCTGTCAAATCTTTACAATATCGGCCTTACTTTTCTGACCCCGTTGACTTTATTCCGGAGTAGGAACATTATCAGCCTTTTCGAGTCGCGTGTCAGCACTTGCATGTTCTACTCTGAATTTTCTCTGGACCCGGGAAACACTGGACTGGGGCTGGCAACATATAATCTAAAGGGTCGTTTCAATCGGCGCTAGCAACGCAACTGAAATGTTGCGCTCGCCAACACCACCAACTCAGTTCTTCCTGGGATGTGAATTGTTTTTGCAACAGTACCTTGCCCGGTTCTCCAGGAGGGCAGTTTCGTTAGGCACTAAAACACAACTTTAGGATTTGCGCTTAGCTCACCTTACCCAATAAATGTATCTACGCGTTGATACGGAATTTTCCGCAATCTTCATCTGTGTCGACACGATACGTTACAGTGTCTTCAGGAACACTTGCCGGATCGTTGATTCGTTACGCGTTGTTCTCATTGATTCTTGCCCACAACAATGATAATTTTAGAGCGGCCATTTACTCCGGGGTAGTAGGCATTCGTTCACAGTAGACTCGTACGCTACTATTTCTTACGTTTCAGCACCTATTTAGGAAACTTTTCATCGGACGTTCGGACAAGAGATGCGTGCATTTTGTTCAGGTTTTTTTGGACCTGCATGACTTTTCCTTGCTTGCTCTACTACCACACCTGTAGCTCTCCCTCGATACCTACCCGCTTAGCCAGTCAGGATCCACTGTCTGTTTCAGGGTCACCCTGTGGAGGTGGGTAGGATCTTGAATAGTGCCAGCTCACTAAACCTGGCGCGACGTTATCCCTAGAACTACGCATTTGACCCCTTTCCATCGTAATATGATATTAATACATAATATACTGGTTTTTTGGTTATGTGTTACTGAACTGAGGTCACATCATACCAGGAAGACCTATATGTGCTCAGTCTCCCTAAACAGAAGTCGATTGAGCGAAGTGTATGTATAATGATGGTTCCTGTGGCTCGTTGGTTAAACACATTTCTTTCTCTGCCCTTGAAGCATCCAGTTCTACTTGTACAACGTGTAATTGCAAAATCCTTAAATCTCTGGTTTGATTAAACGTCAGTTTTAGGATCCTCATCCAACAGTATGTCGCCAAGATACCGACGTGCATCTCCCGTATCCATTTTTAATATCTCTTCTTCTTTGCTTTCGTTCTTTATGATCAATTTTAATCACTCTTTATGATATATTTGATCTTTGCCAAGAATGTTACTTTGACATTGGTTTGGTAGGCCCCTAAATGCATAGACTTCTATACGTTTAGGACATGTGCATCCGATTTCAGCCAAACCTCCTTAGTCGCCTCTTACTACATGCGTGGCAGGTAACAGTGGTTCTATTCTTCACCCAAATTTGGGCTGTAAGCACTCGGCGTTAATATCTCTAATAATCTATGCTTTTGGTGCAAACATGTTTTTCGCTCTCGTTATCGTGAACATCCGCATGTCCAGGACAGTAGAATGTAGATCCACGTGAGACTCTGGATATTGAAAACCTCTTTGGAGCGACATCCACTAAAACCACAACATGCAAATCTGAATCTTTCAAAGCATCGACTGAGAGTCAGAAACAGAAGGTTCCAGTAAACGAAGTTTCTATATACCGAATGAAATGAAAATCCTGGTATATCCTTAACAGGACATATCCATCAACAATAGTAAACGATCTGTCAATTTTATATGCACCACTTATAAGTTCAGTAGATTGTCGTAGCGTTCTGAACGGTCCATATATACTACTCGATAATAATAACTACCTATGCTAATGGGTGGCGTCTGTTGCTTAGGGGATAGTGACTCGGTTCAAACAAGCTGCCCTCAATTTACATCTACAATTCACCAAAGTAGGTAAAAACATGCATGCGACTAAAAATTATATTAAAAGTGGAAAGAATTTCGAAATCGAATCAATATTCGTTTTTTCAAATAAATAAAAACCAATTCATCACAACGTGACCCCTATATTTGCATACATTTCTTAAGTTGACTGCTACCAAACATAGCGTCATCATTTCATGTGCTCATATACGCAATGCGCTAAGATCCACATTGTCATTTCATGCACTCAACAGATTATTCAACAACGGACAATTTTAATGTCAAAGCTCAAACGAATCTCAATTTTTAAAATATATATCTATTAAGTTTGCGTGTTTGTCAAAATTCCAAAGGTCATTTTTATTGTTATTGTTAAAATATTCATTATATGCAATGCCACCTAACAAAAGAAAACTCTTTAGTCAGTCTAGAATCGACTGTAAACGAAGAGCAACAAGTAGGTCTGTAGAAAATGTGGTGATATAAAATCGAAAGGAAGCTAATAGGTCGAGAATGGCCAATGCTAGAGTTCAAGAAAATGGGGATGCTGTTTTAATTCGACGTGAAGCTAATAGGACACGCATGGCTGATAACCGATAAAATGAGACATGTCAACAAACAGCTGTCCGACTCGAACAAGACGCCAGACGACGAGCAATAGCACGAGTTGCCAAATGATCTTTGTTGAAGAATGAAGCATTCAACTACAATAATAATCTTGAATACGAAAAATACCCAATAATTGCTATTTGGGAATTGACAGCAGTTTGTCCTCACTGCAAGGCAAAAAAAAGGGATTAGTGAAACACCTGGAATGTGTTGCTCTGTAGGAAAAGTTCAGTTGTCTACATTACAAGAACCACCTGAACCGTTAAAATCGTTTATGGACGACATAGCTGACTCTAACTTCTTAAAAAATATCAGAAAATACAATTTATGCTTTCAGATGACATCTTTTGGCACAACTTCTCCAATTTCTCATCAAGGATTTATGCCAACTTTTAAAATTCAAGGTCAAGTATATCATCAACTTGGTTCACTCTTGCCACAACCAAATGAAGACCCAAAATTTCTTCAAATTTATTTCATGGGTAATGAAGAAGCTGATGCAAATCAGCGCATCATTTGTAATCCAGGAATAAATCACAATACAGTATTAGCTATTCAACGTATGCTATACACTTGCAACAGTTATATAAGAAGTTTCAAGACTGTATTAGATCAGTTGCCCACTGACGACAGGAAAATTGCAATCCGCGCTGACATAGTTCCGACCGGTCATCATGAGCGGACTTATAAAGCACCTGTATTAAACGAAGTTGCCGTTATCATAGCAGGAAATGATTTTGGAAAGCGGGATGTAATTTTACTAAAACGAGACAACAAGTTGCAGCGGATTTCAGAAACACGCAGATCTTACGATGCCCTTCAGTATCCAATTTTATTTCCTCAGGGTGAAGACGGCTACTATATTTGCATCAATCAAAGGGATCCAGTCACCAAATTGATTTCAAACAAGTTTGTTTCTTCAAAGGATTTCTACTCATTTCGAATCATGATCAGAGATACTCCAAATCACATTTTAAGTTGTCGCCAACTATTCCATCAATTTTTGGTAGATATGTTCGCAAAAATTGAATGCGAACGATTGCTCTATATTCGATTGAACCAAAATAAAAATACGATCAGAAGAATATGTTCATTTGAGGGATGCTATTGCGATAGATGACCAGGCAAACAACTATGGCAGTTTGGTTATTTTACCATCAACGTTTACCGGAGGTCCACGTTATATGCTTGAATATACGCAAGATTCGATTACTTATGTTCGCAATTATGGAAAACCTGATCTCTTCATAACGTTTACATGTAACCCAAAATGGAAAAAAGTACAAGATGAATTACTACCAGGACAGTCACATTTTGATAGACATGATCTAATTGCACGTGTGTTTCGTCAAAAGTTGATTAAATTCATGCAACTTATAACGAAGGGAGATATTTTTGGTCCATGAGATGTTGGTGTCTTCAACAGAATGACAGAAACGGGATTTGTCACATAACCATTTATTATTTTGGTTATTAAATAAGATTGACCCAAATAATATTGATCGCATTATTAGGGCGGATATTCCTGATCTGAGCTTAGATCCACAACTACATACAACCGTTATAGAACAAATAGTGCATGGACCATGTGGAAACATCAATCTGAATTCCCCATGTATGAAGGACGGCAGATGTACCAAACGATATCCGAAGAGTCTGTTGCTCGAAACTCAAACTTGAGAAGATGGCTATCCACTATATCGAAGAAGAAAGTTAGCTGATGGAGGATTAGAAGCAACTAAGAAACTTAAGCGAGGAAATAGGTCAGTTGAATTTAACATCGACAATAGATGGATTGTTCCGTATTGTCAAATGTTATCACGAATGTTTGATGCACATATTAATGTTGAGTACTGCAATTCGGTGAAATCGATCAAATATATGTTAAAATACATACACAAAGGTTTTGATCAAGCTGTGTTTGGCATTCAAAAGATGGAGAATTGATTGATGAAATATAAGGTTATCGTGCCGACCGCTACATCAGCAGCAATGTAGCAGTGTGGCGGATATTAGTTTCCACGTTCATGAGAGATATCCCTCCGTAATGCAACTGAGCTGAAAACGGACAGAGAGTTTACTTCAATACAGAAAATTTCCAACAAAGAGTTGGGCAACCTCCAAGAACAACTTTAATTGCCTTTTTTTGAGCTTTGTCAAAATGACGACTTTGCAAAGACTTTACTTTACTTTGAAGTTCCTAAATATTACACATGGGATAGATCAAGGAAAACTTTTAATAGAAGAAAGTAGGGAGTCACAGTTGTTGGGTTCGATGGAGTTAAATCTATTCATGTTTTGGGACGTGTTTATACTGTTCATCCACACAATTTCAAATGTTTCTACCTCCGCATCATACTTCATACCGTTAGAGTATCCGTGACCAATTAGAACATTCAGTGAAGCATGCCAAAAGCTTGATTTACTGGAGGACGACAATCAATGGCATGCTACGATGGCAGAAACAGTTGCATCAGAATCACCACTAAAGATCAGATCACTTTTCATCATTCTTATTACCTCATGCAATCCATCAAATCCACAAAATTTGTGGGACACATTCAAGGAAAGTATGTCTGAAGATATCCTTAATCGTAGAAGAGAACAGCATCCTGACTTGCAAATTGTTTACAACGAAGACATATTTAACAAAATCTTAATCATCATAGAGGATAAAGTTATTGACATGGTGGTAAAACTTTACAAGAATTAGGGCTCCACATCCTGCAAAAAACAACATCAATCGTTTGCAGAGAGAAATACTTAAAGAAACCGTTTACAACGCCGGCGACTTAGAGAATTACGTAACCATCAATGAGCTACTATTAGTTCATGACCCAAAGAAATGTTTACATATAATTATGAACCTAGTGAATGGTGGTACATTATTCTTCATTGATGCACCAGGAGGGACAGGAAAGACGTTTGTGATGAATTTACTCCTTTCAAAAATCCCTTTCAATCGCATATTGCAATTGCCATAGCTTCTTCTGGAATAGCAGCAACTTTGCTTCAAGGAGGACGAACTGCCCACTCTACTCTTAAATTGCTACTCGAATTAGCACGTACCGAAGAGCCAATTTGCAACATCAGTAAAGGAACAGGCAAAGCGGTAGTTTTGCAACAATGAAAATTGATCGTTTGGGATGAACGCACTATGATTCACAAGCACGGACTAGAAGCACTCAACAGATCTCATCAAGATATTAGAAACAATCGACAACTTATGGGTGGAACAGTAGTGGTTCTTGCTGGTGATTTCAGGCAAACACTTCCTATTATTCCTAGAGGAACAATGGCTGATGAGCTCAAGGCGTGTCTGAAATCATCCCATCTTTGGAGACATGTTAAAACTTTAAAATTAACTACCAACATGAGGGTCCATTTACAGCAGGATGTCAATGCTGGACAATTTGCTGATCAATTGCTTGCTTTAGGAGATAGGCGGCTTAGCAAGGAACCAAACACTGACACAATCAAGCTACCAGAAGACTTCTGCAATATTGTGCACTCAATAGAACAACTTCAAGACATGGTGTTTCCAAATATTCTACAGAATTACCGAGACCATTTGTGGCTGTGCCAACGTGCTACACTTGCTCCAACAAATGAGAGTGTCAATAAAGTAAATGTTGATTGCCAAAAAAATACCAGAACAGGAAACCACGTACAATTCAATCGATACCGTTATTGATATGAATGAAGCAATTCATTATCCCAAAAGAATTCCTTAATTCTCTCAATCCCAGTGGAATGCCCCCTTACTTGTTATCATTAAAAGTTGGTTCACCGATTATACTTCTACGAAATCTAGATGCCCCCAGGCTTTGTAACGGGACGATGCTTTGTATCAAGTTCTTAAAGCAGAATGTTATAGAAGCAACTATTTTAACTAAAGGAGAAGATGTTTTCATTCCCAGGATCCCATATGATACACAATTCGAATTCAACAGGCTACAATTCCGATACGACTTGCTTTTGCTATGTCTATAAACAAAGCACAAGGCCAATCACTATATGTTGCTGCGATTGAGATTGGAATGCTATAGTCATGGTCAGTTATTAGTAGCAATGTCTAGAGTTAGAAGTAACAAAAATGTATATGTGCTTGCAAACGGCGGAAAACAAGGAATGTTGTTTACTATCAGGACCTAACTGATAAATAAATATAACGTACAATAATTAGAAGAAGATTATATCTCTTGAAACAGCTTCACCAATTCCTCATCAAGGATTACTAACAACTTTCACCCGTGCGAAGCTGGGTTAATCTGCTAGTGTGTAATATGGAACAGATCCATCAAAGGCAACTGATGTGGTGAAGTGTTACTAAGAAATCAAGAAATGAGCCACTGAAGTGGAGCAATATTTATCACCATCATCATTAACATCTTTAACTCTAGTGGACCAGGTCAAAATCATTGCTTTTACAAGACATTTGTTTTAGAATAAAACGCCCTTTAGAGTGGCTCCTGGTAACATGGCGTCCAACACAATATCACGTAGTGTAGCATTTGGTCCACAATGAGTTAATCCTATAAGTGTTCAAGGGCACATAATGCAGGAACAACAAATATTCACTTAAATGAGCAGATTGGTTGTTTATTATTGTATGTTACAGTAGGGGATCTCTTGAAATTCTAGACATCTAGAAATTTCTTCTTATCCTGACACTGTCAGGCAAAACAGGAATGGAGACAAGAAAATAAAGAAGAAAAGAAAGTAAGGGATTAAAGACTTTTCAAACAGTGGCAAACTCAGTTCAACCTAAGTACAAAATTGTTTGGTTATATCAGAGCGTGTGAGCTTACAATCATTTAATACAAAAGAATTAATCCATGCGGAGAAACAACAATGATTTATTAAAACAGTTTGGGTTTCTCTGTCTTTGTTTTTCTAACAGTTTGCGTATTTGAAAGTGTAGGTCGCCAGCTCTACACTAAACTTCAATCATTGCTTTTTGACGACATGCTAGAAGAAACGTTTGTTCCACCATTCACTGTCCCAGAAACCATACGAAGAGGTCAAGAGGTGCAATATTTCATAGTTTTAAAATGTAAGTGAACACTGATGTTGCTTTGTTCTAGATTTGAAACGCAGAATGTGTTACTGATGTTGCACCGAAAAGTTTATTTCTTTTATCTATGATATCGCTAGAATATTCACTTATGCATTGTTCGTTGACATTCATTTTTGTGTGTGTGTCAGTTAGAGAAAATATGTTCTTCACCTAGTTCACAGAAAAGCTGCTATACTTGCACATTTCGGCAAAACATATTCTTTAGTGGCATGTGAGTTGTATTATAAAAGAAAAACAAAATTGGCTTTTAAAAAAAATAAACAACTAAAACCAATATCGAACGAAACTGAAAGAAAATAAAGATCAGAATACTAAGAGCATGCATATTTCTAGTGGCAACATATGGGTGTGAAACATGGACATTTAATAAGGCAGTGGAAAATCATATATGTGCCTTTGAATATAAGTGTTATAAAAGGGTAATTCGTATATCATAGAGAGAGAGAGACCAATAGATCTATCCAGAAAGAACTCAAAATCAAAGAAAACTGCTACAAATAAGAAAGAGAAAATTAAGGTATATTGGACATATAAAATGACCAGAAGGGCTAGAAAAGACTATCATGGAAGGAGGCATACAGGCAAAGAGAAGAAGAGGAAAACCAAGGAGAAGATGGATTCAGGATGTAACTGATGGTTTGAACATGACGGCTGCAGAGGCAGGGCATCTGATCTATGAGAGAGAGAGAGACATTCAGGAGTACTGTTAGGGTGATGTTGGGGTGACCAAGTTCTGCTCAGAAAAAGCTATTTGAGGATGAAGTTGTATTGCGTAATACGAATCATGTAAGTGAAGTGCACAGAGCGCACTAATTCCTAAAATTATACCGTATACAAGTGTACCTGTTTTCATGCATATAGTTAAAGAACGAGGTCATAATTTCCTGTAAATATTTTCATTTTTATGATCATTGATATAAAAACAAACACATAATGTTTCTTTAATTTATTCTACAGAGGCTGTGTGCCAAGACAATATAAACGTATGAGCATCTGCACGTTCAGAATGTTCGTTTTCTTGACTCAAGTCTACGTGATCCTTAAGATCAACATGGTAATGCTTGTTAATAGTCAAGGTAAGACATAAGATATACGGATGGTACTGTGTTACTGTCAGCATCTCTAAAAGGGGATAATGAAATCACAAAACAAAAACGACAATATTTAGATATCTCAATGTGGCAACAACAAAACAATAATGAGAACTGATACAACAAGCATTTCAAAGGATATTTGTATCAACTGAAAATAGAAACTGTGAGTAGTATAGTAGAGCGTTTTCGAGCTGTATTTTGTAGTCTCTATAGTTTAAAGAGGAAAGATTGACAGCATAAACAGGCGAGATATATGGGTCAAAGGCGCATAGGGACAACGTAACGCCAGGATTAGTGAGCTGGCACTGATCAAGATCCTACCTTACTTCCACGGGGTGACCCTGGAAACACACATTGGATCCTGTCTGCATAATCGGGAGAGATCGGGAGAGCTACAGGTAGTGGTAGTAGTGCAAACGCGGAAACGTAATGTAGGTCCAAAACCCTGAATGAAATGCACGCATCTCCTGGCCAATGTCCAATGAAAAATTTTTCCAAATGAATGCTGAAACAGAAGAAATAGTATCGTACGAGTCGTCTTAACAAATGCCAACTCCCCCGGGGTAAATGACCGCACTAAAATTGCCAGTTGTGAGGCAAGAATCCATGAAATGACCGCACTAAAATTGCCAGTTGTGTGGCAAGAATCCATAAAATGACTGCACTAAAATTGCCAGTTGTGTGGCAAGAATCCATGAAATGACCGCACTAAAATTGCCAGTTGTGTGGCAAGAATCCATGAAATGACCGCACTAAAGTTGCCAGTTGTGGGGCAAGAATCCATGACATGACCGCACTAAAATTGCCAGTTGTGTGGCAAGAATCCATGAAATGACCGCACTAAAATTGCCAGTTGTGTGGCAAGAATATATGAAATGACCGCACTAAAATTGTCAGTTGTGGGGCAAAAATCCATGAAATGACCGCACTAAAATTGCCAGTTGTGGGGCAAGAATCCATGAAATGACCGCACTAAAGTTGCCAGTTGTGGGGCAAGAATCCATGAAATGACCGCACTAAAATTGCCAGTTGTGGGGCAAGAATCCATGAAATGACCGCACTAAAATTGCCAGTTGTGGGGCAAGAATCCATGAAATGACCGCACTAAAATTGCCAGTTGTGGGGCAAGAATCCATGAAATGACCGCACTAAAATTGCCAGTTGTGGGGCAAGAATCCATGAAATGACCGCACTAAAATTGCCAGTTGTGGGGCAAGAATCCATGAAATGACCGCACTAAAATTGCCAGTTGTGGGGCAAGAATCCATAAAATGACGGCACTAAAATTGCCAGTTGTGGGGCAAGAATCCATGAAATGACCGCACTAAAATTGCCAGTTGTGGGGCAAGAATCCATGAAATGACCGCACTAAAATTGCCAGTTGTGGGCAAGAATCCATGAAATGACCGCACTAAAATTGCCAGTTGTGGGGCAAGAATCCATGAAATGACCGCACTAAAATTGCCAGTTGTAGGGCAAGAATCCATAAAATGACGGCACTAAAATTGCCAGTTATGGGGCAAGAATCCATGAAATGACCGCACTAAAATTGCCAGTTGTGGGGCAAGAATCCATGAAATGACCGCACTAAAATTGCCAGTTGTGGGGCAAGAATCCATGAAATGACCGCACTAAAATTGCCAGTTGTGGGGCAAGAATCCATAAAATGACGGCACTAAAATTGCCAGTTGTGGGGCAAGAATCCATGAAATGACCGCACTAAAATTGCCAGTTGTGGGGCAAGAATCCCTGAAATGACCGCACTAAAATTGCCAGTTGTGGGGCAAGAATCCATGAAATGACCGCACTAAAATTGCCAGTTGTGGGGCAAGAATCCATAAAATGACCGCACTAAAATTGCCAGTTGTGGGGCAAGAATCCATGAAATGACCGCACTAAAATTGCAGTTGTGGGGCAGAATCCATAAATGACCGCACTAAAATTGCCAGTTGTGGGGCAAGAATCCATGAAATGACCGCACTAAAATTGTCAGTTGTGGGGCAAGAATCCACGAAATGACCGCACTAAAAATGCCAGTTGTGGGGCAAGAATCCATGAAATGACCGCACTAAAATTGCCAGTTATGGGGCAAGAATCCATGAAATGACGCACTAAATTGCCAGTTGTGGGGAAGAATCCATAAATGACCACTAAAATTGCCAGTTGTGGGGCAAGAATCCATGAAATGACCGCACTAAAATTGCCAGTTGTGGGCAAGAATCCATGAAATGACCGCACTAAAATTGCCAGTTGTGGGCAAGAATCCATGAAATGACCGCACTAAAATTGCCAGTTGTGGGGCAAGAATCCATGAAATGACCGCACTAAAATTGCCAGTTGTGGGCAAGAATCCATGAAATGACCGCACTAAAATTGCCAGTTGTGGGGCAAGAATCCATGAAATGACCGCACTAAAATTGCCAGTTGTGGGGCAAGAATCCATTAAATGACCGCACTAAAATTGCCAGTTGTGGGGCAAGAATCCATGAAATGACCGCACTAAAATTGCCAGTTGTGGGCAAGAATCATAAAATGACCGCACTAAAATTGCCAGTTGTGGGGCAAAATCCATGAAATGACCGCACTAAAATTGCCAGTTGTGGGGCAAGAATCCATGAAATGACCGCACTAAAATTGCCAGTTGTGGGGCAAGAATCCATGAAATGACCGCACTAAAATTGCCAGTTATGGGGCAAGAATCCATGAAATGACCGCACTAAAATTGCCAGTTGTGGGGCAAGAATCCATGAAATGACCGCACTAAAATTGCCAGTTGTGGGGCAAGAATCCATGAAATGACCGCACTAAAATTGCCAGTTGTGGGGCAAGAATCCATGAAATGACCGCACTAAAATTGCCAGTTGTGGGGCAAGAATCCATGAAATGACCGCACTAAAATTGCCAGTTGTGGGGCAAGAATCCATAAAATGACGGCACTAAAATTGCCAGTTGTGGGGCAAGAATCCATGAAATGACCGCACTAAAATTGCCAGTTGTGGGCAAGAATCCATGAAATGACCGCACTAAAATTGCCAGTTGTGGGGCAAGAATCCATGAAATGACCGCACTAAAATTGCCAGTTGTGGGGCAAGAATCCATGAAATGACCGCACTAAAATTGCCAGTTGTGGGCAAGAATCCATGAAATGACCGCACTAAAATTGCCAGTTGTGGGGCAAGAATCCATGAAATGACCGCACTAAAATTGCCAGTTGTGGGGCAAGAATCCATGAAATGACCGCACTAAAATTGCCAGTTGTAGGGCAAGAATCCATGAAATGACGGCACTAAAATTGCCAGTTGTGGGGCAAGAATCCATGAAATGACCGCACTAAAATTGCCAGTTGTGGGGCAAGAATCCATGAAATGACCGCACTAAAATTGCCAGTTGTGGGGCAAGAATCCATAAATGACGCACTAAAATTGCCAGTTGTGGGGCAAGAATCCATGAAATGACCGCACTAAAATTGCCAGTTGTGGGGCAAGAATCCCTGAAATGACCGCACTAAAATTGCCAGTTGTGGGGCAAGAATCCATGAAATGACCGCACTAAAATTGCCAGTTGTGGGGCAAGAATCCATAAAATGACCGCACTAAAATTGCCAGTTGTGGGGCAAGAATCCATGAAATGACCGCACTAAAATTGCAGTTGTGGGCAAGAATCCATTAAATGACCGCACTAAAATTGCCAGTTGTGGGGCAAGAATCCATGAAATGACCGCACTAAAATTGCCCGTTGTGGGGCAAGAATCCAGAAAATGACCGCACTAAAATGCCAGTTGTGGGGCAAGAATCCATAAATGACCACTAAAATTGCCAGTTTGGGCAGAATCCATGAAATGACCACTAAAATTGCCAGTTGTGGGCAAGAATCCATGAAATGACCGCACTAAAATTGCCAGTTGTGGGGCAAGAATCCATGAAATGACCGCACTAAAATTGCCAGTTGTGGGGCAAGAATCCATGAAATGACCGCACTAAAATTGCCAGTTGTGGGGCAAGAATCCATGAAATGACCGCACTAAAATTGCCAGTTGTGGGGCAAGAATCCATGAAATGACCGCACTAAAATTGTCAGTTGTGGGGCAAGAATCCATGAAATGACCGCACTAAAATTGCCAGTTGTGGGGCAAGAATCCATGAAATGACCGCACTAAAATTGCCAGTTGTGGGGCAAGAATCCATAAAATGACCGCACTAAAATTGCCAGTTGTGGGGCAAGAATCCATGAAATGACCGCACTAAAATTGCCAGTTGTGGGGCAAGAATCCATTAAATGACCGCACTAAAATTGCCAGTTGTGGGGCAAGAATCCATGAAATGACCGCACTAAAATTGCCAGTTGTGGGGCAAGAATCCATGAAATGACCGCACTAAAATTGCCAGTTGTGGGGCAAGAATCCATGAAATGACCGCACTAAAATTGCCAGTTTTGGGGCAAGAATCCATGAAATGACCGCACTAAAATTGCCAGTTGTGGGGCAAGAATCCATGAAATGACCGCACTAAAATTGCCAGTTGTGGGGCAAGAATCCATGAAATGACCGCACTAAAATTGCCAGTTGTGGGGCAAGAATCCATGAAATGACCGCACTAAAATTGCCAGTTGTGGGGCAAGAATCCATGAAATGACGCACTAAAATTGCCAGTTGTGGGGCAAGAATCCATGAAATGACCGCACTAAAATTGCCAGTTTTGGGGCAAGAATCCATGAAATGACCGCACTAAAATTGCCAGTTGTGGGGCAAGAATCCATGAAATGACCGCACTAAAATTGCCAGTTGTGGGGCAAGAATCCATGAAATGACCGCACTAAAATTGCCAGTTGTGGGGCAAGAATCCATTAAATGACCGCACTAAAATTGCCAGTTGTGGGGCAAGAATCCATGAAATGACCGCACTAAAATTGCCAGTTGTGGGGCAAGAATCCATGAAATGACCGCACTAAAATTGCCAGTTGTGGGGCAAGAATCCATGAAATGACCGCACTAAAATTGCCAGTTGTGGGGCAAGAATCCATGAAATGACGGCACTAAATTGCCAGTTTGGGGCAAGAATCCATGAAATGACCGCACTAAAATTGCCAGTTGGGGCAAGAATCCATAGAGAAATGACCGCACTAAAATTGCCAGTTGGCAGAATCATAAATGACGGCACTAAATTGCCAGTTGGGGCAAGAATCCTATGAAAGACGATAATTTGACGTTTGGCAATCCTGAATGACGACTAAATGCCATCTGTGGCAAATCCGGCAATGACGTTTAATAACGACCAGATCCTGAAGAACGATAGAATGACCGCAAAATTCTCAGTTGTGGCAGCCATGAAATGACCTCTAATATTTGACCAGTTGTGCGGGCAAGAATCCATAAATGCCACTAATTGCCAGTTTGAACCAAAAGACCGCTCACGAAAGCTCGAGTAAGTCACGAATAAACTAATGACGCCGAAAGAATGCGCAGGTTTGGGTGAATCCATGAAAGAGCCAAATTCCAGTATGCTGGGACAGAATCCATGAAACGAGCCTAATTGAGCTGTCAGGCAAGATCCATAAGTCAGAGCGCATGTAAAATTGCCGAGGGCAAACCTGCAAATTGACCGCACTAAGACAATGTAAGCAAGAAGCCATGAAAGTGACCGACTAAACTGCACAGTGCCGAAGAATTGTATGCACCGAGTGAAACTGCCAGTCGGGCAAATCAAAATGAAAGCACTAACACGTAGTTTCAAGATCAAAATACGACTAAAAGTCATAGTGCAAGAACGCATGAAATGCGCCTAATTGCCGTGTGAGCAAAATCCAGTACAAAGACTGGCGCATATAGTCAAATTGGCATAGGATCAATAGGCGAGAATCATAACGCAATGACGGCACATAAATTTCCGAGGCAAGAACCATAAGAGCACTATAATTGTCCATTGTGGGCAGTCCGGAACGTTATACCGCTAGCCAGGGGCGAAATCCAAAAGAAGACAAAATGCCGGTAAGAACGATCGAAAATGAAGACAAAATTCGAGTTAAGGGGAAGAATCATTTAATAAACTAATCAGTTGTGCAAGAATCTTGCCGCACTTCCATGTTAGTGCATGAATTTGAATGGTTAATTGACAGTTATGGCGAATCCATGAAAATGGCACTAAAATCATTGTGCAAAATCCATAAATGACCGCACTAAAATTGCCAGTTGTGGGGCAAGAATCCATGAAATGACCGCACTAAAATTGCCAGTTGTGGGGCAAGAATCCCTGAAATGACCGCACTAAATTGCCAGTTGTGGGCAGAATCCATGAAATGACCGCACTAAAATTGCCAGTTGTGGGGCAGAATCCATGAAATGACGCACTAAAATTGCTAGTTTGGGGCAAGAATCCATGAAACGAGCACTAAAATTGCCAGTTGTGGGCACGAATCCATGAAATGACCACTTAAATTGCCAGTTTGGGCAGAATCATGAAATGTCCGTAAAATTCAGTGTGGGGCAGAATCCATGAAATGACCGCACTAAAATTGCCAGTTGTGGGGCAGAATCCATGAAATGACCACTAAAATTGCCGTTGTGGGCAAGAATCCATAAAATGACGGCACTAAAATTGCCAGTTGTGGGCAGAATCCATGAAATGACCGCACTAAAATTGCCAGTTGTGAGCAAGAATCCATAGAATGACGCACTAAAGTCCAGTTGTGGGGCAAGAATCCATGAAATACCGCTATAAAATTGCCAGTTGTGGGGAATGCCATGCCGACACGCGTCACGAAAAGCCTGAGTAAGTTTCTACTCCGGAATAAACTCACAGTGGCCGAAAAGTAAGGCCGACAGTGTAATTTTTTGACAGGTCGTCCAAATCCAAACATTGGAAAAGGCCAACACTTTTCACGGTGATCTATACGAGTAGGATTCTGTAGTGCACGACAAGCGTATGTGTCCCTAATGGCTGAGCATGTTCCTAATCCAGAACGACCTCATATAGTCAGAAGGGCGCATAGTGTGAACATACTCTTAGGCGAAGATCATAACGCCCAAATATACGGCAAAAATGATCGTTAAAGAGCAATGTACACACGAAGCAGCCAACAAGTGACCGTCTCCTGACTAGTCACAGAAGAATTGTTTATGTTCCTAAACCGGAGCGATAACTCCCAGTCAGACAAATTTGCAAAGTAGTAAATGCACTTCGACGTAGATCGAAGACAAAATATACGACGTTAAAAAGATCATTAAAAAGTGCTCAACATACGATGCAAAAAGCTACGCCGCGCTTAGTCATAAATGTTGCAAAGTACAAAAGACTCTTTGGCGCATATCCACGTCCAAATATACGGCGATAAACGGATCAAAATAGGATCGGAAAGGTACTGACGACGTCTGGAAAATGTTTTACTGCCGGCATGGCAGACTCGAACATTTCCGAAGGTCGAAAACACGTAAGTGCACCGTATGCGATTGTCCTACACCTGTCGGGGCTTCGCGGGGCGCAACGTTATAACCGTTCTTGGCAGAGGCCGTTTATATATCACAAAAGAATGATCAAAATGGCGAGAAGAACGATCGAAAAGAAGAAGAAGAAGAAGAAGGCGAGATATGGATTTATAAATTCGATGTTCATGAACGTCTTGTCCGTCTCGAGTGTTCAGTCATGTATGATAGTTTATTATGGTTTTATTTTGTTATCATTGTTATTGTGTTGTTGTTTATTTTATAAATTATGAAATATTATCAAAACACATTAATGCAGACATACAATCTGTGCAGGAAGTGGGGGATAGGGTTTTAGAAGTGAGTGATTAGTATGTGTGCGTATTTAGTTTCGTGGGTGTGTACATATATTCAGAATGAAGACATGAGTATACGTCTTGACTACAGTAGATATACTACCATTATGTTCCTAGGGGATTTGTCTTCTCTTTTAATGTCGTATTTCTGACTAGCAAATTGTATTTGTATTATTACGTCTTTTATAGTTGACAGCGCTAAGATAGTCATTACCATATTAGGTCTGTTATAGTGGACAGCGCTAAGATAGTCATTACCATATACATATCTCACACAATCATTGAAATCTTTTCTATTATTCATTAATTTTGGTTGATTTGAGATCAAGCGATGGTTGAAGAAGTGTTAAAGAAGAGTCTCTTGTTTCTGTGTATAATAATTGTTTTGTAACTGAAATTTATTTTGAAACGTTTTGACTGTCATATAAAAAGTTTGTCCATTATTTTGGTCGTCTATAGGTTGAGTGATGGAAGGGCTGGGGAAAAAACATACTTATGTTTGTTTATTTTACTTTATCTTGATTGTGTTTCACATTTCTTAAAAACTTGGTGGACATCCATCGTTATGGTGTATAGCTTGTTTTCTTAATTTTTTTTTGCTGGTGTGTCTGGCTCCTTGAATCACCCGTTAGTTCCGTCTTTTTAGAGATGTTGTGGCAGTTATGGTGATGAGGTTTGGGGCTCCTTATTTTTATGTATCTGTAAATAGTCTGACCTATAGCACACTGGCCCGCAGAAAGGGTAAGCGAAGCGTTATCTGTAAGGAAACGTCTCAATATGCATGATAAGATCACGAGACCAGGGTAACAAGCCTAGCGCTCTCTTTGCACTGTGTCTTTCTTTACCCTCTGGTTGACTTAAGAAGCCAAGTCCCGTGCTAATAGTAGAAGAGATCTGAGGAATAAAAGAAATAAATAAAACTTAACTTTCTAACTAGCGCTGTATATATTGCGTTTTATAATGAACAATATAACAAGATCACAGCGGTGTAAAATATACTTGTCTCGAGTTCAAAGCTGATAATGACTTGTAATATAATTTATACATATGGAGGGCCTAACAAAACAAGAAATACTTATTTTAAAACTATTGGAAATTTAGTTAGCGAACTATCAACTAGTCACCATCTGTTTTTTCAGTGAAATTATTAACATCGTCAGTCAGAAAGCTATATTTCAAATCTATGTTGACATTTCTAACCAAATATTCGCAGACGACTGTATAAACCTAGGGAAGCATTGTCGCTTTATACACAATTAGTTTTTCGTCTGGAAAAACATCTGATTGCTAATTCATACCACGTGGATATAAACGTTGATGGACTTTAAGAAAATATTACGATATTTGTCTGTAAATATATGGAGGAATCTCTAGATCAATGGATACTAAAACACAGTGGTTGGAAAGCTTTTGTTGACTATTTTCATGGATTTCACAGACCGTTTCGTATGTCGATGTATTCCTTATTTTTGAATTTTAGTTTACTTGAACTAAAAACACAATTAAGATATTTACAACTTGTTTTATTGTTCATTGTTGTAGCAGACACTAGTGTGCTTAGAGCTTGTCTTCTTGTTGTGTTGGTAACACAGAATTAAGAACACGTAGATAGCGTATCTTATTGTCATTCTTGTAACAGAGATACACGAGTATGATATCAACATACATCTCATACAGCAAAGATCTGCAACGTTCGAAGCCACAAGAAGAACAATTAGAATTTCAAACATTAGAAAGCTTAAATATAGTAACCGTATAAAACGTTTTCCTTTAGGGCTGAAGAAAATATAATGCGCAGAATTTCATCATTATTTTTGATATATGCGATCAACAAATATGTCGCTACAAATCTAACTGTACCGGACTATAGTTCTGGACAATTTGTTGTTCAACAGTAAGACATGGTTAGTGAATAGCTTACACATAAAAAAACTATCACAAAAAGCGATAACATAAGTTATCTGCCTAAATGTCAAGGAAACATGGTGCGACAAAATGGCAGATATCAAATCTTCATGATAGGACATGAGCCCATGATAGCGCAGGTCAGGAATATAGACTGGTGATGGGTCTTGCATAACTTGCAGAAGACACAGTTGAGTATTGTTAAACAATCATTGCAGTGAAACCCGCATGGGAAAAGTAAAAGGGGACGTCCTAAATAGACCTTAATCTAGAGTCTACTTGATGTACTGAATGACTGAACCATGATGGGAGCGGTAAAGAAGATAGCCAGAGATAGACAAATGTAGAGGCCAAATGATGAGGTCCTATACATCACGACCATCGAAGAAGAATAACTTAACTCCTCGTGAGAATAAAGAATCCAGGTATGCACACTATCATGCAGAAGGTATATGTGATATGGGTTGGTCATGCTACTGGAATACATGATAGAGTCAAACCAAACACACTGATGTATGGGGATATAAATGATTGCACAAAACCATTCAATAAACAAAACAAAGTCGTTCATAATGACCCTTGAAGATATGGGAGTATCTATAGTGAAGTAGTTGAGATGTTTGTCTGTCGTTCTGTAGATTATGGGTTCAATTTTGGACCAAGTTGCATGTGTAATGTTTTATTATTATATCTATATGATTGTTGCTGGAGCTACAAAGCTAGTTCTTTGTGCTATAATTTTGACAGATGGCTTGCCATGTCTGACGACAGGGAAGGAGCCAGATAGCGAAACCCGGTGCAATGAAGTCAATTTTTCTCCTTTGGACCGTTTTAAACCGTGAATATCTTCTACACCCTGTTTCCCAACGTGGGGACCACTGCCCATAGGGGCATTTTCATCGTTTAGGAGGCAATGGACTCATTGGGAGTTGGAACTAATGTTCATGATGATGCAAAACCGATGTATTGGCTTTAGGATGTCTGTTGACAAAAGAATGTTGCTTCACAATTACTTTAAGGAAGTTTTTAAAATCTTCAATTAGCGGAAAGTATTTATATCTAGTACTATAGCTAGTACATTTTTCCCACACAAAGACATCCATAAAACAACTTGGAATTCTCCTGACCAACATACAAAAACCAGATTGATCACTTTTGTATAAATGCGAAATTTCGTACGTCCGTCTTAGATGTAAGAGCCTACAGATGGGCAGATATTGGCAGCGACCACAACTTATGCATTGCTAAAATAAGAACTAAATTGAAAGTACTATACAAACCGCAAAAACCAAGAAAATAGATTCTAAACGCCTACTGTTACCAAACATTCAGAGTTCCTACAATGTCGATATTCATAATAGATTCACCAACTTACATAACGTCACTACAACAGAACACACCGAGAAGAACATAGAAAATCATTGGAACTTTTTAAGAACACTATTAAATCTGCAGCAGCAGAAACAGCAGGATATATAAAAAAGGAAAGAAAGAATTGGTTAAGTGAAGAAACATGGCTAAAAATCCAAGAAAGAAAAGAAGTTAAACTAAGAATGCTATCGACTCAAAACGAATCAACATTCCTTGAATATAGACAACTGGACAAAGATATTAAAGCAAATGCTCGCAAAGATAAACGTGATTACATCCAGAAGTTATCTTTAGAGGCAGAAACAGCATCCAAAACTGGGAACAGTAAAACACTCTTTCATATTATGAAACAGCTAACGAATCATCCGCCGACGGCAAGCTGTCCCGTGAAAGGGAAAAACAACGAATCCATACCATCACAACAAGCACAATCGAAAAGATGGGCTGAACATTTTTAAGAGGTATTAAATAGACCCAACCCAGTGATAACACCAGTTTTTGAAACAGAAATACAAATGCCATCATTAAATGCACCCATTGACGACTTCTCAATGGAAGAAATTAAACAAGCCATCAGGAAACTGAAAAACAATAAAGCCAGCGGTAGCGACGATATTTCAGGAGAGATGCTAAAAGCAACTGACGAGGAATCAATGGGACTCCTACGTACCTTAATGAACGATGTTTGGCAGAATGAGACCCCTCCAAAATATTGGAAAGACGGAGTGATATTCAAGCTCCCAAAAAGGCGATTTGTCAAATTGCAACAACTGGCGCGGAATAACTCTGCTATCAACACCTGGCAAGCTATTCTGCAGTATTTTGATGGAGAGGCTGAAAAAGCCGTCGACGCAAGGCTAAGAGAAGAACAAGCTGGCTTTCGTCCACATCGTTCTTGTACCGATCATATCTTCACGCTGAGATCCATTATAGAAGAATCAATTGAATTCCAGTCACCACTAGTGATAAATTTTATAGACTTTCAGAAAGCGTTTGATAGTCTTCATCGTTCTACTCTCTGGGAGATTCTTAAGACCTATGGCTTCCAGGAAAAGTACATCAATATTATAAAGCCTTCTATTCTGAAGCATCCTGCTGTGTAAGAACAGATGCAGGAAACTCAGACTGGTTCACAGTCAATTCGGGTGTGAAGCAGGGCTGCGTTATGTCACCTATGCTTTTGGGATAGCTATAGACTGGATCATGCGCAAATGCACCCAAGATGATCAACTAGGCATCAAATGGCTTAATAACAGCAGACTATTTGATCTTGACTTTGCCGATGACGTGGCCATATTGAATTCAACTACACAAGCAACCCACAAACTAACGAGCAATCTTTGCACACTTGCAGAACAGGTTGGTCTCCAGATCAATTCTGCCAAGACCAAAATTATGGACCTCACAAACTCGACAGACAACATCGTAATAAATGGCCAAACACTGGAGAAAGTTGAACATTTTACATATTTGGGTAGTAAAGTGTCAAACAACGGAGACACGATGAAAGAAATAAACTCTCGTATTGCTATAGCAGCTAGTGCCTTCACTAAATTAACGAATATCTGGCAATCTCAAGACTTTAGTATATGCACAAAAGTTAAATTATTTAGGTCATGTGTGATTCCTGTACTGACCTACGGTTGTGAAAGTTGGAAATCAACAAAGAAAATTGATAAGAAACTGGACAGCTTTGAGAATAAATGTCTACGAAAATTATTAAAAGTCAAATGGAGTGATTTCGTTTCTAACAACACAGTGAGAGATAGAACACACCAACAACCCATATCAAATATTATAAGGTAACGACGGTGGAAATATTTAGGTCATGTGCTTAGATCAGACGAAAAGAGACTAAATAGACAAGTCCTTATGTGGTCACCAGTTGGGAAAAGAAAACGTGGAAGACCAAAGACCACTCTTCGAAGAACCGTCCAACAAGAAAGTAAACTATTGGGATGTAAAACCATACAAGATCTGCAACTGCTAGCAAAGAACCGTATCACATGGAGATCTAAAACCTCTGCCCTATGTGCCGCCTTTGGCACGAAAGGAACAAACTAACTAACTAACTAACTATTTATATCTAGGTACATTTTTACCTCCTGTTAACAAAACTTTGAAAGCGGGAAAGCAAGTGTTAGTGTGTTAAAATCGAGTCATATTTAAAAAAAAAAAGTGTAATGTGTCCGATCTTTGCCAATCTTGTCATGGAGATCACAATGAGCTTATACGGTGTAATCTTGAGTATGTAATAGTATTGGACAGAGCCACGCATATCATATTTCTGCCACAGAAAGCAGGTCCGAAGTTTGATTTGGCTTGGAATGTTAGATACGATGGGAGAAGGAACCAAGAAATATCAAGGTGGTTTGACTCAAATATAAGTTATGGGAGATTAGTCTGATTACCAGAGTAATGGATACTCACTGTGCAACTGGATTATACAGGCGTCCTTAAAGTATCATTTTGTAAGTGTATAGTTAGCGAAGGAGCATTTATATATGGATTACAGTAGAATTTCATGAGATCTTACTCTCCATGTTTAGCGACAGATTGGTTGGGACATTTATTTTTAGACAATGAGAGAAGAATGTCGTTAGTCGAAGTAAAATGAGTCTTTTCCAAGAGAGTAACAGATGTTAGAAATCGCAGTCGCGAGAACAAAGTTTTGAAATAGTAAAGTAATAGAATATTCACCCATATATATATATAGACGGTGGACTTTAAGAAGTGGGGATAATAGAGCAGATAGAGAGACGAATACAGAACAGTTTGTGAGGTAGCTAGAATAAAAATAGAGAACTAGACACATAACAGCTCAAGTACAGGATTGTTAGTCCAGATTATACGAGAAGAGCAGAAGAGAACAGAAGAGCTTCGCGTAGAATATATAACTATTGGAGGTTAGAATTTATCAGAGCTGATTAGAAGAGAACAACGCATGCTTTTTCAGAAGAGCAGATTTGACCACAGAACTACTAATATAAATATTGTTAATGATTTGTTGTTTTTTTTCCTTCGAAATAGGCATGCTACAATAATCGAATTTTCTCAAACGTAAATCACCTGATGTGAAATATTTTAATTTTAATGTATTCCACATTAATGTCTTTAATGCCAACAATGCTTGACCAACGAATCAATGAAACAAGGTCGCCTTGAGGCGCATTTGAAAGCGTAATATAGTGCTCATATTAATTCAGATTTGAAATTCTTTCAAACTTTAAAGATAACTTTTGAAAGAAAGAGCAACATTAAAGTCTCTATTTACTATTCATACTGCAACTGTCAATCGTACTCTTGAGGTTAGTTTTCAAATTTGTATACCAGTTGCTAAATGTGGGAACAATCATACTATAGGAGAGAATTTAATCAAACCATCAATATCAGCATTTTTTAAAACGGCTCTTGAAAAAAATGACAAAGAGGTTTAAGCTGTGCCATTCAGTAATAGTACTGTTAGCAAAAGAATAGACGAAATGAATGAAGCTATTGAAAAACAACTTGTTGAAAAGCTGGAAACAAAAAAACTCTCAGTTCAAATTGATGAATCAACTTTGAAAGACAGTGTTAATAAGTAGTATTGATAACTTATGTAAGATATATTGATAAAGGAGATTTTGCTGAAGAAATTGTGTTCAGTAAATCATTAGAAAGCACTACTATATCCAAAGATGTATATAATAAGCTAAAAAATTACGTATACGTCAAAAATATACCAATGAAAAATATAACATCTTGTGCCGCAGATGGTACTCCTAATATGATGAGCAAGAAAAATGGCTACTTTAAATTTCTGAAAGATGAGAATCCAGAAATGCTTCTTGTGCATTGGGGTATTCACAGCAAACATTTGGTAGCTAAATATATTTCCGCTGTTCTAAATGAAGTACTAAATTCTGTTATTAAAGCTGATGCAAAATGAGACCGTCTCTTCAAGCTGTTTTGTGAAGAACAAATGCAGACCATGTGAGACTTTTACTTCACACTGAATTAAGGTGGCTCTCAAAAGGGAACGGCTTGACAAGATTTATGGAACTATTTGATAATCTTAGTGATGTTTTTAAGCGACCAACCTGAAATGAAGTATCTGTTAACAGTCGATGGTAAATCATTTGTGAATTATCTGGCCGATATCTTTGAAAAACTGAATATATTAAATAACCAACTTCAAGGAACAAATAAAACTCTTGTTGATGCAAAAACAAAGATATTTTATATTATTCCCTTTATTGAATTATGTTAGAAATTATAGTTGCAACAAATATTTTGAAAAGTTTCATTGGCTCCAGAAATGTGAAGTGACTGATACCGTTATATTTGTTATTGTCGATCATCTGAAAATTCTATCGGCTGATTTAAAAGAACCATTTTCTTATTATAAATAAATTATTTTCCAACTTGGATGTTGCAGTTAATGTTAGAATATCGAAATAGGGAAGACTGCAGTAAAACTTGGTAAATAGTGAAACACGTACAAACAAAGTACTATAGTTTTACAAAATACATAAACAGTGACGATAAACAGCAACGTTTCGACCAACAAGGCCTTTATCAAGCAAACGAACAAACAGGAGTGACAAATTAAAATGAAACACAAATGGACGACCAAATACCAACGTAGCTAAGGAAAATCTGGAATAAAAACGAATAACGAAATAAATATAACACAAAAACACACATAAAAACTAGAAATAGAAAAGAAACAATGAAACATCTAGTAAATATATAACTTGAATACATGCAACATATACCCATATAGATTATAAAGCATGGGAAGAGAAAGTACTAAGAAGCATAAGAATGTAATACATGCAACATATACCCATAGAGATTACAAAGCATGGGAAGAGAAAGTACTAAGAAGCATAAGAATGTAATACGTTGAGCCCGCGTGGTCGCAAGGTACCATACAAAGAAATCAACCGATTCTCCAGAGCAAATCGACTACGATCATGAGAGGAACATGATCGGATGGCTGTGACCTGGACATCGCAAGCTCCTAAATGGCCAGTATCATTGAAATGGGTAGCTACAGGGTCACAGAGCATTGGCGTATATCGCGCAAGTGTTGGGCGAATCGGTCACTGAGTCTCCTGCCGGTTTCCCAATATAGGCCTTGTTGCACCGCTTGCAGATAATGGCATAGATAATATTACGGACTCGCACGTGAAACTGTCTTCAACAACGAACGTGGCTTTTGGAAAAGACACCGTGCGGGTCTGTATTACATAAGCACAAGTGTTGCAACGCCGACGGCCACACTGGATGGTGCCAAAATTACTCTGGATGTTAGGCTTGAGGCGACTGTGAACCAACATATCCTTAAGGCTTCTGTCCCGTCTGTACGCCACCAAAGGATAGTGTTGGAAGATTGAACGTGTATCAGGATCAGAATGAAGAATGGAGAGATGACGGAATAAGACTTTCTTCACAAGCGAACTATGAGGGTGGAAAGTTAAGAAAAGTTTCACCCTGTCAGAATTGGAAGTTCTATGCTGGTTAGAGAGAGCCTCCTGGCGAGAAATTTGCTGAACGCGCCGCATAGCAGAAGCAAGCACCTTATCCGGGTATAAGCGCTTACGAAAGAAATCCAGCATCTCGTGAGCTCTATCGAGGAAATCGTCGTCCGCGCTACAGAGGCGACGAAGGCGCAAGAGTTGAGAGAATGGTAAAGAATCACGACAAGCCTGGGAATGGGAAGAGGTATAAAGAAGAAAACTATGTGTATCAGTAGGCTTGTAGTATACTGATGTAGTGATGGTGGATAGGCTGATAGTGATAGTGATGTCAAGAAAGTTGACACAAGAGGTAGAGATGTGAGATGTAAACCGAATAGCCGGATTGAAGACATTAATGAAATTAATGAAGCGTGACAAATCGGCTTCAGGCATATCGGTAATGCCAATACAATCATCAATGTATCTATGATACACAGACGGAAGAGGGCCATCATAGGAATTCCATACTAGGTGCTCAAGATGACCCATGAATAGACAAGCATAACTGGGTCCCATTTTAGTACCCATGGCGACCCCACTGATCTGCTCAAAGAACTGGTCATTGAACTGAAAGGAGTTGAGAGTTAGAACTAGTTCTGCAAGACGAAGGAGAGCCGAGGTGGAGACAAGTGGGTTAGTTCTCCTGTCGAGAAAGAACTGGAGAGCTTGAAGTCCGTCGGAATGAGGTGTGGAGGTGTACAATGAGCACACATCAAGGAGGAAGAGACGGTAAGTCCTGCCAGGCAACAACTCAATAGACGAAAAAACAGACAGCTTTAATAACAGAATTTAGTACTTCATTTAGAACAGCGGAAATATATTTAGCTACCAAATGTTTGCTGTGAATACCCCAATGCACAAGAATCGGTTGATTTCTTTGTATGGTACCTTGCGACCACGCGGGCTCAACGTATTACATTCTTATGCTTCTTAGTACATTCTCTTCCCATGCTTTGTAATCTCTATGGGTATATGTTGCATGTATTACATTCTTATGCTTCTTAGTACTTTCTCTTCCCATGCTTTATAATCTATATGGGTATATTTGCATGTATTCAAGTTATATATTTACTAGATGTTTCATTGTTTCTTTTCTATTTCTAGTTTTTATGTGTGTTTTTGTGTTACATTTATTTCGTTATTCGTTTTAATTCCAGATTTTCCTTAGATACGTTGGTATTTGGTCGTCCATTTGTGTTTCATTTTAATTTGTCACTCCTGTTTGTTCATTTGCTTGATAAAGGCCTTGTTGGTCGAAACGTTGCTGTTTATCGTCACTGTTTATGTATTTTGTAAAACTATAGTATTTTGTTTGTACGTGTTTCAGTTAATGTTAGTGGATTTGTCTGATATTTCAAATATGCAATACCAAGAAGAACTCGCAGAAATGCAAAATGATGAGTATATTAAAACTTCATTTAATATAAAAGGAGCTATGGCATGGCTTTGTGAGGAAACATAAATCAAATATACAAATTCAACCAAATGTGCAAGAAAACTTATTACCGTTTCCATTTTCCTACTTAGCTGAATGTGGATTTAGTGCCATACCTGATTTGCTGCAAAAAAAAAAAAAATTGGCTGGATGTAACACAGCGAGGAGACTTGAGGCTGACGTTAACTAAATTAGAACCTAACATAAAATCTCTTTGCAGCATGCATCAAGTGCAATGATCTCACTAAATGTAACTAATAAATAATTGCTAATAATTAAAATAATGTAGAAAAAAATATGTCATTAAAATGATTTCGTACATGAATTTCAGTTCTCCATTATATGTTTTGAAAATTTGCTTACTGTGTTTCCTCAACACTTTCCTTGTGATTTCTTCCTAAAACCTATCATTTAAGTTACTTCAGTGAACAATTCAATTTTTGGACATTACAAAGTGTTGTATATATTACATAGGGTGGGGGAGGGCATACGAATTTTGAAAGACTTTGGTACGGCATGACACAAAATAAGTTGGGAAACACTGTTCTACACATTTCTGAGTTAGTCACAGCCTGCTGTAAATCCATCGAGCAAGAAAACTAAATGTGGTGCTACAATACCAGAAGGGAACTAGAACATCAGAGAATCGTCGTACTGCAGAGGCACGGAGAAAACAAGCAGCTACAGAGCATAGAGCACACAACACGCCATTGTATTGTCTTGATCACGTATGTTCCAACCGTTGCATGGCATTGCGTTCTAGGATTATGCTAAACGATAACGCCCGCACATATCAGAGGTGCAATAGCACATGTCTGAGACTTGTGTCATTATCACATTGCGTTGGATAGCTACTGTGAATATTAGCTAGATCGATATAAATACAATTGTTTTATAGATATGCCAATGTGAGGGATATATTGACTTTCACTAATTTAATTCATACTACTTTTAACATTGATCAAAGTAATCATATTAGGTAATGTTTCAGGTTGTCCAGGCGAGACTTTTGGGCCTAATTGCATGTACATATGTCACTGTGCTTATTTCTCGATGTGCGATTCAAGAGGTAACTGCCCTTTAGATTCACCATGTCACAAGTACTACTTCGGTGCAGGATGTCAGTACAGTGAGTACATCTAATGTTATGCACAATCAATATATATATTGTTGATGTCGGTTCACGAGGGAAGAAACACATTTGTTTCAAATTGTTCTCAACAGGCTTGCATCAACAGCATCGATTGTTGAGGAGTTGAAGATGGATAAGGGGGATAGTCTTCGATCTCTTCGTGATTGTCTTTTGGATGAGGTGACTAAAATTGATGTTGAATCGATCAAGCGATTTTGGCAGTTTGGAGTTACCCGTTGTACAAGTCGAACTGGATGCCTGAAAAGCAGAGTGAGAGGTGTGTTTAATCAGCGAGCCACGGGAACAATCAGTTTGCATACTCTTCGATGTCTGTTGGGGAGACTGTGCACCTATGGGTCTGCCCGGAGTGCAATGACGTCAGTTTAGTTACCAATAACCAAATTGTTCTCGATATATAAAATGTTATGCGAAACGTTCTTCATCCATCCTTTACTCAGTTCACCCTTCGGTCCAGAAATGAAAATAATCAATAGTGTTCAAAACTTACATGTATGGTATTCTTTACGCTACATGTGTCATCTTTTGAAGATTAAGTAACCGTTCTTGATAAACTCTTGAAGGAGGTAGAACAATGAGAGAAATAAATGGAATAAAAACGTTTCAGTCAGTAACTATAATTGAAACAATGATATGAAGCACATTATCATCAAATAGCAAGTCCTGAGCAGAACTTTACCATCTTAACATTTCTTTACAATTGCTCTATCTCATAGTCCAGACAACTTACGTCTGCAGCCGTCATGCGCATACCATCTGTAGTAGGAGATTTATATGTGACGCTGGTGTTGTAGTGCTAGTCCTGATGACCATTCATAGCGGATGATAAATACAACAACCATAGCGTAAGACATGAAAACAAACTCTTCTCTTGATTTCTTTATTCCGTATCTATTGATGTTTTTCTGTGTTGACAAACACGTCCGTCCATGTCTAATGGTTGTATCGGTCTCCTATGTTGTCACTATCGTCGCTAAGCAGTCCTAACTAATCTACGTCAAACTAGTCTCGTTCTAGTGCTGCTATTCTCATCATAATGCGTAGCTTTGGTGTGCAAACCCCTACGGTGTCTCTTTATACTATCTAGCTTGTTTCTACTATCCTATCTACTTGTCTAGTATGAGGCCCTCTGCCCTGGGACAATGGCTGTATGCCCTCGGCATAGCCATTCCCTCCAACATCCCCAATTCCAGTTTCTGACGACCCGGCAGATTGAACTATCTCCACGGGTATGGTCCTGGGGCCAGGCGACTGTTACGGTCCTAGCCTGAAGTCATGACGATGGTTGTATGAATTAAATGGGACTTAGTCAACACACATAATTAAATGCGACATATCAACTCGTCTATGCTCCGAGAACTGGCTCTACTGACCTCACTTACTGGATCAAGTATCATATCACCATGATCTTAGGTGATTAGAGTCAACGACGATAGTTGTATGAATTAAATGGGACGCAGTCACCACACGTAATTGGGAAGGGAATGAAAGAAGTTAGAAGACGAATAATCAGTGCCATACAAAAAATGTAACAACTAAAAATAGTATGGAATCGAATTGATAGAAAAATGTACGTCAAAATAATAAGAGCATGCCTATTCCCGGTAGCAACGTAAGGTTGTGAAGCATGAACATTTAGCAAAATAGTGGAAACAACATATATGTGCTTTTCAATATGCATGTTACAGAAGAGTCATCCGTATATCATGGACAGAGAAGAGAACAAATAGATATAAACAAGAGAGTTCAAAATCAAAGAAAAATGGAAGCTGCAACAAAAAAAAGAAGAGAAAATTGAAGTATTTTATTTAAATACAGTGTGTTCAACTTAAAAGCAGCCCATGAATGGAGCTAATCTGGCATATATGTATGGAAATGACAAGGCTCAGTTATGACGTAGTATATGTCAAGGTTGTGTGACGGTGTGTAATTGTAGTGCGAGAATGGGCGATGAACACATGTGATGTAGAACGAGCTAGACAGAACCGGTTAAAATAGTAAATAAACACAACTCAATTTGTACCTAGCAACATTCGAATTGTCAATGGGGCTGCAATTATCTTGAGCACCCTGTATAAGATGACACGAAAGAATGGAGAAGACCATTATAGAAGGAAGAATCCCCATAAAGAAGAGGAAAAAGAAAACCACGGAGAAGAAAGATTTAGGCTGCAACCGAACAAGCCGTACATATAAGACTATGGCAGAAAGACATTCCGAAGGACTTTTAAGGTGGCAAAGTTCTGCACGTACAAGCTAATTGATGCTGATGAGGATATATATATATATATATATATATATATAATAATAATAATAATATTACTAATTCCTCTCGTACCGTTATACTTTACATAGGGCCTGCAAGCAATTTCTCCATACCGCTCTATCCTGAGCAACTCGCTCAATCTCCTCCATGAAACTGAAACCGATATTTCCTGCCTCTCTCAGCAAAGTTTATTTCAAAGTCTCCTTAAGTCGACCTCTCTTGCTTGAACCATTTGCATCCCACTTCAATGCCTGCTTTGATATTCGTTGATAATTTCTCCTCAAGGTGTGTCCAACATATATCTATATAAACTGGCAAAACACAATTCTAGATACTGAAGTCCAGGTAAATGCAAAGATCCCAAGCGTCAACACACTGTTGCAGAAGGACCACTTGTGATGGGCCAGTCATGGATCTGAAAAACACATCCCAAAACAGTGGACTTGACGGGGGCAGACTTTCAGCTGGTGGACAGAACAAAACGCTTGAAAGACACTCTTAAGTGTCTCTGAAATGCTTCGATATAGACACCACGTGTTGTAAATACTTGACGTAAGAACGTCAAATGGGGTGTTGTAACAACACAAGAGGACCTCACATAGCTGAAAAGTATCGTGCCGTTGAGGCACAGAGAAAACGAGCTGCGCGAAAAGACAGACAAAAGAAAGGTATCTTGCAAGGCTTCCCAATGGGAGCAAAGATTAGTAACACTGCAACCTAAGGGCATGCCGTAATAGGCGACTGAGATAGGGGACTTGGGAAGCTCCCCTAGTAAAAAAACGCACCGGAAACGGATGTGCTGACCTACTTGTATTTGCTTAACTGACACAGCACACAGTTGCCCTTAGGCTCAGATCACATACACATCGCACAGAGTGGTTAACAAGTGGTCGTTATGGAGCGTTCGAAGAAAAAAGAAGAAGAAAGTTGATTAGGTTTGGTAATGTCTGAGAATCAAGTTTATACGGTTTGGTAATGTCTGAGAATCAAGTTTATAAGGTTTGGTAATGTCTGAGAATCAAGTTTATACGGTTTGGTAATGTCTGAGAATCAAGTTTATAAGGTTTGGTAATGTCTGAGAATCAGAGTAAGTTAAGTTAAGCACCGACCAGTAACGTATTTGATTTCAGAGGACGGCTTCGCTCTAAATGCACACGCATCTGTACCAGAATACTTGAAGGATAACGATATATACACTTGTAACCCAGACATAACTGCGACCTCATTGGAAGCAAGTTTGTACCACGCTGTATCATTTACTTGGATGCGGATAGTTGTCAACGACAATAGTAAGTAAGTTTTTTTTGTATGCGTGAATGTCTGCGAAAAAATTATGAACACTGGGTATGATAGTTCAATGGTATAAGTGGAGACCTCTGCAGATCACCTGCTTGAAAAAATATCTGCCAATTAGATGCCCTGGGGATAGGTAAAACATCAAAACATTATCTTCCAAAATAAACTATGAATAACAAATATCCTATGAAAAGTGAACACTGTCTGATCCTGCGCAGATGGAACTCGTCAGAAAGGCATTAATCTAGGATAAATTCAATGTCTGATAAGGTGATGCCGACTAACCTTCTTTCCTGTCGGAAAACTTCCAGCACTGGTTGCTGGAAGGTGAGATCGTTGTTATAACATGGCAAAACAGTCCAGCTCGCAACAGAGATGAATAACTACGGGATAAACATTCCTGGAATCTCCGAAAAATGAAGGAAAGTATTAAGGCGGAGACCCGCCCAGAACATGAGGTATCCGCTTTAAAAATTCACAGAATAAAAAACTAACAAACATGTTGTCATAAGATTTGGCCACATGTTGTATACGATAATGTTCTTGGTGATAAACACAGTTTAGTCTGCACATTTAAATTATTGATTTAAAACAAAATATTATCATGAAGTTATGAAAAATAATTTAAAGCAAAATCCCCCTTGCATCGTGCGGAGGATTTCACTAACATAAGAAGTGCTAAGAATACCAAACCAGCATATGATGTACATAACATCTCTAATTATAGCGTGAACCTCCAAAAAATATATAAAATAATCGGTTTTGTAAATATGACTTGCAATATGATCCTTCTAAATAGCAAAAATTTTCAACTTAGAACAGCAATATCTCTGTTTATATACCACTTAGAAAAAAGTGGAGGTTCACGCTATAAAGGATAGTATTGGCTATATGTATTTCAAATTTGATAACTAGCTTTAAAATTGTAGCAAATATCACCGACACGATGAGTCACATGCCTGATTTTCGTGAAAGTTTTTGTTTAAAAAAATGTTAAATCCCTACCTGATGAGAGCTCAATATCCCCCAGGAAGATATGACTGATCCTCTTTTTCTGTCTATTCTTCATTCACGACAAGGCGCCTTCGTCTCTTAGCTCTTCTTGCCTCAAAAGAAGCAACTTTCATCTGTATTTGGGATTTTTTAATGCGGAGAATGTCTTTTTCAGCACAAAATTTATTAATAAAATGTCCAGGTTGAATATCCGTCTGTGTTTTGGTCTTGTTTCTTCCAGTACTGACAAGATTTGCACATTTTACTCTTTGTATGAGTATCGAGTACCTTTCCAGTTTGCAGACCAATAACAGTTGTGGTACCAACATTAGATGTATGGCCTCTAGTCATCCAGGTACCATCACACGATACATCGATGTTGCGGAACATGTTGTCGCCCCCCTTCTGCGCTTTCAAACTCTTGAACAGAAGCATTTCTCATACTAATAATTTGTGCTCTAGTAGCAGCATTCTCCAATCCTTTCAATATAATATCTTTGCTACTGTGTCCTACTGGGGGTGATAAATCCATTACGCCACATAAAGTTTGCAAGTCGATGTGACTGCAGCCAATACAGCGCATTGCAAAAGCTGCTCGTCTATTGATAAGATTTATCTTTGCATTTCCTACAGAGAGCTGACTACTTGAAGGGAAAGGTTTATGTTCATTGCAGTTTATATTTTTTCAATGAAATAGAAAGTCACTGCCAAGTCCTTTCTTCTTTACTTCAATTAACTCTACATCACTTTGACAAAATGCACATACCAATTTTTTAACAAGCTTCTGATTTAGAAGACCTATGTCAACAATTCTGTGCCCCTCAAGCAAACTAGTACCCTTCCTAACTTCCTTATCACTGGGAGTGTGGTGATTGTTTACAATACATCTGTATCAGAACATGGCACTAACATATCCACATCAGAATCATGTGTTAGGTTGCTAATGTCCAATAGTTTCTGCTCTGATTGTGAAAAGGGCGTGGCATTTTGTTGCATTTCAATATCAAAACATTCAGTCTGCATCAATGTTGTCGAAGTATGAACAATTTCTGACTCCGAAATGGACGTCGTAACATTATCGATAATTGCTAGGCACTGATTTAGTTCAGATGTATGTTGATTCCCATGAAATTTACGCTGCTTTAATAAGCGTTTATTGAATTTTTTGTCGGAAGACATAACTATCACAAATATTTCAAATATAATCACGTAATTCAACAAATTAACTTTCAGTTTCAAACACAATTATCTTGGTAGGTTAATTCACTGCCATGATGCTTATTCAAAGGAGATTATTCAAGCGAGATTAAAGGGACAGCTCATTGTACAAGTTTTCTTTCGGGAGTAATAATTATTTGGTGAATAATTTGATGGGTAGCTAAAGAGTATATTTTGGGACCAAAATCTGTCATTTTTGGGAACACACCCACCTTCTTTGAACACCAATAACTTATAAACTATTAAAGATAAACACATAATTCAAAAGAATATCAAACTAGAAAGACTGATAAACATTAAAAGTACAATTTTTGTTTATAATTTGAGAATATCCATTTTCGATGAAATCTGGGTGGGTCTCCCACCTTAAATAAAATTAAACTGCGCACAGGCCAGATGCTGCTGTAACATTATTTATAACTTTTACATCTTCCCATCTATGAAAGTACCCTCTTGCCAAATTTCAAGTCCGTAGGATGTCCAGATATCTTAAAACAATGGGAACAGACACACATACAATTAAATTCAACTGATTCTTATATATGATATGTATTTTTATTCGGCATGAGTTATTATTATTTTTTTTTAAATTGTACCCCCAACAAAAATCATTTAGAGCTAGTGACCGAACTGACCATGCTCGTGCTAGCTGACCAACAATTTTTGTTGAAGTTTTAATTCGTCTGTGGCCTAGGGGTTAGTGACTCGGTCTATTAACCCCGACGTTCTGAGTTCGAATCACGCTGCGGACAGTTTGCTTGCAAATTGTTTCCGTTGATTTTAACAAAGGACGATGGCGCCACCCGTTCAGAAAGCAATGGCAAACTACTGAACGTATAAGTGGTGCCTAGAAAATCAACGACTTGTTTACTGTGGTTGATGGCTAC
The DNA here is from genome assembly GCA_020796225.1 of Arion vulgaris. Taxonomy (NCBI): domain Eukaryota; kingdom Metazoa; phylum Mollusca; class Gastropoda; order Stylommatophora; family Arionidae; genus Arion; species Arion vulgaris. Next base: position 14,930,314 of record CM036764.1, read on the forward strand.
GTCCTTTGGGATATGCCACGATTTTCATTAATTCTTTGCCCCACCATTTTTCTTCATCGTTTTTATCCCTTTGCGCCCGTCTGCCAGCGTGTTCGTAGCGCGTTGGACTACTGATTATTATCCCTCTGTGTGTGCTGGTTCAATTCTGCGGGATGGCAGAAAAAGCCACAGATTCCCCAGATTTACGGTGTTCGTGGCATCGAACCGAAGGGTTACGATGTCCTTGGCACCGAGCCGAAAAGCTAAAAAGCTCAAATGCTTCTGGATCTGTTTAAAAAAAAAAAATCCCTTTGCTCCAACAAAATAAAGGCAAGTGTTCTCTAAATTTTTTTTCGTCACAAATAATAATAGAAATACGCTTATACTACTACTGACGTGTCCGGAGTGAAAGGAAAATATTCCTTACTGTAACTAAAACAGCGTCAGCTATATTGTCTATTATGAACTCTGAAGTAAGGTGAACGGGAGGGGAGACTGAAATAAGTGTTTATGATTATAGTGCGTTTCAAATCTCGTACCATCAAACTTCTTCTAATATCTCAATAACACTTGCATGAAATACAATGTAATTTTGTCGTTTTATTGAAACGGCAATTTCCTTTGAATACCTAATAATTATTATAGTAGCACAAAATATAATTTAGAGCAAAAGAACAAATTTAACACTTTTGATAAGTCACGGTTGTATCCACACATTTCGCGAGAGGGAAAAAATAACTAAAAAAGAAATGATTTTACTTCAACTTGTATCTTCATTTCAATACAGTAGTCGTGTTAAGAGGACAAGATGATTGTGGTGGTTCTGAAAAGAACTAGATGTGTACATTGATGACAATCTCATGCAAATAAAACTTTATTCAACAACAGTCTTGACTTTCTGGGCAACACATCATATAATCTACTTACCACCTTATTCACTGGCTGACGAGTCTAACAGATTTATAATTGCTCTCGGCTGAATGAATCCTAAACTATCTTTTAGACAATGTTTCTCTTCCTCTTCTATCGACGTTGGAACTTTATCTTCTTAAGCCACTATATTGTGGTATGAAGCTTTGTCCATTATCAGACAAGAGGCGCTATCTAATATCGGAATTATAGTTTTCTCAATCCACTTTTTCTAAATATTTGGCCGTTTATTTCTGTGCGATAGTCCCAATTATCAGTCGATTTCGAAACAAATAAGAGTTCAGCATTCTTCAACAGTCCATTTTGTTTACTGCCTGCATGTGTAGTTATCAAACTCTGCCCTTTGCCATTTGTTACTAATCTCTTAACAGTTCCTTCTGATGAATGTCATTCTTTTTTCATTGGTAATGTGAGCATTATTGCATGTTTCGTCTAAATCATAGGTTCACAACGGGGGCGGTACCGCCCACCGGAGGGCACTGAGAAGTTGGAAGAGGGCGCCGGGTTTAAAGTAAAATTGAGAGTGGACGTTGAGGACCATCCGCCGTCTCTTAAGCTGAAAATTCAAAGTCACACGCGTCCTGCACACGCGCAACGATTAATAGTGCAAGAGACATAATTAATGCGTAATGTGCCAGGCTGTGTCCTAATTAAAGAAAGATTCAGACAATATGATGTCGAGTATTTGAAATATGTTTTATTCAATCACCCACAAACAAGACATTATAAATGTGTCTGAATTGCCACAAGATGTTTTCATATGAAGCTATGAAACCTTAGCGATTAGAAGAACATGTGAGCAAAATACATCCTGTCAGAAAAGATGAAAATGTATCCTACGTTCAAGCTTAGAGAACAACATTCGAGACGTCCAACTTTGGCTGGTATTGTTTCGGCAGCAGAAAACCAAGAAAATGATGGGTTACCTCTTCATGCACCATTTCCTACTTATTGCTAAATCTAAAAAAACGCACAATATTGGCGAAGAATTGATATTGCCAGCTGTGAGTGTGGTTCTGCATACTGTACTGCACATGCAGCGTCTGAAATTATTTTAAGTCTTATTGAGAAACAACACAGTGTAGAGATGAATCGTCCTAATGATGTTGTGAAGGCTACTTTTTAAGCTTTCTTTATAACTCGATGCATCTTCTTTACCAGCAAATGAATCTTTACTTCTGGCGTACGTTTGTTTCATAAAGAAAAAATATTTGTCAAGAACTATTATTTGCAAGAACATTAGAAACGGACAATAAAGAAAAATCTATATTTGACGTATTGGAATACCATTTTTAAGAAAAAGAATTCCGCTGAATAATATATTGTCCGCTGCCGATGGTGCTCTGGCAATGGTTGGACGCTACGGCTAGTTGATTTCATATTTGACAAAACTGTCCCAAATGTAGTAGCCGTGCATTGTGTGATTCACCGACAACGTTTTGTCACAAACAAAATCGCAGTAATTGCTTTCATCGCGCACTACAGTGTGTAATTACATCAGTTAACATGACCAGAAGAAAATATTCTCGAGTGAAGAAAACCACAAAGACTTACATGGTTTACTGTTGCCCACAGAAGTTCGTTGGCTGTCAACAGGTACCTCTCTAAAATGATGTTAGGAACTCTTTGAATCAATTACAAAGTTCTTTTGGACAACAAAAATGATTCTTTTAGATATATTTTATTGAAAGGTTATAGCAATATTGCTTATCTGACAGATTTGTGCAACAAATTTAATGAAACGAACTTACAACTGTAATGAAATAATTCTAATTTGATCAAAGTAATAGCAATTATTTCTGCGTTCGTGTCAAAACTTGCATTGTATTAACATTTGACAATTTTATCAGTTGTCAAATCTTTCTTCACTGGAAACAACTGATGTCGATATTCTGGATTATAGTCATCATATTGACACCATGAACAAAAATTGGAAATAAGAAAGAAAGTTGGCACAAAACCGTGCTTGAATTACATAGATAAACAAAGAATGAAGTGATTTGGCCACTTATTAAGATTGCATCCAAACTCTACAGTATACAGAGTCTTCTACAACAGAACATCGGGAAAGAAGGCAAGAGGAAGACCACGGAAAAGATGGTTAGATGGCATAGCAGAATCCTGTGAAAGAGTAAAGATAAAAATCACACAAGCCACCAGAACAGCGCAAGACAAAACAGAAAACCACGACACTAGGCAACAACCCGGTAGCAGTGTGACGACAAAAGAAGAAGAAGAAGCCAGCATTTGGAAGCACGAAAAGAAGATTTTACAACATTCTTCAGAATTTACTCAATATGACCACTCCAGATTGGGTCATAGAACATTCTTCAATATTACACATGCCTTATGGTTTTCAAAACGACTGCTAACTGTTGTGTCTAGTGACGGCGCCCGTAAAATTAAGAAATTCTTTTCTGATTCTGAACCGTGGTTAAAAATATTCTCATGGAACGTACATCTCTCTTTTTCTCTTTTTCCTTTTTTAACTCAGATTGGGGCATAGGCCCTCAACCAACTCATGTCAAGTCTTTCTATATCTAGCTATGTCCGGCAGCTCCCTCCATCTCTTCTTTATATTGTTGATCTCTGCCTCGAAATCCCGTCTCTATATATTTCTAGGCATCCCTTCTTTGCTGTCCCATAGGGTAACAGGCAAGGACCCTTCTTGTTATATTCCCTAAGGTTTTCGCAAAGTGTGTCCTATCCAGCACCAGCGTCTTTTTTAACCTGTTCTTTCATTGGAATCTGTCTTGTTCTCTCCATAAGTTCCTCATTTGTGACCCTATCATGCCATCTTAGTCCATCTATTCTGCGCAGACATCAATTGATGAATGTTTGCAATTTATGCGCTATTGTTTTAGTACAGTTCGTTTCAAAATTCGTGATCACACTAAGGTTTAATTTGTAAGAAATCTATCTGATGGATACAAGTAATTTGTTGCATGCAGTCTTATATAACTCACGACGTTACGAATCCATGTTTAACTATTTGGTAGGTAGCTTAGTTGATGCAAAAACGTTTTTTGTTATATAATTTTGCATAAACACAACAAAATGATAATCAAAGTTTAGAATTTACAGTAATACACAAAATGGTGGCGAATGTTTGCAAAGGCGTAACAATATTACATATTATAAAAGGCAATGTGACATGGTTAGCTTTTTCTTCATGAGTGTTTTTATGTTGATATTATCTTTGGCGATCAAATTGACGTACCTTTGGTAGTTGTTGCCAATCCCTGGTATTGTGAGGCAATTGGTGAAGGTGAAAGCAAATGGGATGTTAGCTATTAGATTCGGAGTCTGAAGAGTCGTAGAGATTGACTACTGCTTCGGGCTGGAGAAAATGCAAACCATCTCGTTGCCAATATGCCTCTTCTTCTCGGAGCACATGCTCTTCACATTTGTTCCAGTATTCTATATCTATTTTTGTGAGGGCATCACGTGTTAGGACTTTTACATCACGAAGTTTGAACGTTTTGTTTACTGCTGCAACTTGACATTTGACTGCAGCCCACACAAGTTCAATCGGATTGAGATGTGAATGGTAAGGTGGTAATCGAAGAGAAGTGTGGCCGTGCTCAGCAATGACTTTATCGATTATAAAATCTTTGACTTCTTAGTCTGTCTCACAAGTTGCAACAACTCAGTTTTGAAGTTTATGCAACAAAACGATACATTTTGTTTTGCAAGCCACGCCATGATGTCTTGTTTTGTGCTTGATGAGGTGGGAATTGTGTCTGCATGCGCCACTACATTATGATAGGAGGCATTGTCCATTACAATACACGACGGCCTATCCAGAGCAGGCAGAAGTGTGTTCGCTAACCAATCCCTGAAAATAAATCCGTTCATTTCGGTGTGGTAGTCCCTACCATCTGTAGACAGTGCTTGGAAAAGAAGTTCTGCTCCACTGACAAGACCATTTGCTGTGCTGCCTGCATAACTTATCACAATGATCGCCCCTTGCTGCTTGGAATTTACCTTTTCTTTGTTCCGTCTAGTGATTGCCATTCTTTATCAAACGTATGGTGAGCATTTACCCACGATTCGTCCAGATATAAAATATCGTAACCTTCTGTCCTACGCTTCCGTATCTCCCTCAGATATTTGCAATCTTGCAGCTATCAGGAGCGTTTTCTCACAAACTATATTCCGACGTGTACTAGATTTTCGAAAAGTGAAACCGCTGCACCTAACAACTCTCCATAAGGCGGTTTTAGATATATCAATATCACATTGAATTCGCAGACGTGATTTCAATTTACGTAGTGTAACCACATCATTGGCCTTAAACATTTTATTAATCTCTCTCACAATAACATCTTTATCGAAATCGTCAGTTTTCAGTTTCTGGTCTTTTCTGTGTTCCTTACGTTCATCAAATAAATGGTTTGTGACACGACAATGACAATCTTTCACATACAGTGTGAAATGATTAATTTCACGGAATTCCCGATTTTAACTACTGCTGAATTGCACGTGGAGCGCACATTGGCATCTTGACGTCAATACTTCACTTTCGTACCGTCAACATTCTAAAATCATACAAAATCAACATCGCTGTTAAATTAGTAATAACATATAATTCAAATCTTACATAACTAAAGTTTTGGGTGGGCAAAAATACTTTTGGAACATCGTCACTGTTACCTATCTAAAAATATAAAAATCAGGAATTTATGTCAAGTGGATGATTTTATATTGGCGGTAAAGATGATCACGTATTTTGGAACGAACTATAGTTCTCAATTTTTCTGACCCATACAGTAGAAGTGCTTTAACATTAGAGTTAAATATCCACATTTTTGTTCTAGATTTGATTTCTTTAGACTTCCATATGTTTCCCAGTGCAATGAAAACAACTCGTGCCTTCTGTATTCTTATTTGACATCTCTGTCTGTTCCACCCTCTTTGTCTACATTGCTGCCCAAATATGTGTTTGATTCTACCTCTTGAAGTGGGATTTCACCCAGGGAGATCGAGTTGTCGTTTGCTTGGCTAATTATCATTATCTTTGTCTTTCCCTTATTAATGTTCAGCCCTAGTTGCTATGGAACGTACATATTCTATAGTTAATTGAGGATTATTGTGTTTTTAAGCTTTTTCAATTCGGGACGCGATACAGATGGGTAGAATCTGCTCCCTTGCACGATGTTTGCGTAGCGATAAACGACTAGGGAATGCTAACCCGAAACAAATGTTTACAGAACCAGATGCACCAAACATAACATGTTGCAACGACCTCTCAAAATGAGGAATGAGATAACGGATTCTCTCTCTCTCAGGTGATACCCACCTAGACTGATGAACCAAATTGTATCATGGATTCTACTGTTGCTTTTGGAGACTCAGTCCCTCCGTACAGCTACTCGCGAAGCTCTATGTTTTCGGGCAAATTTTTTTTTCTCAAGGCTGCTAACCGCTGGCAGCCTTGCAGTATGTGTTCTGCCGTCATGTCCGCCTTTTCACATTGACACAGGCTAGTTGTACAGTCTCTATGAATATTTTGGTAACCTTTCTTCTATCGCAGTTTTCTTGCTGCCCTTTCTTAAGAATGCCTGGGATTGATTCACTTAATTCTGACATATTGATCTTCCACGGCGGGCTCGTATCAGTTGCCTGTATCAATTTTGGTTTGTAGTTTGCTAAGACCGGGTGTCCTTGGGTGAGTGCTTTGGAACTTTTTGCGCAGCTGGTTCTCTTTAGTCTGCCCCTTCCTAGTACGTTCATCCTGGCGTACATAGGGTGGATGTTTAGCCGTTTCAATTTTTCAGATAGTATTAAAACATTTCTGTCCCTTCGGTCTGACATTGGTTTGATGTTTGTGATTGTTTCCATCTCCTTGATGGGCGTGGGCTTCATGGCACCTGTGATAATGCGTACTGCACGGTTGTGACTGCTGCTCACATTGGCGAATTGCTTGTTGGATGCACTGCTCCACGCTGCAATGCCGTAATCCAGGACCGATCGCACTGTTCCAAAGTTCAATGTTTTGAGGATTCTGGTGTTTTTTCCCCACGTGGAGCCTGCGAGCTTGCGCATAATGTTGAGCCTTTGTCGCGTTTTTGATGTAGAATTGTCTATTTGGGGCACCATGTCAGCCTTCGGTCGAGTGTGACTCCCAGGTACGTTGGGGTTTTGCTTTCCGAAAGGTCTTGTCCATTGACTTTAAACTTGATTCTGTAGCTATGGTTGTTCTGCGAGAACACTGTGTGTATGGTATTTGATTCGTTAATGTTCATGCTCCACTTTTCTGACCAGATTTCCAGCTTATTAAGCGTATATTGCAGTCGATTTGTTGCTATGTGCATTGACTTCTCTCTTGCCCAGATTGCCAGGTCGTCGGCATACATGGTTGAGTGTACTCGTTTTGGTAGGCATGTTGCTAAGTCGTTTACAAAGATTAGAAAGAGAGTTGGTGAGAGTAATCCTCCTTGGGTGACTCTTAGCTCTAATATGCACTTCATGCTTGTGTACCCCTGAACTTGAACCCTTGCTGTTCTGGAGCCCTTTCGTTGCTACATACTTTCTGAAGGCTATAGCACTGACAGTAGCAATGTATAACGTGTTAACTCGTCCGTAGCCCCCAGAGGAATGATAATAACTGACCTGTTAATGCATCTTTAGAAGTGAATAGGAAAAACGTAAATATACGTCTTTAGCAGCTGAAGGGCTAGGTATCTATCAAGCCATGTGTACATTCTTCCTTTATACCGAGGAAAGGAATTTCAGTTTTAGCTCCTCTTTCCAGACTATGTCGAACGCCTTCTCCATGTCTACCAAAACTGCAAGTGTCTGCTTCTTTTCCTGGAAACCATCCTCGATTTTCTGGGCGATATAGGTTACCTGATCTTCGGTAGATGGGTACTTCCGGAAGCCTTTCTGTTGTTCCATGAGAAGCCATTTGCTCTCCAAGTGCCACGGTAGCTGTTTGTTCCCCATGCGTTCCATGAGTTTGTTTCCCCGTGCATCTTAGGAGGCTTATTGGTCTGTAACTCGCCATGTCGAGTTTATCCTTTACTGGTATTAGGATAGGTACCATGATCGCTTTCTTATATTCTCGTGGGACTATGCCTTTCCTCCACGATATATTTAGGACAGCCAGTAGAGCTGTCATTGCGCTAGTCCCCAAGTTTTTAATCATCTCATTTGTGACCCTATCCTTTCCCGGCGATTTTCTAAGCTTGAGCTCCCTTAATGCCTCTTCCAACTCGTTTCTGGTGAATCTACCCGTTAGGTGACTATCGGCTTATCCTGGCTCGCCTTGGAGGGTCTAGCTTTTCTCTTTGCGTCATCGACTTTTTGCTTTTGTTATGCTTACTCCGCTGACTTCGGCATATTTTTCCATTAGAACATTTGCAGCTTTAATTCTCGAGCACATCTTTTTATCATGTTCAATGAGTATTGAGGGTCGGCTGGTGTTTTCCTCACTCAGCGCTTTTGCCAGCTTCCATAGTTTGTGACCTTCCTATCAAGGTTCAGGGATTCGGTCTTTTCTACCCAGCTCTGTCTTGCAGATGGTTTGACTTCACGCTTGTACTTTGCCTCTGTGGCCTTGAAAGCATTATTGGATGTTACTGTCTGTGCCTGTCTCTTTGCCAACTCTAGGTGGTTTTCAAGCTTCTGAACCTCTAATGTCCAGTATGGCTTGTAATCCTTCCGTGCGCCTCGTGGGATGGTCTCCCGTGCCGCTTGCAGGATTGCTTCTGAGAGTTCCTTTGCCAGGAATCGCATGCGTTTGTTTTCATGCATGTCTAGATTTTCAACATTGGTATCTGTCAGTATCACGTACTGTTTCCAATTTGCTTTTTTGTAGTTCCACCTTGGCAACCACATTGTCGGCTCACGTACAAAGTGGAGGTCTACTTTCAGTTTGACGGGCCTATGGTCGCTGTCTCCCAATTGCTTAGTGACCGTACTTACTGTATTCGTGGAGAGATGGCTCGTTGCGAAGGCCAGATCTGGGGTGATAGGCGTATGCCACCTTCTCGAGTAGAAGGTTGGCGGATCGTCTGGGGCATTGATATGGAACAGGTTGTTCTCTATCTCCCTGTCTCCACTTCGACTCCTCTACTGGTTGTTTCTTGGTCACCCCACCTTTCTGATTGGCTGTTGAAATCACCGATCACCATCATCGTCTCTAGTGTTAACGACATATCACTTGGGCAGTTTAGGTTGTACATTAGAATCTGTATTTTATTACATGTGATGAGGACACCTACGAAATCGGCTGCTTCGGCGCCTCCTGTAGTCTTGCTTTGTTTTGCTGGAATACCGTCTCGTATTAAGGTGTGGACCACCTTTGTGACCCACTCTGTCTAATCTGAAGGTCTGATAGCCTCTGATCCAAAATATGTGTTGGGCATTTAGGTGTATTTCTTGTATGCACGTTACGTCTATGTTTTCTTTTGCAAGTCTCCGTGCAAGTTCTTTTTTTTTGTGAAGAAGACCTTCGGCATTCAATTGCACAGTGTTTAGCCGTCTATGACAGTTTTTGGCCTTATCGCGCCAGTAGCTTTTTTTCCCTTCGGCCGCGCACGCTGATAAGCCGAGTTGGAGGACGGGGACCGTCGTTAGCAAAAAACGGACCTCTTCGAGGCATGGGGCCTGGCACTTGTCCTTTTGATGGATCTCCACGGGCGAAGCACCATATCGAAAATCTAAATTAAAAATATCCATGATAAAATGAAACCCCTTAGTGATGAAAACATCAACCGTCCCCCACTAGCGATAGAGAGCAATGAAACATTATTGAAAGGTAAAAGAGCTGCAAACATTTTTATTGAAAACTACGCCCGAGTAAGCCAGGTCGGCATACCTCAAGAAAAGCTGAATATGGTAATAGAAGAGAGGCAATCCCTTGAGTACTCACCCACGGTACCAGAAGAACATATTATATCCAATTTTACTATAGGTGAGTTGAAGAAGCACTCCATGGTCATAACCTTAATTAATAAGTCATCAGGAACGGATGACATTACGAATGAGATGCTCATCAACCTAGGCCCGAAAGTCAAGAGATAGCTTCTAAGAGTTTGAATGCCAGCTGGGAAAGTAGGGAAAATACCTAGTGAATGGAAAGAAGCTATCACAGTAACCAATCTAAAACAAGGAAAGACAGATTATATCCAAGCAATTCTAGACCAATTAGCCTCTTTAGGTGTGTTAGAAAAGTGATGGAGAGCTTCCTCCTATAAGAAGACTCATGTGGCACCTGGAGCAAAAACAATTGATACTACAACAGGAGAGCGGATTCTGTCAGCACAGATCAACAGAAGACCAAGTAACTTACATTGCTCAGGACATCGAGGACGGGATTTCAAGAAAAGAAACGTACGCTAACAATATGCGTTGATTTGGAGAAGGCTTTGATGAGAGGGACTCACAATCAAATTGCTGAAACTCGGAATCAACAGGCACTTGTATTTCTAGATATGTCACTATCTGGTAAATAGAACAGCAAAAGTATAGGACCAGGAAAGCATAGCAGGAAGGCAATCATTGAACAAGTTGTTCTTCAAGTGAAGGGAGAGGGTGGTGGGGGTGGGGGGTCCTGTCTCCCATGCTACTTGTAGTTTTGTATAAATGATTATGGAAGACATCCACAACAAAGTGCATAGTGCAATCTACGCTGATGATCTGAAACTGTGGACACGATATGAAAAAATAGGAGTAGCCACCACAAGGATGCACATTTTAATTAAAAAGCTAGGTCTTTACTGTCTTTATAAATTAAAATGAAACTACATCTTCAGGAGAAACTATAGAACTTCAGGATAAACCTATGGAGAACCTTCAGGAAACCTATGAACCTTCAGAACTACGGAGAACCTTCAGGAGAAACCTATGGAGAACCTTCAGGAGAAACCTATCCAAGAAGAAACAAATGATCATACTCATGTTCAATAACCACCTACTCCCAATGGACGAATGTTCAACATATCTGGAAATCCCCATGGACAGCAGACGGACGTGGAAAACACAGATAAACATATGAACAAGAGAAAATAAGAGAAAGGGGATCATGAACAAACTAGCAGACTCCAACAGGGGTGCGGATGGTAGCATTCTGACACGGTTTTACACTGGGAGAGCTCGAACGGTACTTGAGTATGGCATATCAGGCTGGGACATAATCTCCAAGTCACACTTCATAAAGGCAAGCCGAGTGTTAAGTCTGGGCACAGATTATCACTGTAACCATAAGTCTTCCCGTATATAAATACTGGAAACGGTCAGAGGAGGCAAACTTCAAAGAACTTGCTCACACAGACCAAATATTGGCAGTGGCTCAACTAAAACATTTACAACCAGCCAGCACCTCTCCTCCCTGGTCATGCAGGCTCCCAGAGATATATGCCCTCAATGCAGCTGCAAAAATGGCAGTGCAACATTTGAAACAAAAACATGTTAAAATAGTGTAGTGCTTTTGACAGACGCATTTTCTGCTACATCAGCATTGAAATCTGAAAGGAGCACAGATTTAAGTATCTCAGGTCAACCATAGTCCAGTTGTCTCACGATTCCGAGAGTGTAGTAATCAAGTGGACACCCTGGCACTGCAAGCTCAAGGGGAATGAATATGCTGACAGACTGGCTGAAGAGAGAGCAGGGATACCTTAAGATGGCAACCTGGTCAGAAGCAAAAAACCCTCGCCAGAGGGCACTACAACACAACAAGCATGATGGATATTACCAATTGTCCAGAAGAGACCACATTATCATACTTCACCCCGGATAGGTCACAAGAGAATGAGAACAGAACTAGATTCAAGATAGGTACTAAAGACCTGTGGCTTGGCGAGTATGTTGACAGAGCATGTCCTACAGTACGGCCCCCAGTATGCAGCACTGAGTAGAAAGAGGTTGCCCACTTATACCAGCCTCCAATAAAACTGTATGTTGTTGCTGACAGGGGCCTTTATTAGAGACTCCAAAATCCCAGTGCAGTGAGCACGCAGTTGAAGAAGAAGAAAATGTACCAATAACAGAATTATCATTGGAGAAAGAGTTGATTGAATCGTCAACAAATGAAGTGTTGAAATGGAAAATTGAATAATACATATAAAAAATGGTGGCTACAAAGTCAAATTTCAATATTATATCTACACTTATAGGCTAAGCTGCAGTAACAAGTTGTTATCGTATTTCCAAATAGGATATTTAGTTGAAATAGGAGTTAGCAATGTCACCAGACTATTCACAAAGAAACAAAACAGATTGTCAATAGAGTAATGCTACTGCTTAAGACTATTGGTGACAAAAATGGCACCAAACATCGACAAATTAGTTTCATCAAATCAAGCTCAGCTCTAATTAATACATTATAACCGAAATTGTGCCAGTGATACTGTGAGGAATTCAGTAATATTGGTATTATCTTCTAATAAAATAACTTAAAAGTGTGTCCTTGTTTTTCAATTTTCAATTCGTAGTTTACACAAGGGGGAAGCTAACGAATTATTCACTGAAAAAGGGGGTGCTCATTCAAAAAAGGTTGGGAACCTACGGTCTAAACACACAATGTTATATTTTTGTTCAGGCATTTCTCTAACTTCACGCAAATATTTGCTTCTCATCACAACTAGATGCGGTTTCTCACAGATGATGCTTCTTCCGCTGGCATATTTTGTAAATATAAAGCCTACCCCCTTTCCCTAACAGCTCTCCATGACAGAAGAAAAGGAAGAACAATATACTGAATTTTTTTATGTAACTTACCAATAGCTAATATATATCAATGTCTGTTTTTTTTTTACCTATACCTAATATATTGCAATGTCTGTTGTTATTTACCTGTAGCTAATATATTACAATTTCTTTTGTTATTTACCTATAACTAATATATTGCAATGTCTGTTGTTATTTACCTGTAGCTAATATATTACAATTTCTTTTGTTATTTACCTATAACTAATATATTGCAATGTCTGTTGTTATTTACCTGTAGCTAATATATTACAATTTCTTTTGTTATTTACCTATAACTAATATATTGCAATGTCTGTTGTTATTTACCTGTAGCTAATATATTACAATTTCTTTTGTTATTTACCTATAACTAATATATTGCAATGTCTGTTGTTATTTACCTATAGCTAATATGTTGCAATTTCTGTTGTTTCTTACCTGTATCTAATATATTACAATTTTGTTTTTACCTATATCTAATATATTGCAATTTCTGATGTTATTTATCTACAGCTAATATACTGAATTTCACCACAACGATCACTGACTTGCCATGCATCAACGAAAGGAAGGCTAGAACTGACAACTACACTGTGGATATCCTGTGTGATGTTCGACACTACGTGCAATATTTTAAGATTACTGGCCCAGTAGTACCAAGTATATGCTCAGTCCACGTACCTTTAGGTTAGAACTGTAACACTGACACCATGTGTGTTCTAATTCTACTTGTTTGTTTATATTTGCAAATTTAATATCACTATAATATGTCCGCTATGTTAGGTTTCTTAGCTAATCAGAACACATTATGATATGAAAAAACATAACATAAAGTGTGTTTCTTACAGCACGCGTACGTGTGTTTCCGACATGTTTCGTCATCGATATACACATATCACATATACACACCCACATACACACAGAGAAAATGTATGGTATGAAAGTAAACCTGAAAATATAAACCCAACTAATCTCTACACATGCAATACTTAACTTGACTTATTTCTCTCTGCTCCTCGTGGAGTAGAGGGTCTCAACAGTTGTTAGCCATTCTTCTCAGTCTCTGGCTGTTTTCTTTGTGGTCTCCAATGATAGTCGAGCACTCTTCAGTTCCTAAAGAAGACTTCGTCTCCAGGTCTGTTTAGGGTGTCCTCTTTTTCGTTTTCCTTGCGGGTTCCACTCAAGTGCGTTTCTAGTGACACTTGGCTGCCTTCTGTAGGTATTCTCGACCCATCGCCACATTTGTTTTTGGTTTCTGTACATACGTTCTTTTTTAAATGAATGAGTAGAATACTTGTGTTGGCATGTAGTGTATAAGTTCGTAATATGACCAGTGTGATGTTGTGTTAAAGTTTATGTTCAGTTAGGGTTCTCTGGTGTCTAATCAATGGAATTTATAATCGTGAGGTATCTGAAACTTGGTCTTGCTGGTACAGTGAAACATAGGAAGGGAAAGGAACCCTTTCATACCTCGTGGTATATAAGGCAATACAGTGTTAGGCCTGTACTTTTCATTGACCGTCGGCACACGATGGGTGATGTGGTCAGCATCACGCTGACCGCCTTTACTTTCCCAGAGTATGTCTGGTACCCATTTGAGGCTTGGTTGACCTGAGAGCCGTCGCGGTCTGGAAAAATTCCACGCGCACTGCTGGAGGTGAGCCCAGACCACCAGCCTTGAGAAGCGAGTTCACTAGCAACTTCGCTACGGCGGCTCTCACAGTGAAACATGGTAACCTAATATTGTAGATGTACATGTATTGTCGAGTTAAATCCATGAATATTTGGCGTTCTCTCACATATTTTGATATCAATTCATAGAGTCTGCCATACATCAGCAGTAACTAAAGTTTCCCGTGTTTCATGTATAGCTTTTATAATAATTGTTGATTATGTATCTCCTGTATTGTCTTTGAGATTTCTTATATCATTCTTCTTCTTCTTCTCCTTTCTTTTCTTCTTCCAACGACCCATATCAACCACTTGTTAACTACTCTTTGTGTTTTATATGTGATCCGAGCCTAAGAAAGATTGCACACTGTGCCAGTTATGCGCCTACAAGTAGGCAAGTACATCCGAATTTTGCGAAGCCTTTTTGTTTGCTTTGATAGCTTCCGGAGGCCCATACCTTCGTCGTCTTTTACGACATGCCTTGTTGATCGCAGTGTTACTATTCGTTGCTTACCTCGAGAGCTCTGACAACACACGGACTTCTTATATCATGATTCTACCCAGACATAATCCAATAGAAAATAAATTCTACCCAGACATAATCCAATAGAAAATAAATTCTACCCAGACATAATCCAATAGAAAATAAATTCTACCCAGACATAATCCAATAGAAAATAAATTCTACCCAGACATAATCCAATAGAAAATAAATACAAGGACATAATCCAATAGAAAATAAATACAATGACATAATCCAACAGAAAATAAATACAATGACATAATCCAACAGAAAATAAATACAAGGACATAATGCAATAGAAAATAAATACAAGGACATAATGCAATAGAAAATAAATACAAGGACATAATCCAATAGAAAATAAATACAAGGACATAATGCAATAGAAAATAAATACAAGGACATAATCCAATAGAAAATAAATACAAGGACATAATCCAATAGAAAATAAATACAAGGACATAATGCAATAGAAAATAAATACAAGGACATAATCCAATAGAAAATAAATACAAGGACATAATCCAATAGAAAATAAATACAAGGACATAATGCAATAGAAAATAAATACAAGGACATAATCCAATAGAAAATAAATACAAGGACATAATCCAATAGAAAATAAATACAAGGACATAATCCAATAGAAAATAAATACAAGGACATAAAGGACACGAGTCACTACAAAATTATCTTGGTTTATTACAACAGTCTTCTTTTTTATTTTCCCTATGTGCTAGCGGACACAAGACTAAGAAAATGATATATTTCAATTAATTTTCTTATATTCCGTTAGCTTTATATTTCTATAACCGAAATGCATAAGAAACTTGTCACGTTTGAACATATACATAAGCTTGAAAATTGGTTTTCACACAATCCTATCCTCTACCAAATTGTTGATATTTTATTTCAACAAATGTCTTCTTCTTTCGATCGTTCTAAAGCCATTTTTATCATTCTCTTTGTGATATATAAACAGCAAAACATCAAAACGTAATGTACGTACACCAGCCTTCAGCACCTATTGGAGTATAGTTGCTTATCCTTGGGTGGAGTGTTCGATTTCAGCCAGCGTTTGTGTGCGGTTCGCTCTCGCTAGCCTTTGGCTGTCCCCAGAGACAGTTTCCATTGTCATTGTCTACGGGTTGCCATTTTCTTTTAGGGCAGCGACCCTTAGATGGTCTGACCTCTCGTGCTTATGAGCGCCAACTGCACAGCAAAACCGGTCGTTTTCATGAACACGTTGGTTTGCCGCCCGCTCAGGTTTGTGTACGATTTGCTCCGTTAGCCTTTGATTGTCCCCAATCAAACTACAAGGTAGCAGTATTTCCCTGCGAGCGGAAACGCGCACTGGCTTTACCTGGGCTTTCCAGTTGTTCTGCATATTTGGGTGGGACGTACACCCTCTTCCTTTACCTTGCTTGCCGTGCTTGCACTGGTTTTGCCTCTGCTGGGTTTTCGAGTTGTTCTGCTCATGTGGGTGGGACACACACCCTCTTGTCTGCCATGCTCGCCGCTGCTGTGCTTGCCTCGCTTTCCGAGCTTGCCGTGTCGACATTTTTCGTGCCTTCCGTGTCGTGCTCAATTTGCATGGGCTGTCGCCGTCTGTGACTCAACCCTGTCCACGACCCATGAGATGGATTCACGGGTTTCACCCCATGTGATGCCAACCTTGCAACATCCGTATGCGTGCTCGCTCTGCCCTGGTGCCTACCTCACCATTTCCGACAATTCCCACTGGGCTGTCCGACTTCGAGGGGCAAAACCGAGTTTCACGTGCTCGTGCAACTCAACTTGAGTTCCAGCATACTCATCGGCTCTACGGTAATGTTCAAAAGAGAGCATGCTTGGGTTCCGAATTTCGCCACACGCGGGTGAACATCTCTTCGATATCTTAGGCCAGTGCTTTGACCAATGTGGACCAACGTGCGGCCCAACTCATCACGCAGCATACTCATCGGCTCAAGAGAGGAGAATCAAGAGAGAGAATGCGCGGGCTCCGAGTTACGCCCCGCGAGATTCCACATGTATCTTTCTAGCTTTTCCCATCGGCCGGGAGAGGCGAGCATTAACAGTCACTCTGGGAGTTCGCTCGTCTATATTGCGAGCGGATTCCATCAAGCATGACTACCTTTGCATCTCTACTTGCCCCAGAGTAGCTCCCCCACGACACCTGTCCTCTTACCCAGACCGGAACTACTGTCTGTTACCAGGGTCATCACTCGGAGGTGTGAACAAGGGATTAGAGCCATCCCCCTAATCCTGGCACGCCTCTTCCTTGCGGCTTTGAACCCTAACAAATGTCTAGAATTGCTTTTAAAGTTCACAATATACTTGATGTCATATTAAAGGTGCACTTAGTGCATGCACAGTCCCTTTCATATTTTTAGACTTGGTCAAATAGTTTCCGAGTTAGGATGGCTTAAAGATCACATGATCTCGTATAGGAAGAGATGACAAGAAAATAATGCAAGAAGCTGGAAGTACGATATATTTTCATCAGCTCCGTACGGTTCAGGAACATGTGCACAATCCCTGCAAACCTGTTTGGTGTCCATGTCAAGAAGATGTTGCCGCCAACAAAGAATATAATTATAAGCGTCAAATGAACCTGCTTGCAGCCATTAGTAACTCTCTGAACAACTCTCTGAAATCAATCCGGTTTTCAGAGAGTTGTTCACTCGGACTTATTGACACATGTTTTGATGACTACACTCAGAACGCGCTAACGAAGTGATACATGTCTTGATGACTACACTCAGAACGCGCTAACGAAGTGACACATGTCTTGATGACTACACTCAGAACGCGCTAACGAAGTGATACATGTCTTGATGACTACACTCAGAACGCGCTAACGAAGTGATACATGTCTTGATGACTACACTCAGAACGCGCTAACGAAGTGACACATGTTTTGATGACTACACTCAGAACGCGCTAACGAAGTGACACATGTCTTGATGACTACACTCAGAACGCGCTAACGAAGTGATACATGTCTTGATGACTATACTCAGAACGCGCTAACGAAGTGATACATGTTTTGATGACTACACTCAGAACGCGCTAACGAAGTGACACATGTCTTGATGACTACACTCAGAACGCGCTAACGAAGTGATACATGTCTTGATGACTACACTCAGAACGCGCTAACGAATTGATAAAACAACAAAATGTGGCAATATTTTCCAAAACACAACTACCACATATTAGTAAAAGTTATATTGTAGTCGTAATCACAGCTCTCATTTTCATTAACTGAGCAGAAACAATAGAAGCTTCCCCCGCCCCCTTCTCATTTCATTTCCTTCTCTTTTCATTGCCATGTCTCATTTAAATGCCTCAAGGACCTATACAGAACAGACCAGGTCATTATATTTCGACTAAGTACCAGACACTGCAGGCTCAACAAACACGTATATAGACAGGAAAAAGTCAAACAGCAGCTATCTTGCAATACTGTCCTTTCCATTATGAGCTGAGAAGAAACGTGTGGCAACAACCAGTCGATCTAAAAACAAAGCTTTGGGGAAACCTGACAGACCTGAAGCTGATTGCCCAGTCTGTGGTCCACAGTAAATAAAGCGCATGACGAGAGATCACTAAAGAAGAAGAAGAAATATATCATGATACATTTACTGTTATAGGTAACTGAATAATGTGTTCATTGTGTATAGGGACAAATATATCAATATCATTAAAAAAACCTTCTTTTCTGAAGCATCCTGCTGTGTAAAAACAGACGAAGGAAACTCAGACTGATGCATAGTCAATTTGGGTGTGAAACAGGGTCACGATTTGTCACCACATCTTTTTGAGATAGCTATAGACTTGACCATGCGTATATGCAATTAAGGTGATCAACTAAGCATCAAATGGCTTAATATCAACAGTCTATTTGATCTTGACTTTGCCGATGACGTGTCCATATTGAATTCAATCACACAAGCAACCCACAAACTAACAAGCAATCTTTGCGCACTTGCATAGGTGTTGGTCTCCAGATTAATTCTGCCAAGACCAAAATTATGGACCTCACAAACGTGACAGACAACATCATAATAAATGGCCAAACACTGCAGAAAGTTAAACATTTTATATATTTGGCAAGCGTGGTCTTGCGGCTCTCAAAGCTATGGTGGCCGCACACCTTGAGCAAAGACTACTTGCCATTTTGTTCGATCGACTGGTAATGTCAGTGGTAGATTACGGACTCGGAATTCTTACGATATCAAGATCACAATGTGAACGACTCGAACGGGTTCAGAATGAAGGTATGCTTATAGTTCTGGGCTGCACTAGAGATACCCCCATTGTGAAGATGAGATATATGCTTGGCCTTCTGTCACTACGCTCCCATCATGCAATTGCCCAAGCCAAGGCATATATGCGGGTTACTTCGGACAAGAGACTACACAAGAACACTAATGATGTTAAGGGCACGAGAATCAAGCGTGGCATGTCGTGGATGGCCCAGGCTGAGAGAACAATTGGCCAGGTGACTACGGTTGCGACCCTACCAAAAGGGAAGAATGGATCCCAACAGATGGTGGCATGATGAACTATCTCAACGTTATCATTACTCTTGGAAGAGAATGTAGAGATTGGGGCAACATGAAGGCTGATCTCACAGTTAAGCAGCTGATAGAAGATAATGCAAGGGATGATGATGTTGGTGTATATACTGATGAGTCGGTTCAACGTGGTGAGAAATCCGGCTGGGGTTTCTTGGCTTATGCGCATGGTAGGGTTGTTGCAGAGCGAAGTGGGGCATACAGGACAAATACTTCTAGTATGAGGATGGAGGTTGAGGCTGTTACTGCTGCCCTCCATTGGATTTCTGGGACTTCATTTACTGGGGCAGTTGTTGTATCTGACTCTCAGTCGATGCTTCACAAGATCCAGAAGGGCAGGTTTCGGTATGAGTGGATGTCGTCTATAGAAGTTTCTAACCTCCAGCGGCTTACGTGGATATACTGTCCTGGGCATGCGGGTGTTTACGGTAATGAGAGAGCGAACAGGCTTGCATCAACAGCATCGATTGTTGGGGAGTTGAAGATGGATAAGGGGATATTCTTCGGTCTCTTCGCGACTCTCTATTGGATGAGGACACTAAAATCGATGTTGAATCGATCAAGCGATTTAAGCAGTTTGGAGTTACCCGTTGTTCAAGTCGAACTGGATGCCTGAGAGGCAGAGTGAGAGGTGTGTTTAATCAGCGAGCCACAGGAACCATCAGTATGCATACTCTTCGATATATGTTGGGGAGACTGAGCACCTATGGGTCTGCCGGAGTGCAATGACGTCAGTTTAGTAACCAATAACCAATAACATATTTGGAAAGTAAAGTATCAAACAACGGAAACACAATGAAAAAATAAACTCTCGTATTGCTATAGCAGCTAGTGCCTTCACTAATTTAACAAATATCTGGCAATTTCAAGACCTTAGTATATGTACACACGTTTTTGTAGGTCATTTGTGATTCCTGTACTGACCTACGGTTGTAAAAGTTGGAAGTCAGCAAACAAAATTCATAACAAACTGGACAGCTTTGAGAATAAATGTCTCTGAAAATTATTAAAAGTAAAATTGATTAATTTCGATTCGAACAACACAGTGAGAGATAGAACACAGCAACAACCTGTATCAAGAATTATAAGGAAACGAAGGTGGAAATATTTAGGTCATGTTCTTAGATCAGACGAAAAGAGACTAACTCGACAAGTCCGTATGTGGTCACCATTTGGGAAAGACTAAGATCACTCTTCGAAGGACAATCCTACAAGAAACTAAACTATTGGGATGTAAAACCATACGATATCTCCAACTGCTAGCAACGAACGGCATCCCATGGAGATCTAAAACCTCTGCCCTATGTGCCGCCTTTGGCACGAAGGGAACACACTAACTAACTATGAATGTTTAATGATTTATTTACTAGCGGCAGAAAGTTCATGAAGAGCTTGCCCCTTAAGTAACTAATGCTAGATAACAAGTATGTGCAGTGGCGAATCGTGGTCATTATTCTTGGTTGGGCCCCTACAAATGTTTATGAAAATCATGAGTTTTGGAGCATTTACTATTATTTGTCTTTTCTGGGAAGTTATTCCCCCTTTCAAGAAATGAACAAATGCTGCTATTCTGCAACGGCTTGAGATTAAAGAAAATTGGCTATTAAATAACATAAAATCACGGACAATTAAATATTTTGGACACAACATGAGCGCCTAGAGAAGATACAAAAAAATTCGCTGGAACGTGAATTCAACATGAGCCACCCACAGGACAAACTATGAACTTACGAGTGAGAACACGCGACTACATACACATTAGGTGGTTGTGTAATATATAATCTTCTAGGTAAACTTGGAACTGTGCGATATGATTGTTCTATTCTATATGTAGTATTCATGTTCAGAGAAACGAGATCTCTGACTGGCAAGTTTAAAACACGCTCGAAGATAATCTACGACAAACTGGGCAGCCCTTTGACAGAAAATGCTGATAAACTTAACCGCTGGAAGGAATACTGCAGCGAAGTGTATGCGGATACTGATCTTCTTGACAACAAAGATGACAGCAGCACAGAAAAAATTGAACCAGAGCCAACACTAAGTGAAGTAGGTATCAAAAATCTGAAAGATGGGAAAGTACCTGGATGCGATGAAACAACATAAGAATTAATTAAGGGAGGAGGAGAGCAGAGTGCAAAAGTATATCATGCACTTTTCAAAAAGATATGGAGTAGCAACATATGGCAACATGAATGGAAGAGAACTATATTGATCCCAATGCCGAAAAAAAGCAATCAAAAGAAGTGCACACATTATAGAACAGTGGCACTAATCAGCCATGCTAGTAAGATCTTGCTTAAAATCATCATGGGAAGAATCCACAAATTATAGAACAGTGGCACTAACCAGCCATGCTAGTAAGATCTTGCTAAAAATCATCATGGGAAGAATCCACAAATTATAGAACAGTGGCACTAACCAGCCATGCTAGTAAGATCTTGCTTAAAATCATCATGGGAAGAATCCACAAATTATAGAACAGTGGCACTAACCAGCCATGCTAGTAAGATCTTGCTTAAAATCATCATGGGAAGAATCCACAAATTATAGAACAATGGCACTAATCAGCCATGCTCTTACTTAAAATCATCATGGGAAGAGTCCACAATAAATTGGAAGAGGAGATCAACATTGTGCAGGCTGGTTTCAGAAGAGGCAGAGAAACTAGGGAGCACATATTAAATATGAGAATCAGCATTGAAAAATGTAGAGAGTATAACATAGACCGATATACTTGCTTTTTTGACTATTCAAAGGTATTTGATTGTGTAATACATCACAAGTTATGGAACATAATGTCAGAGATGGGGTCTCACCTAATATAGTGAATATTGTAAAAATGCTATATAAAGACCAAGACGCAGCTGTGAGAACTGAAGAGGGAACATCAGAATTTTTGGCTCAGGCCAAGGAGTTAGACATGGTTGCATTTGTCACCATTCCTATTCAACATATATGCTCAAAACCCCATGGAAAATTTCAAAGAATCTGCAGAGATGGAGAAATACGACGCTCTGGTGATCGGAGGTCACGAATTACCTGAATTAAGATATGTTGATGATACAATGCTATTATCTACATCACATATTGGTATAAAGAACTTTTTATGGTCACTTCAAAAAACCAGCGAAGATCAAAACCGTTATCTCTATACAATGCAAGACAAGATATTTACATCCGATAAAATAGAATTGATGGCTAATATATATGTTAACAGCCACAAAATAGAAAGAATCGACAACTTTGAATACCCTGGGACATTGCTAACAAATGAGGGAAATGCTATAAAAGAAATTAAAACAAGGCTAAGCATGGCTTTGGAACAACTAAAAGAACTAACTAATTATGGAAGTGAACTGACATAAGATCAATCAAAAATTACGTTTTTCACTTGGCAACACATGGTTGTGAGACATAAACCATTGACAAAGCGGCAGAGAAGATCATTAATGCTTTTGAATGCAAATGCTACAAGAAGAGTATTTAGAATATCATGGACAGAGAAAAGAACAAACGCTTCTGTTCTGCAACAGCTTGATATCAAAGAGAGTTGGATATTACAAAGCATAAAAACAAGGAAAATTAAATATGTCGGACACATCAAACGTCGTGAGTGCCTAGAGAAATTAATTATGGAAGGATTGGTGCCTGGAAGAAGAACTAGAGAAATACCTAGAAGGCGATGTGTGCAGGATGTCATTGATATTCTGAGAATGACTGCTGCTGACGCCGGCCAACTTTTACAGAACAGAGTTTTTCAGAAATGCTGCTATAAGTGCTACCTTCCGGAAGGGACAAGCTACTTGATGATGCTGATATATTGTGTTCTGTGAAAAAAGTGAAATTCTTCACTTCTGTTGTATCTTTGCGTGATAAACACAATTTGGTAGAAACATTTTTTTGTATTGTCTTTGTTTTTTGTTATTTGTAAATCTATAGTACTTTTTTTTACTGTTTCTATGTGTTTTGTTAACTCAATTGACAAGTCATCATCATCTGACGACTGTACGACGAAAGTAAATAAAGTAGAGTGCTGTAGACTGTGAAGATGTATTTTTGTATTGGTGCAACGGACAATTCCCGTAAAGTAATTTTTTAAATGATAGTTTGTTACTTATTACTATTATTTTCTATAATTTTATACTATTTTCATATAAAATGTCGGAATTAAATCGATAATTCAACGGCATATGCAATCAAGAGCCTTCATTTATCTGTGGAATGAGTTGACCGCGCAAGAATCTTTATGTGAATGAAAATGACGTAATTGTTTTTGCTTTTATCATAGTAGGTAGAGGTCAAAAGTCACATGTCGCAATGTTACATTGTAGATATGAACATTTTAAACAGGTCCAACAAAGAATAGTGCTTGATTTAAACGGACCGAACAAATAAAGTCGCTGCATTAGAATGGAAGACGCCGAATTTCAGAGTGTATATAATATTTTTTACAATGATATTTAAAATTTAACAATATTATTTTGATTGTTATATTATAATGATATTATATTTATATTTTAGTGTTACATTTTCAATTTTAGAAGCTAATAAGTGTCAATTAGAAGTAAAAATTATGTAACATAATTTCTAAAATATAAATAATAATGCAGTTAATTTTTGGTTTTATGCTTTCTGAGCTTTCTTATGGCCAGTGCGTATGTTAATTATGGAGGAACGATTCAAAATTTTCATATATCAGACTTTGTGATATTTTAGTGTTAAATATCAACTGTAAAAGCTGATCAATATCACGTTAACAACATTTTAAAAAAATTTAATGCAGGTCACCACACTACAACAAAGTTTGTCTTTTTAAACTTTATCAGTACATAAATAAACTAACAAACATATTGTCATACAATTTGGCCCAAATGTTAGCAAAGGCATTGTTTTATGATACTACACGTTTAGTGTATGATTGCAATTACTTATTTAAAGTAATTTATGTTCCTGAAAATATATATTAACCCCTCTCTCTCCATCCTAATTTGCAGTGAATTTCAATTTAGAAGTGCAAAGATGTCAAATGATGTCTTATCAAGAGTTTAGCTGATCTTGCACTTTTTGTCTAAACTATATATAATGTATTGCTGTTCTAATTTTGAAATACTTTTACAATTGAATTGGTTACATTGGAAAACATTATTTCAATACAAATGGGTTAGCATTTTTGAATTCTACGCTATATTTGTAGTGTTTATGTACATCATATGCTAGTTTAGCATTATTTGCAATTCTTATGTCATATGCTAGTTTAGCATTATTTGCAATTCTTATGTTATATGCTAGTTTAGCATTATTTGCAATTCTTATGTTATATGCTAGTTTAGCATTATTTGCAATTCTTATGTCATATGCTAGTTTAGCATTATTTGCAATTCTTATATCATATGCTAGTTTAGCATTATTTGCAATTCTTATGTTATATGCTAGTTTAGCATTCTTTGCAATTCTTATGTTATATGCTAGTTTAGCATTATTTGCAATTCTTATATATATGCTAGTTTAGCATTATTTGCAATTCTTATATCATATGCTAGTTTAGCATTATTTGCAATTCTTATGTTATATGCTAGTTTAGCATTCTTTGCAATTCTTATGTCATATGCTAGTTTAGCATTATTTGCAATTCTTATGTTATATGCTAGTTTAGCATTCTTTGCAATTCTTATGTTATATGCTAGTTTAGCATTATTTGCAATTCTTATGTTATATGCTAGTTTAGCATTATTTGCAATTCTTATGTTATATGCTAGTTTAGCATTCTTTGCAATTCTTATGTTATATGCTAGTTTAGCATTCTTTGCAATTCTTATGTTATATGCTAGTTTAGCATTCTTTGCAATTCTTATGTTATATGCTAGTTTAGCATTCTTTGCAATTCTTATGTTATATGCTAGTTTAGCATTCTTTGCAATTCTTATGTTATATGCTAGTTTAGCATTCTTTGCAATTCTTATGTTATATGCTAGTTTAGCATTCTTTGCAATTCTTATGTTATATGCTAGTTTAGCATTCTTTGCAATTCTTATGTTATATGCTAGTTTAGCATTCTTTGCAATTCTTATGTTATATGCTAGTTTAGCATTCTTTGCAATTCTTATGTTATATGCTAGTTTAGCATTTTGCAATTTTATTCATATGCTAGTTTAGCATTTTTAATTCTTATGTATATGCTAGTTTAGCATTATTTGCAATTCTTATATCATATGCTAGTTTAGCATTATTTGCAATTCTTATGTTATATGCTAGTTTAGCATTCTTTGCAATTCTTATGTTATATGCTAGTTTAGTATTATTTGCAATTCTTATGTCATATGCTAGTTTAGCATTCTTTGCAATTCTTAGGGTCATATGCTAGTTTAGCATTCTTTGCAATTCTTATGTTATATGCTAGTTTAGCATTCTTTGCAATTCTTATGTTATATGCTAGTTTAGCATTCTTTGCAATTCTTATGTTATATGCTAGTTTAGCATTCTTTGCAATTCTTATGTTATATGCTAGTTTAGCATTCTTTGCAATTCTTATGTTATATGCTAGTTTAGCATTATTTGCAATTCTTATGTCATATGCTAGTTTAGCATTCTTTGCAATTCTTATGTTATATGCTAGTTTAGCATTCTTTGCAATTCTTATGTTATATGCTAGTTTAGCATTCTTTGCAATTCTTATGTTATATGCTAGTTTAGCATTCTTTGCAATTCTTTATGTATATGCTAGTTTAGCATTATTTGCAATTCTTATGTTATATGCTAGTTTAGCATTATTTGCAATTCTTATGTCATATGCTAGTTTAGCATTATTTGCAATTCTTATGTTATTGCAATCCTCTGCACGATGAAGGTAGTGGGGTGGGGATGTGGGTTAAAAATATATTTTCAAGACAATTTATTATTTTTGAAAAAATTAATTGCAATGCATACACTATAAGTTATTTATCATCAAAATCAATGTCTGTTGTAACATGTGGCCAAATTGTATGACAATATGTTTATTAGTTTTTTTTTGTTAATTTCTAAAAAGACAACCTTTGTTCTGGGTGGGTCTCCCGCTTTAAATTATGAAGAAATAATTTCTAAAATATTAACTACACGTTACTCATTATTACTGGTGGGCACGACCACTTTGGACCTTAATGAGTACGTGTGCTCAGTAAATAGTTGGATTTTTTTTTTAAGTAACTGAATGTACATCCCTATCAATCAAATCGCAATCACAATTTTGATATAAAGTTGTGCAAGTATGTGCAGCAAAGACAAGGTGGACAGCAGAACAATATGTTATTTTTCTTATGAGTGATTATGTTTTCATATTTCTGGTACATGATATCAAAATTGACTAGAACAACTGTGATAAGGAAATACGAATTATGCTCTAGTTTGCCATCACTATAATAATATCAGTATATATGTTTTGTACGGGTAGTTATACACATTCTACATCCAATATTATTCTACTCTTGCAGGTCGCAGCTTGGCTTTAAACCAATTAACTTTTCAATCGAGCACTGATCAAGATAATATCGAGAGTAACGGACCAGGGAAAGCTGTTGATGGAGATGACCGGACCTGTTCGCAAACTAGCAATGAAGAGCCTCATCCGTGGTGGCGTCTTAATTTTACTTTTCCAGTCACAGTTACTTATATCTCGTTCGCCAGTCGACCAGGTAAAATGATCATTGTCGTTGTCGGCTCTCTTGAAATGTATTTCTAATGTCTACGCATTTATTAGATACATTTTGATATCACGGATATGGGAACGTTATACATTCCGATTGATTGATTGATTGATTGATAGGACCATCATCATTGCTCTTCGGTGATTAACCATATCTCTTTATTACACATGAAGATCACAGCTGCAATCCACACAATCCGTAGCAGTGATGAGTGTTCTCGGTGTGATTTTGAAGATGGTAAAGATATTTTTGTAAGAATTCTATCTTATTTAAGGTATTTTGCCGTTCCAGCATGCTCTTCTCGATTTTGAGCTGCCTTTTGTTCCTTTACGTTTGCTCACATTGAAGACTGAACCTACGTTTTTTCGTCTGTAACCTATAGGACTAGTAACTCGATCTCATCTACACTGAGATCCGGGATCTCTGGAAAAATATACAAAAGACGTAATCACAAAGTGCTGTAGTTTTATAAAATACTAAAACAATGACAAAATACAGCAACGTTTCGACCAACATGGCCCTTATCAAGCAAACG
Organism: Arion vulgaris; assembly: GCA_020796225.1. Taxonomy (NCBI): domain Eukaryota; kingdom Metazoa; phylum Mollusca; class Gastropoda; order Stylommatophora; family Arionidae; genus Arion; species Arion vulgaris. The sequence goes on from CM036764.1 coordinate 14,957,914, forward strand.
AACAACAGGAGTGACAAATTAAAAAAAACATATGGACGACTACATACAAACGTTTCTAATGGAAATCTGGGAATAAAAACGAATAATGAAATAAATGTAACACAAAAAAATACACATAAAAACTAGAAATAGAAAGGAAGAGAAACAAGGAAAAATCTAGTAAATATATAACTTGAATACAAGCAACATATGCCCATATAGATTACAAGGCATGGGAAGAGAAAGTACTAAGAAGCATAGGAATGTAATACGTTGAGCCCACGTGATCGCAAGGTACCATACAACGAAATCAACCGATTCTCCAAAGCAAATCGACTACGATCATCGGAGGAACATGATCGGATGGCTGTGACCTGGACATCGCAAGCTCCTGAATGGCCAGTATCATTGAAATGGGTAGCTACAGGGGTCACAGAGCATTGACGTATGTCGCGCAAGTGTTGGGCGAATCGGTCACTGAGCCTCTTGCCTGTCTCGCCGATATAAGCCTTGTTACACCGCTTACAGATAATGACATAGATAAGATTACGGTACTCGCATGTGAAACCATCGTCAATAACAAACGTGGCTAAAGGAAAGATACGTACGCATCTGTATCATATAAGCACACGTGTTGCAACGCCGACGGCCACACTAGACAGTGCCAAATTGAGTCTGGATATTAGTCTAAAGTCGATTTTGTACCAACATATCCTTAAGACTTCTGTCCCGTCTGTAAGCCACCAAAGGATAGTTGGGGAAGACAGAACGGGTCTCAGGATCTGACTTAAGGATAGACACATGACGGAATAAAATATTTTTCACCAGTGAACTATGTGGGTGGAAAGTTAAAATAAATTTTACTCTGTCAGAGTTAGAAGTCCTATGCTGGCTGGTAAGGGCCTGCTGGCGAGTGATTTTCTGAACTCGATGCATAGCCGATACAAGCACATTCTCCGGGTATGGCGCCTGCGGAATAAATCAAGTTAGCTCTTGCGGCTTCGTCGTCTTTGTAGCGAGGACGACGATTTTCTTGAGAGAGCTCGAGAGATGTTTGATTTCTTAGAGCTCTGTAATTTGTTATTGTTAGAGTGTTTCGCTCAATTCAACTCAGTTGACAACTGTACGAAAGAATACTTGGTATATTTGTTCAATCGCATCATTTTCTTCTTCTTTTCTTCCACCATTTACTTCTTTATAGAAGTGTTCGGGGTAAAACGTAGCGATCGTGTGTGTGTTTGTTTTAAAGCGCTTTGTAAGCTGATATTCATATTCGTAAGGCTGATCTTGATGCTGTTGTTCCATCTTTTGCGTGGTCTTCTCTTGCTCTGTACTCATTATACTTATTCTGTGGTAGGCGGTACCAGGGCATTCTTGTCAGGTGTCCATATTATTTAATCTGTTGTTCTTTTATGAATTGCATGACTGGTTTAACATCCAGTCTTCTGATTTCTTCATTTCCAATTTTGTCTCTTATTGTCACACCTGCAGCTCTTCTAAGACTCCTCATCTCTGTCGTTATGATCTTAGGTTCATTAGCTGCTGTTATTGGCCATGTTTGACACTGGTAACATAGTGTTGGCCAGAAAATCGTTCTTATGAGATTTGCTTTAGTTGTTAGCAGTATCTCTTTATGTGACAACAGTGGGGTTAACTGTCCCAGTACTTGGTTAGCTTTTGTGCAACGTTTGTTGATATCGCTATCGATACTTCCATCTACAGTAAAAATTACTCCTACGTATTTGGCCTCAATTGTTTGTTTTATGTCTACTGTCTGGAGTTTTTTTATTTGAAGGTTTTCTGGTTGTCTACTTATTTCCATTGTCTCTGTATTTATTATATTTCATTTTGTACTCCTCACACTTGATGTTTAATAATCTCACCATTAAATACGGCAAACTATCTAACCCATATCAAGTGACGTCAGTCGACAGGTCAGAGTTCACGAGATGCGGTCGTACAGGGGAACCAAGTTCAAAGGTCACGAATGTCGTGGTATTTGTTGCTGTAGACAAAATGTATTAATGCAAGGAACAATTACCTAAAACTAATCTTATTCTATGATGATTTGTTATTTATTACTATTATTTTCCATAATTTTATAATATTTGTATATAAAATTGGGGATTCAATCGATAATTAAACGGACTATTTAATCTAGAGTATTCGTTTATCTAAGAAGTAGTTTGGCCGTGTAAGAATGAATGAACATGACATAATTGTTTTGGCAAATATCATTGCAAAAGCAATCAGAGGTCAGATATCGCAATGTTACATTTTAGATAGGAAAATTTAAACTCTCCCCAGAAATAGTAAACAGCACAATGCGTGAAGTATTAGATGGAAAATGATGGGTTTGTCTATATAATATTTTTTATAAGAATATGTTATATATTAATAAGGTTGTTATATTATTCGGATACAATATTTATATTTTATTGCTATATATTCACCTTTCAAAGCTAATCAGTGTTAAGTTAAAAGTAATAATTACGAACAAATAATGTATAAAATAATAAGTACACGTTACTCAATATTTATGGTGGTGATGGGCCCCACTGGGCCTTAATGACGAGTCGATCCTAAATTTGTGCAATCTTTTTTCTTGTCCAATTTATATTAATATTGCGCTTCTTCAATCTCCTAGTTTTTCAACATACAAAAAAAACAATGATAATACACAAAAACGTTTCGACCAAATTGCTTTTATCAAGCTAAGAATACAAGAGAAGTGAAGAATGTCACTTCTTTGCAGATACACTACATATAGAATGCAAATTGGGCATATCCTTTACTGGACGTAGCCATCAACCACAGCAAACGAGTCGTTTTCTACGTTTACAGCAGCGATTAGATATTACAACATTCCCTAATATGTTTACGACTCCCTGGTCTCATTCACAAGTTCGTAGTTTGTTGTCATGTGGGTGACGCATTTTCAATTTGCGTTCCAAACGAGTCCTTTTTTTAATCTTCTCTAGGCGCACCTGTTGTTTGATGTCTCCGAAATATTTAATTGTCCCATATTTTATATAATTTAATAGCCAACTCTCATTAGTATCAAGCTGTTGTAGAACAGAAACATTTGTTCTTTTCCTGAAAGGGGTAATGGGGTCTACGGTGCATAGGGACAACGTCGCGCCAAGATTAGGGAGCTGGCACTAACCTAGATTCTACCCCACCTCCGTGGTGACCCTGGAAACAGACAACGGTTCTTGTCTGGCTAAGCGGGTAGGGATCGAAGTAGAGTTACTATGGTATAAGTAGAGAACAAGGAGTTTTTTGTTTTCAAGAACCCCAGAGGAAGTAACGGAAGTGACGAATATAATCAACAATTTTTGGAAGCTCTTAATTCCTGTACCCTGTTTATTTGTTGATCATATGGTATAAGTAGTAGTGCGGACGCAGTTACATTGGATGAGATCCGCTCGCAACATGAAGACGAGCTGAATCCCAGCGTGACTATTAATGCACATCCCTTCCCGTCGAGATAGGAAAAGCTAAAGAAATAAACATAAAGGGATTAAGGGTGCATCCAGAAAAGAGACTGGGCCCACATGGGGCGAAACTCGGAGCCCTGAGGTGTGGGGTCGAATTGAGTTACGTGTCATGAAAGTCTCGAGGCATAGTAAATGTGAGCATGGTGAGAAACCCGATAAACAAGGTGAGCAGGCACCAAAGTAGATCAAACACACATACGGACGATACACAGGGGAGCCCACCAGTGGGGGCAGACATGCACGGTGCTGATAATGGAGCGACGAAAAGGCATGGCAAACGTAGGAGTGAGCGAACCACCCAACTGTGCAGAAAAACTGAAATGTCCAGCAGAGGCTTTAATCCAGTGCAAGCGTTCCTACCGAATGGTGATAAACTGTGCACAGTGAGATATGAATGGGTAAGGTGTCGCCTATTAGAGCAATGTGAGAACAAGTGACTTGAAAATAGGGACTAGCCCAGTTGGTGGACAAGGGCACAAGCAGAGATGGGCGAATGTGTACCAACAAGAAACGCGAGGTGGACAAAACGGTGGAGAGCCTCGAAGATAGTGTCTCCATCCAGAAAGCAATAACCGCGTTTCCTCGCAGATAACTACTACTTCCTTGTAGTTTGATTGGGGACAATCAAAGTTTAGCGGAACAAACCGTACACACAACTGGACGGCAGGCAAACCAAGTAGTCCAAAAAAAAGACTGGTAAACTGGGCAGATGACGCTCAACAGCCCGAGAGGAATGGTTGTCCAAGGATAGCTATCCTAAAAGAAAATAGCAGCTTGATGCCTTGCAGGTCGGCTGGGGACAGACCGAGGCTGACGGAGAGTGAACCCAGTAAATGCTGGCTAAAACCGGACACATCGCTCAAGGATAAGCACCAGAGCTCCAAATTGCGCTAAAGATGTGACGAAACACACCCATGCTAAGGCTGCATGAATCAGATTTTCACACGAAAGCAGAATTTATGGAGAAATCTGGTACATCAGTCTAAGCGGTGACCGTGCCCGCGTGAGAGAGAGAGAGAGAGAGATGGAGAGAGAGAAAGGGAAAGGGGTAATAACTTCCGGAATAGACAAATAATAGTAAATACTCCAAAAACCACAATTCTTCCGAAACGTTTTCCGGGCCCCACCAAGAGAAATGACCACGATCGCCACTGCACAAAGTGCAGAGGGATATCACTCATGAACAAAACTATTCTACAACATCTTAGAAAATAGACTCCGACTAGTAATAGAGTCGCAACTAAATGGGAAAGAACAGAATTTTCTTCAGAAAGAACAGAAGATGTACCGATGCAATATTTGCACTCAGACTGAAAATAGATAGGACAATAGTATACAACCAATAACTACATGTCGTATTTCTAGACCAAGAAAAAGATTTCGACCGGGTAGATAGACACCAGCTATGGAAAACGTTTGCACTGTACGGAGTTAAAAATCATCTGATCTATCTGTGAGAAAGTATTTATGAAAACAGTCAGTGTTCAGTGAGAACAAACAAAGGTGTCTCGAATAACGTGCAGCATCAAATCAGATGTAAGACAAGGATGTGTGCTGTCTCCATTATTATTCATCCCATATATTGACAATATATTCAAAATAATCAATTCAAGCAAAGGTCGCAATTATGATGAAGCATATGAAGATACTTACCTTGGTGTCCTCCTAAATTAACTGCTATTTGCAAATGACCAAGTAACTATTGCCCCTACAGAAGAACACTTAAAGAAGCGTGTCAACAAATTAAATAACACATTCAAGGATTACAACATGAAAATTAACGTTGAGAAATAAAAATTGAAAATCTCAAGAGAAGTAAACAACTATCTTCATAGCAAACCAACAACTGAGACAAATGAAAAACTTCACGTATTCTGGAAGCTCAAAAACAGCAGATGGAAAAATCAACACTGAAAACCAGTATTTAACGACGAAACAAAAAAAAATCCAAATCATCGAGATGATTGTGTTGACAGCAACAACAATTGTTATATCTCATTACTGAACATCGTGAGTAAGGCATTCTCTCACGTTGAACTAAATAGTCATCAAAGGCTAAACAAATTAAGTATACATTGATTCCCACTGTTGGTTTAGGTCTAAACGTTCAACAACTGATATGTAATTCTACTTTGTAATTGTACTTGAGAAAAGTTCTGGAGAATTGACGCGAACAAAGAATGACACTTCATACTGTTTTCATAAACCTTACAAAAGAAATTGTCCTAATAAATACAGATTTTCAAACATATTTTTTTTATCTTTCGACCAGTTGCGCCGTGTCTGCCAGGGCATACATTTTTTAAAATTATCTTTCTACCAGTTGCGCCGTGTCTGCCAGGGCATCATTTTTTAAAATTATCTTTCGACCAGTTGCGCCGTGTCTGCCAGGGCATCATTTTTTAAAATTATCTTTAGACCAGTTGCGCCGTGTCTGCCAGGGCATCATTTTTTAAAATTATCTTTCGACCAGTTGCGCCGTGTCTGCCAGGGCATCATTTTTTAAAATTATCTTTCGACCAGTTGCGCCGTGTCTGCCAGGGCATCATTTTTAAAAATTATCTTTAGACCAGTTGCGCCGTGTCTGCCAGGGCATCATTTTTTAAAATTATCTTTCGACCAGTTGCGCCGTGTCTGCCAGGGCATAATTTTTTAAAATTATCTTTCGACCAGTTGCGCCGTGTCTGCCCTGGCATCATTTTTTTAAATTATCTTTCGACCAGTTGCGCCGTGTCTGCCCTGGCATCATTTTTTAAAATTATCTTTCGACCAGTTGCGCCGTGTCTGCCAGGGCATAATTTTTTTAAATTATCTTTCGACCAGTTGCGCCGTGTCTGCCCTGGCATCATTTTTTAAAATTATCTTTCGACCAGTTGCGCCGTGTCTGCCCTGGCATCAGTTTTTAAAATTATCTTTCGACCAGTTGCGCCGTGTCTGCCAGGGCATAATTTTTTTAAATTATCTTTCGACCAGTTGCGCCGTGTCTGCCCTGGCATCATTTTTTTAAATTATCTTTCGACCAGTTGCGCCGTGTCTGCCAGGGCATCATTTTTTAAAATTATCTTTCGACCAGTTGCGCCGTGTCTGCCAGGGCATCATTTTTTAAAATTATCTTTCGACCAGTTGCGCCGTGTCTGCCAGGGCATCATTTTTTTAAAATTATCTTTCGACCAGTTGCGCCGTGTCTGCCAGGGCATCATTTTTTAAAATTATCTTTCGACCAGTTGCGCCGTGTCTGCCAGGGCATCATTTTTTAAAATTATCTTTAGACCAGTTGCGCCGTGTCTGCCAGGCATCATTTTTAAAATTATCTTTCGACCAGTTGCGCCGTGTCTGCCAGGGCATAATTTTTTAAAATTATCTTTCGACCAGTTGCGCCGTGTCTGCTGGCATCATTTTTAAAATTATCTTCGACCAGTTGCGCCGTGTCTGCCTGGCATCATTTTTAAAATTATCTTTCGACCAGTATGCCGTGTCTGCCAGGGCATAATTTTTAAAATTATCTTTCGACCAGTTGCGCGCGTATCTGCCCCTGGCATCATTTTTAAAATTATCTTTCGACCAGTTGCGCCGTGTCTGCGGCATTTAATTATCTCGACCAGTTGCCGTCTGGCATCTTTTTAAAATTATCTTTCGACCAGTTGCGCCGTGTCTGCCAGGGCATAATTTTTTTAAATTATCTTTCGACCAGTTGCGCCGTGTCTGCCCTGGCATCATTTTTTTAAATTATCTTTCGACCAGTTGCGCCGTGTCTGCCAGGCCATCATTTTTTAAAATTATCTTTCGACCAGTTGCGCCGTGTCTGCCAGGCATCATTTTTAAATTATCTTTCGACCAGTTGCGCCGTGTCTGCCAGGGCATAATTTTTTTAAATTATCTTTCGACCAGTTGCGCCGTGTCTGCAAGGGCATAATTTTTTAAAATTATCTTTCGACCAGTTGCGCCGTGTCTGCAGGATGTCATACATTTTTAAAAATTATCTTTCGACCAGTTGCGCCGTGTCTGCCAGGGCATCATTTTTAAAAATTATCTTTCGACCAGTTGCGCCCTGTCTGCCAGTGCATACATTTTTTTTCATACAATGCAAGGATCGGTTTTAAAATCAGCAAAGAGAAGGCAAATGTAATACGAATCAACAAAACATACCAAAATTTATGATATTAATTAAGGGAAGGGCTATATAAAATGTTGATGAATGTGTCTACTTTAGAAATAAGATTAGTCAATTAGGAGGTACAGATGAGGACATTAACTATAGAATTAGGAAAGTCTGACAATATTTCACTTTCCAACATACACCGTGTTGAAATCTACAGTCATCTTCACTAAAACAAACCTCGGGATCTTCAATTTAAATATATAATCTGTCGTGTTGTATGAGTTGAAGGTGTGGCGAGATATCAAGTTAAATACAAATCAACTTTAGATCTAAGTCGACAGATGTTTTCGCCGAATTCTCATACTGATATGTAAATGATATAGTTGAAAACAAAGACCTGTGGATAAGAACAGTATAGAACCATGATGACCCAATTAATAAAAGGAGAAAATGGCGATGTATGTTCAGTCTCTTTTAGGAACTAAAGAGTGACGGACTATAATGGGAAGCCATAAAGTAAACAACCCGAGATCGGTTAAATTGGAGAACAACTGTTTAGGCTATATGTTCAATGAGTAGCGGGAGGCATATGTCATGTCTTCAAGCCTCTGGAAAATATCCGCTGCTCTCATCGGCTGTATAAAATCATATCATTTCATGATAACATGAAAGATACATTGATGTTTCATGACTCAAGCGCAGTCTTCAACAACAGCGACGTTAAACAAAGGTGCGTAACTGAACCCACAATCTAAAGAATATTGTCTTTTCCTTATTTATCTCCCATGTTTCAAATGTGAGTATAAGAAGTAATATTTCTCCATGCAACATAAAATGGGAAGATACTTGATATAGCTCGACAGGAATCATTGGTCAAAGTCCAGAAGGACACTACGAGATAGCTTTTCTTTGCCGGCGATTCGGCAGTAACATCAGACACAGAGAAAGTACGTCAATATCTCGCTGACATTTTCTGCAGCTTCCATCGATTCGGTCTGACAATAGGCATGAAGAAAATTAATATCAAGCACCGATACCAGTCGGAATCCATGAACGTGAAGTAGCCTGCACCTTTGCATAACTTGGACCTAACTAAAACAACATCTTCTTAGTCAATTATGAAATTAGTAGCTGCATTTAGAAGGCATCCACAGACATCTTAACATTAGCCATGCGTATAAGAAAAGAGGTCGGTCTTCGTCAATCTAATGATATTCCCGGTACACACTCTCTTAGAGCACCAGTCTTTGCAACAAAACTAATACTCTCGGTATAAAAGAAGATTGCAGTAAAACTATGTAGCAATGGCGAAACACGTACCAAATACAAAAACAATACAAAACAACGTTTCGACCAAAAGGCCGCTATCAAGTACAGGATACAACAGAAGTGAATAAATTTAGACTTCTTATACGGCCCGGAGTGCAATGACGTCAGTTTAGTAACCAATAACCAATAACCAATAACCAGACTTCTTATACGGCCCGGAGTGCAATGACGTCAGTTTAGTAACCAATAACCAATAACCAATAACCAGACTTCTTATACGGTAGACATAACATATACAATCAGACAATAAATCTCTAACAACACTAAAAATGAAATCTCACTTGAAGATGTAGAATCGTATACATCTTGGGAAGCAATGTAGGCAAAGATTATGGAACAGACAAAGATATCAAATTCAGAATACAGAAGGCAAGAAGAGTTTTAATCGCACTAGGAAATCTATGAACGTCTAAAGAAATCAAATCTAAAACCAAAATTAGAAAACTCCAATGTTAAAACAGTTCTGCTGTTTTAACAAAAACTGTATACATTCAACAACTTGTTACTGCGCATAATAGAAGGACTGAAATGGTATGATATGATCACAAATGAGAAGCTAGTGGAGTGAACTAGACAGATCACGGTGAGCGAATGTTCTCAGAAGTCTTACTTTTGTTTCTTTGCTTGTGTCGTGCAATAGTTTTTTTCATGCCGACCACACTCTAGATAGCCATGGCTAGTCAGTGCCGGATTAAGCCAGTGCGAGGTCTGCAGGAAATTTTACCAAGGGGTCCTAGGTTTTGTATGATAATAAAAAAACACGACTTTTACAAACAAACTTGTCTCGATTTCTATATTCTCTTCGTTTCCCAATTGACACATAAGGCTTCCACAAGAGACTTCCACTGTTGCCGTTCTGCTGCCTCTCTACCAACCGTCTCCCACGTCAGGTCAAACTCCTTCAACTCTCTCTCCACCGTTTTTCTCCATGATTACATTGAAAGTCCTGGCTTTCTCTTCCCATCCGTTGTCCATCCTAGAGCTGTCCTAGCCAATGATCCCCACTGGCATACAACATATATGTCCATACCACCTCCATCTTCGTCCCCTAAAGATGGTCTCCAAGGATGCACAGTCTGTTCGTTTTAAACGCTCCTCATTTGTTATAGTATTTGGCCAGATAATATGCAGGATTCTTCTTTAACATTTATTCTGAAACGTCTTATGTATTATGTGTTGTTTCATGTTCCAACATTCACTACTGTATAATAGCATTGTCAGTACATTATTTCTATATATTTTAAGTTTTGTCCTAAGATTTAGTCCTTTTGTATTCCAAATTTTGTTGAGCACCGCAAATGTTTGTCTTGCCATCATGACTTTTTTGATGATATCCTTTTCTGAATCTCCATCTTGTGATACGGTACTTCTAAGATATAAAAAATACTGGACTTCCTCTAGCATTTCGTTTTGTAATACAATTGGGTTCTCAAATTTACCATTATTTCTCATTACCTTCGTTTCCGTTATACTTATTTTAAGTCCTATTGTTTGAGCTGTTCTGGAAATTATATCTAATTTCCGTTGAGCATCCTCATATCTGCTGGCTGGGGTCAAATGCGCATGGGGACAACGCTGCGCCAGGATTAGTGAGCTGGCTGTAATCAAGATCCTGCCCCACCTCCTCGTGGTGACCCTGGTAACAGACATTGGTTCCGGTCTGGCTAAGCGGGCAGGGCTCGAGGGAGAGCTACAGGTAGTGAGAGTAGTGCAAGCACGGAAAAGCAATGCAGGTCCAAAAATCTCTGAACAAAATGCACGCATCTCCAGGCTGATGTCCGATGGAAAGTTGCCAAAATTGTTACAGAAACGTAAGAAAACAGCAACTCAAAAAAATGAATTCTTCCATACAACATTCTGCAGCACACTTAGCAAAACAAATTCAGTGAATGTGCAAAGCAGGGACTGTATTCTGCGTACTTATTTATCTCCTTAATGCGTGCTTCTAAGCCTTGGTATTTCCCACTTATTTTGCTGACATTGTCATAGCTTTGACCACGACAGTCTTTGATACCGATGCCACTTTTTCTTTAAAAATCAAGTAAACTTTTGGCGAGTTGTTCAGCAGTATGACCTTCCATACCAAGAACTTCACAAACATTTCCACTGGTCTAGATGGTAAGACATAGCACACTATTAAGGCTTAAAATGACAGGGCACGATCCTACAGAAGATAAAACCCAAATTATTTAGGAGTCAGTCTTGACCGAAGGCTCACATTGTGCTCCCATATAGACAAAGCTGCAGTAAAAGCAAAGCAGCGGTTTGCTATGATAAAATTCATAGGTTCCACATGGAAAACAAAGAGAAAAATCCTCAATAAGCTATACTCTAAAGGAGTGCGACTAGTCCTAGAGTACGGCATTGCAGCTTAGGCCAATGTATTCAACACACAATTCTCCAAAGTGAGTAACAACCAAAATCGTGCAGCACGTATTATCACAGGGCTCATGAAGTTTACGCCCATCACGGCGCTGGAAACAATCACAAGCCTCCAACCAATGAAGGACCGAAGAGGCAGAAAAGTTACTCAACTGGCGGAGAAATTCAAGCGACTGAACTCCCACCCCATGTATGACAGAATGAACGGATTGGGAACAGGCAGGTTGAAGAGATCCAGCTTTGCGAAAAGTGCACAAGCACTGATCCAAGAAGACCCGGTCCTAGCCAATTGTAAGCCCAGTCTTATACCTGCAACTGACAAAAACCTGTCCTGAGAGACCCCACGATGCTAGAACTAAGAGAATCAATACCGGGAATACAAAAAAGGGGCAGCAAGCAAAATGTGAAAGGAAAGCGATCACAGACAAATTCATAGCGACAGAGTACCCTGATAGAGCGTGGACACACGTGTAGACCAATGGATCGGCAAAGAATGCGAATAGCAATTGAGGAGGAGGAATAATGCTTAAGCTTCCACAGAAAGTGAAGGTTACGAAGTCTATAGCCATTAGAAAGTACTCAAACAACTACCATGCAGAGACGGAGACACTAGGGTTAGCCGCTGCACCGTGCAGAGACGGAGACACTAGGAATAGCCGCTGCACCGTGCAGAGACAGGTCACTAGGAATAGCCGCTGCACCGTGCAGAGACAGAGACACTAGGAATAACCACTGAAATGATCCTAGAGAAAAGCAGCGACGCACATAACAAAGTAGTGATATTGACGAACGCCATGTCGGCCATCACGGCACTAAATAGCACAACCGGCACAGAGTTAAACGAGCTAAAGACGATCCTCGGAGTATTAGCAAACTCATTCACACGCACAGTCATACAGTGGATCCCATCACACTGCAATATAAGGGAAAACGAAGAGGCAGACAAGCTAGCAAAGGCAGGTAGGTGACTGCCGCAGACTGATTACGAAATCAGCTATGAGTGGTGATATAGAGAGAAGTAAAGGCAAGACCACCCTCAACATAACGCCAAAGACGGGTACTGTGGTCTATCCCGTAGCAAAGTATTTGGCATTTTGCGCCACCGTACCGGCCATAACAGACTCCGGTACTACCTGTACAGCAAATTTGAAATTGATACAACTAGCCTGTGCCACTGCGGACATGACGGAAGAACACATACTGCAAGACTGCCCACTGCTAGCAAGCCTGAGAAACGAAACCTGGCCGGAAAATATCGAGCTAAATGAGAAGCTGTACTGAGGGACGGAGTCCCTAAAAACAACAGCAGACTTTGTGTGGAAATGTGGTACATCAGTCTAAGCGGTAATTGCGAGAGAGACTAATTGCATGACGGCGAATATTAAATTTCAATAATCATATAACCGTAAAAATCAATCAATTTAAATGCCCGCCGGCGTAGGCGATCAAGTCTATCCACAACTCTCTCCTTGGTCCAGATAATCAGTTCTGATGTCGATCTTTTCTCGAACCAAGATGTCAGACTATCCAACATCTTCTGTCTCTGTCTTCAACAGTTTCTCCTTCCCTGAATGTTACTTGTTGTCACCAAATGTTCTATAATCTAATATAATCTATTGCTATTTTTATTACTATTGTCACTTACAGAAGTTGCTCACAGAAACGATGGTTTACGCATCACGGCGTACGGCACATCTGGCACTTCTTTGTACTACTTCCATACAAGTGGCACCCGGACATTCTACTATGATACTACATCATGGTTCCTACATAATTGGATAGTACTTCAACAAGTAAACACTGTTAGTCAGAAAGATCAGATTTTAACAATCTGCGAGCTTGAAGTATTTGGCGGTACGTATATATTTATACTGTTTTTCAGCTTTTATAACGAAATTACTTAAATTAAACATTATTGCTTTACGTGGTATGCATAGTGGACGTCATAGTGGACCTCGTAGAGTACCTCATAGTGGACCTCGTAGAGTGTCTCATAGTGGGCTTCATAGTGGACCTCATAGTGGACCTCATAGTGGACCTCGTAGAGTACCTCATAGTGGACCTTGTAGAGTGTCTCATAGTGGGCCTCAAAGTGGACCTCAGAGCGGATCTCATAGTGGACCTCATAGTGGATCTCATAGTGTACCAAATTGTCCATTATCAGACAAAAACTTCTACCTAGGAACGGAACAACAGTTTTCTCTGTAAACTCTCTGTGTATACGATCTGTCGTCTATATTTGCTAATTTTAATTGTCCTCTTTAAAATTAAAACAAGCTCTTCACCACCCCAATTGTGTCCTTGACTTTTATTGACACTTCTAATCGCTATCCTTGCCTACCTGCTTCCAATATCGTCATCGTTTCATCTAGTTACTGCCATTTATTTCCACTGGTGTGAGGTGAGCACTGTTATATATTTCATTCACAAACACAATATTATAACTTCCCATATGCATTTCTCTTGCTTGATGTAAATAATTGCTTCTCGTGGCTGCTAGTTCATGTTACACAAACACAATTAAAATATTTTCATTGTTATATTTCTCATAGTTAGTTGACATTACCTACTCACAGTTAGCGAATTGATATTTTCTGTATTTGTTCTCATTGATCTATGTATTCGGCCGTGCGGTACCGAGACCCTCAAGGGAAACAAAGAATAGTACCACTGCGCCATACAATGCATGTCGTAAGAGGCGAGTGGTGTATGCCCTGGGCATGCTACCTTAGTAAATATAAAGCAGCGCAGAAATCGGATGTGCTGGCCTACATGAAGGCGCATAGCTGGCACAATGTTCAATCGCTCTTAGGTTCAGATCACATAAAAATCACACAGAGTGATTGACGGGTGATCGATATGGAGGGTTTGAAGAAGAAGATGTATGAATTGACAAAACAATATTGACAAACTATTCTAACGTAATTATGTGATTGTCACACAGACTACATTTGCCCATCTGGCACATTTGACAAACTATTCTAACGTAATTATGTGATTGTCACACAGACTACATTTGCCCATCTGGCACATTTGACAAACTATTCTAACGTAATTATGTGATTGTCACACAGACTACATTTGCCCATCTGGCACATTTGACAAACTATTCTAACGTAATTATGTGATTGTCACACAGACTACATTTGCCCATCTGGCACATTTGACAAACTATTCTAACGTAATTATGTGATTGTCACACAGACTACATTTGCCCATCTGGCACATTTGACAAACAATTCTAACGTAATTATGTGATTGTCACACAGACTACATTTGCCCATCTGGCACATTTGACAAACTATTCTAACGTAATTATGTGATTGTCACACAGACTACATTTGCCCATCTGGCACATTTGACAAACTATTCTAACGTAATTATGTGATTGTCACACAGACTACATTTGCCCATCTGGCACATTTGACAAACTATTCTAACGTAATTATGTGATTGTCACACAGACTACATTTGCCCATCTGGCACATTTGACAAACTATTCTAACGTAATTATGTGATTGTCACACAGACTACATTTGCCCATCTGGCACATTTGGAATGTACTGTGATGAAATCTGTACCTGCAATAAATCATCAGAATCGTGTCATTTCCTAAATGGGAAATGTTTTCCCAAATTGCCATGTCAACCAGGCAGATATGGGTACAAGTGCGGGAGTTTGTGCGATATGAACTGTTTGATATGCAACGACGACGGCCTGTGTACACTGTGTAAGCCTGGCTATATGGAGGAAAAGTGTGAAACAGGTAACTTAATACATTCTGTAATATATCAATTAATGTCGGAATGTATACCTTATGTGCATATTCATTTCAGTTCAACTTCTCAGTCAATGTTAATTTCAATATGGTTTAGCTCTCTCTTCCTCTCTCTCTCTATATATATATATCAATATATATATATAAAATTCATCTCGTACATAACATATTGACTGCAAGCAATTTCTCCATACCGCTCTATCCTGGGAAACTCGCTCAGTCTACTCCATGGAACTGAGACCGATGTCTTGCCTCTCTCAACAAAATTCTTTTCAGGATCTTCTTAAGACGTCCTCTACATATATATATGTTAAGGCTAGATGCTCGTCTCTCGTGCCAAAGTACCATGGTTTGCTCTTTGCTGACACATCTGGATATTTTTCAGAGATCCTGATCTCAGTGAAGGTCAAATCGAGTTCCTAGTCCTATGGGAGACGGGCGCTAAGACGTAGGCCCCGTGTTCGATTTGAGCACGTAACAGAACCCTTGGCAGTTCAAAATCGAGAAGAAAGGGCTGGAAAGCCGCTGCCCTGGTAAAATTCGATAGAAAAGTTTAATAATCAAATTCCTATCAAACTATCTTCACTGTCATCAAAAATGTATATCAGGAAACCTAGTCGGTGATAAGGAGCTCGTGCACTGCAGCTGAGATCTTCCTGTGTAAGAAAGAGTTCGGAGCACACATGGTTACACACTGAAGTCTGATCATGGTCTGATCAACCAATTAATCAATCAATATATATATCGTGAGAGAAACAAAGAAATCATGGTCTGATCAAACCAATTAATCAATCAATCAATATATCGTGAGAGAAACAAAGAAATGGAGATAAAGATAGTATCACAAATTGAGCGAGTGCCACATCCTAACGTATAGATGGGTGTCAATTGTAATTCCCTCGGTACACCTTGCTCAGCAATGGTCACACGAATACTACTTGTGCATGATGGCGACCACACCACGCCTATAGTCTTGATTGACTGACTGAAATATTACTGGAACAAGGCGGTGGACACACCACGTCAACATTTCTTGCCTGACTGACTGAAATATTACTGGAACAAGGCGGTGGACACACCACGTCAACATTTCTTGCCTGACTGACTGAAATATTACTGGAACATGACTGTTGACACATCACGTCAACAGTCTTGGCTGACTGACTGAAATATTACTGGAACATGACTGTTGATACATCACGTCAACAGTCTTGGCTGACTGACTGAAATATTACTGGAACATGACTGTTGACACATCAATTCAACAGTCTTGGCTGACTGACTGAAATATTACTGGAACATGACTGTTGATACATCACTTCAACAGTCTTGGCTGACTGACTGAAATATTACTGGAACATGACTGTTGATACATCACGTCAACAGTCTTGGCTGACTGACTGAAATATTACTGGAACATGACTGTTGATACATCACTTCAACAGTCTTGGCTGACTGACTGAAATATTACTGGAACATGACTGTTGACACATCACTTCAACAGTCTTGGCTGACTGACTGAAATATTACTGGAACATGACTGTTGACACATCACTTCAACAGTCTTGGCTGACTGACTGAAATATTACTGGAACATGACTGTTGACACATCACTTCAACAGTCTTGGCTGACTGACTGAAATATTACTGGAACATGACTGTTGATACATCACTTCAACAGTCTTGGCTGACTGACTGAAATATTACTGGAACATGGCGGTGGACACATCACGTCAACAGTCTTGGCTGAACGACGTAAATGTTACTGGAACATGACTGTTGATACATCACTTCAACAGTCTTGGCTGAACGACTGAAATATTACTTGTGCATGGCGATGACCACACAACGTCAATAGTAAGACTGAAATACGTAAAAGCTGACAAATAAAATATACTGGGTAGTGGAAACATTAATCTATAATACACGGTGACTCGGGCGGCATGTGAGAGGGATCTGTCTGAATACATCTGCGAAACACAAAGAGTATTACTTGGCACACACTAACTATATCAGGACAGATACAAAAGAACAGACTGCCACCACATACCCTACTGAAACACTACCGTATACCATGTCATCATTATCAAATAGCTTGTCCACGATCGAGAGAATAATAAATAGCTTGTCCTGGGCAGAACGTTGACACCGTAACAGTCCTTCGGAATTTCTCTCATAGGTCAGATGTCCTGCCTCTGCATTGGTCATGCTCAAACAATCATTACATCTTGAATCCATCTTCTTCGTGGTCTTGCTATTCTCCTCTTTGCGGGATACCTCCTTTCGTGATGCTCTTCTCCAGCCCTGCGTGTATTTTTATATGTAAAAAATACCTCAATTTTCTCATTCTTATTGGTAAAAATTAGCCAACTTTCTTTGATTTTGAGTTCTTTCAGGATAAATTTATTAGTTCTCTTCACTGCCCATGATATACGGTGAACTCTTATGTAAGATTTATATTCAAAAGCACATATGTACAAGTATGCCATGTACAGACCAAATTATATATATATACTAGCAGATATACCCTTTCGACGAACGGGAATTTAGTTTAAATCTAGCTTACAATTACATGTGTTAGCCTTTTCGCTGATCTTCCAAGTCGTTCCTCTTTAGTTTCCTCATTATGGCGGAAACCATAACCATGCAATCGCCTTTACACTCCTCCGACGATTGTAGTCAAGCCTAATAATTAATCTTTCTCCACGTTTCTGACTTCATTAGTTTTTATAGATCTCCGAAATTTTATCATCTACAAAATTGTTTAGTCCCAAACAGTGCGAGACTGATCATATTTAAGAAACATGCACCATCCCCTCAAAATCGGCTAAAATAACTGGCAGATTGAATTTATTCAGATTATAAACTTATCAATTGCCCAGAGACCGCACAGTGATGCCTTTTAGTTTTAGGGATTTCCACTTTCGTCTATGTTACTTTCTCCCATTTTCTTCTCAGACAGAGCAATATAGTCATTTCTAAATGTATGTCTATTCTCTAATATCCCCATTCTAGCAATGTTAATCTTGGGTTTGGATGACCTTGTTTTATGAGTTTTCATTGGTAGTTCTTTGACTTGCTGATGATAAGTGCATGATATGTATCACAATCTAAGCTGCAAAAGGTGCGTGTGGTTTTTACTGCGTTGAGTTGTTGTTTGCTTGTCAGCACAAAATAAAGCTGATTCCAGTGGCCGGATCTTGGGTGGCACCACGACACTCTGTGGCTGTATTTGACAGGAAAAAAAGTCTATTCGTTACACACATGTTGTTGTAGGGGCATAATTCAAGCAATGTCTGACCATTATCGTTTATATTTTCAATGTTTTGATGACCAAGACATACTGGGAAGAATGGTGATCAGATCAAATGCGTGCATTTAAATCATTCATTATATAGATTTGCTCATCCACTGGAAATGATTTAAAGACGTTCTGTAATGAGGCACAGAACTTGTATTTATCTTCTGCAGATGCTGCTAATGTTAGTGCGTAAATACATAGTCCAAGGGATATTATGTGCTCTGACACAGCTACTAGTGTATAAATAGATGTAACAAGTTTATTGTGCACAGCTAAGCCGACTCCAAATAGTGCTGCAGGTTGATTTGTGCCACAGCCATGCCATAAGAATGTGTAGTTCTTTTCTTTCACTGAGCCGCAATCTCAGAGCTGGGTTTCCTATATATCAGCCATATCCACCTGCAGTTTCTTAAGTTATCTGTCTATGGCAGCTGCTTTTCTGAGATCTTTTTGTTTTTGACAAGTCTAAAACGTCAAGTCCGTGACACATGTTCCGAACCTCGCATGGGGCAAATCTTAGTTTCTTTGTTTTCAGGTACAAAGTTTTACATCCGTTTTTTTTTTTTTTTTTTGGTCTATCACTATTTACCCTACAAGACAGACAGATGTAGCGGGTCAGCACCTTGCTGACTAGGGACTACCTAGTTCGAGGTGGTCGGTAGATCACTTGTGCAGCTAAACAGCCACTCCCTTTATCAAAAACAAACCGTTACTCCTATCCCTTCGCCAATTTGGAATGACTTATAATCCGTGATTGCTATTATTCCTTTTTTATGTCTAGGCCAAAACCCAGAATGCACTATAATCTTCGTTATACCTAGTCTGTGCAGCTGATACGCAGAATGTGTTCTGCCCATTTTGAGAATAAATGTCTCCGAAAATTATTAAAAGTAAAATGGAGTGATTTCGTTTCTAGCAACACAGTGAGAGATAGAACACAACAACCCGTATCAAATATTATAAGGAAACGAAGGTGGAAATATTTAGGTCATGTTCTTAGATCAGACGAAAAGAGACTAAATCGACAAGTCCTTATGTGGTCACCAGTTGGGAAAAGAAAACGTGGAAGACCAAAGACAACTCTTCGAAGAACCATCCAACAAGAAAGTAAACTATTGGGATGTAAAACCATACAAGATCTCCAACTCCTAGAAAAAGAACCGCATCACATGGAGATCTAAAATCTCTTTCCTATGTGCCGACTATTGCACGAAAGGAACAAACTAAATAACTAACTATAACATAATATAATTGATATAATATAATATAATTACTATACAATAATATAATTACTATAATATACTATAATATAATTACTATGATATAATATGATATAATTACTAAATTATAATATAAAAAAATGATATAATATGATATAATTACTATAATATACTATAATTTAATTACTATAATATAATTACTATAATATAATATAATACAATTACTATAATACAATATAATTACTATAATATAATGCAATTACTATAATTACATATAATTACTATAATATAAAATAATTAATATAATATAATATAATTGCTATAATATAATTAATATAATATAATTACTAAAATATAATATAATTGCTTTAATATAATATAAATCATATTGGTTTTGTTCTGATTATATCTTTATTTAATGGTCTTAACCAATCATAATCTCTCTGGCAGAATGTCGACCAGGCACTTTTGGGTCAGAATGTTCACTCAATTGTTCTGAAGGATGTGATAACATTTGTAACATCAGAAATGGAGAATGTTCATGCAAGGCTAACTATCAAGGATCACTGTGTACAGGTCAACCAACAAAACGTTTGATATACTAGTCTTTTGTTAACATTAATTTGAGCAAGTTTGACATTCCTGATCACATTTTAACTCAGATTAAACGATAGCATTATTTATATAATTATAGTGCTGGCAGAAAATTTCACCAGACTTTAGAATTAGAAAACTCGACAACAACTTGAACGAAAATGTTGAATATTGCATATAAGTCGTAACGTCTCAAATAAAATTCAATGAGAAATATGAAATCAATTTTCCTATTTAATGATGTATCAGTATTATTAACTAGCTTGCCTTTAGCAGGACTTTGCCTCCGTAACAGTATTAATGTTTGAGTCATTTAGGTATCTTCTTGGAAGGTAATCTGCTAATCATTTCCTTCCTGACACTGACCATACTCATCCATGACCAGTATTTATGGCATATAAAACCACATTTAAAATATAACCACAAAGATGTTCTAAACGGTGGAAAATGAGAACTTCACAACATTGAAGTACAACCTATTTCCTGTGTAATTTTGTGTACGCTGAAGTTCATGTAAATTATGATCATCTTGAAACTGGTACAATTTTGTGTACACTGAAGTTCATGTAAACTGTGATCATCTTGAAACTGGTACAATTTTGTGTACACTGAAGTTCATGTAAATTGTGATCATCTTGAAACTGGTACAATTTTGTGTACACTGAAGTTCATGTAAATTGTGAAAATCTTTCAAATTGGTTCAATCGTGTGTACACAGAAGTTCATGTAAATTATGATCATCTTGAAACTGGTACAATTTTGTGTACACTGACTGAAATTCATGTAAATTGTAACAATCTTGAAACTACTACAATTTTGTCTACACTGAAGTTCATGTAAATTGTAACAATCATGAAAACTGGTACAATTTTGCACGAAAAATGTAAGAACAGTTTTGTAATTTGTAGTGTGGATCAACTGACATAAGAACAAAAATGTAACAAGCATACTATGACAACCCACATACATAAAATATAAATCACTACAACAGACAAACATGAAAGATCATGAGGATCCAAAATGAAGACAAAACACGAAAACGTGTAAGCTATAAGTACCTACGGAGTATTGTATGATAAGCTGCCAAATCAAAGGTGGAAATCGACAGCAGATGTAACAATACAAACTAACGTATTAGACAGTTGTCATCAATACTGAAGACAAAAGGCAGGTCAATAAAAAATATAATAAGCATTATATGGAGGAACCATTATTAACCCAACCCTGCGTTATTAAGGTCAGTCATGTACGATGACAGCAAAAGACATAAGCAAAATAAAGTCAGGAAATGTGAGATTCTTGTCGAGAATTCACAAGCTATCAAAAAGTTCATCATAAATTATACGATCAGGTTGGAAGTGGATGTAAGGTCAGGAACACAATTCACCCAGAAGGAAGATGACAAATGTTTTGTCCAAATTGTATGATTGCCTTCATGTACTATGCACCAACAGACAAGAAAAACACAGAGTAAATACAACCTGAGGTAGAAGAGAACGGTCATGCGGTGAAATAGCAGTGTCCCTGAACACACCTATATGCGAAGAACATAAGGAGGCCCCTTGATTTTTAAAATTCAATCCAGAAGCACTTGAGCTTTCAGCTCTTCGGCTCGCTGCCATGGACATCGTAACAGTTCGGTTCAGTGCCACGATCACCGTGAATCTGGGGAATCTGTGGCTTTTCTGCCAGCCCGCATAATTGAACCCGCACTCACAGAGGGCTTGTCACCTCAGTCCAACGCGCTACGAACACGCCGTGCAGGCGGCAGGGGAACCTTTACATCCCATTATACTTCAACCAGTCGCATCAAGGGTACTAGACAGATATGGTGAGATGAGTTTTCTAAAAAAGCCAAAGGTGGTTGATGCAATTAAAGGTGACTTGTATGTCTTTGCAAAATATCACAAATGCATTGGAGATATATTCCTTTATGGAGACCATTCGTGGAAAGCTATATATTTCCATTTTCAACTAGGGAAAGATCGGTGCAAAATGTCGGGTTAAAAAGAACAGACATTTAAATGATGGTTAAGAAAATGTAGGATCCTCTTCAAAAAAATATGGAAAAGCAAAGTAGAAAGACGAATGTAGATACTTTTGACAAAGATGTTTTTGACATGCGGAATATGCCGTACTCATTTTGCACAAACACCCTTATCTACCCTATTGTTTGATCCAAAGTAAATTGTCCATAGACTTGAAATCAAGCAGAGATTGCAGGGGACGATAGAAGATGGAATGAAATACACACATAACCATCAACTGTCTTATGATACCTCCGCTCCTGATTTGTGGTCAAGATTTACTCCTCTAGCCATCTGCATAACAGGGCTGACCCACAATGCTGTGGTGATTTGCTATCAAAGTTTACTCACTTATTCTTTAGCTCTCCACTCTACACAAAGCAATGGGTTGAATAGTTGCAGACGGTGCCGTCTACTGTCATAAGGTAGCAGATCTAACATTATATATACATATGATATGGAGAAAAAAAATGAAAACCGTGGCATATCCTTAGAGAACTTTGTCATTAACCACAGTAAACGAGTGATCGATTTTCGAGGTACAGCTTATACGTTCAGTAGTTTGCCATTGTTTTGTGAACGGTGTATTCTATTTTTACCCTTCGTAAAAATCCAAAGAAACTAATTTTCCTCCACACTGGTCTGCGTCGAAGTTTGAACCAGGTGCGCTTGAGTTGTAATCAAGCGCACTACAGCGCTACAGACGCTCACACATAAGATACACGGCGATATAATATAATATAATTACTATAACATAATATAATTACTATAATATAATATAATTACTAAAATATAATATAATTGCTATAATATAATATAATTACTGTATGATAATATAATAGAATGACTATAATATAATATAATTACTAAAATATAATATAATTGCTATAATATAATATAATTACTGCATGATAATATAATATAATGACTATAATATAATATAAAAACTATTAAATAATATAAATCATATTGGTTTTGTTCTGATTATATCTTTATTTAATGGTCTTAACCAATCATAATCTCTCTGGCAGAATGTCGACCAGGCACTTTTGGGTCAGAATGTTTACTCAATTGTTCTGAAGGATGTGATAACATTTGTGACGTCAGAAATGGAGAATGTTCATGCAAGGCTAACTATCACGGATCACTGTGTACAGGTCAACCAACAAAATGTTTGATATACTAGTCTTTTGTTAACATTAATTTGAGCAAGTTTGACATTCCTGATCACATTTTAACTCAGATTAAACGATAGCATTCTTTATATAATTATAGTGCTGGCAGAAAATTTCACCAGACTTTAGAATTAGAAAACTCGACAACAACTTGAACGAAAATGTTGAATATTGCATATAAGTCGTAAAGTCTCAAATAAAATTCACTGATAAATATCGAATGAATTGTCCTATTTAATGATGTATCTGTATTATTAACTAGCTTGCCTTGAGCAGGACTTTGCCTCCGTAACAGTATTAATGTTTGAGTCATTTAGGTATCTTTTTGGAAGGTAGTCTGCTAATCATTTCCTTCCTGACATTGACCATACTCATCCATGACCAGTATTTATGGCATATAAAACCACATTTAAAATATAACCACAAAGATGTTCTAAACGGTGGAAAATGAGAACTTCACAACATTGAAGTACAACCTATTTCCTGTGTAATTTTGTGTACACTGAAGTTCATGTAAATTGTGATCATCTTGAAACTGGTACAATTTTGTGTAAACTAAGTTCGTGTAAATTGTAACAATCTTGAACCTGGTACATTTTGTATGCACTGAAATTAATGTAAATTGTGACAATCTTGAAACTGGTACAATTGTGGGTACACTGAAGTTCATGCACATTGTAACAATCTTGAAACTGGTACAATTGTGTGTACAATGAAGTTCATGTAAATTGTAACAATCTTGAAACTGGTACAATTGTGTGTACAATGAAGTTCATGTAAATTATAACAATCTTGAAACTGGTATAATTGTGTGTACAATGAAATTCATGTAAATTGTAACAATCTTGAAACTGGTACAATTGTGTGTACAATGAAGTTCATGTAAATTGTAACAATCTTGCAACTGGTACAATTGTGTGTACAATGAAGTTCATGTAAATTGTAACAATCTTGAAACTGGTACAATTGTGTGTACAATGAAGTTCATGTAAATTATAACAATCATGAAAACTTGTACAATTTTGCACGAAATATGTAAGAACAGTTTTGTAATTTGTAGTGTGGATCAACTGACATAAGAACAAAAATGTAACAAGCATACTATGACAACCCACATACAGAAAATATAAATCACTACAACAGACAAACATGAAAGATCATGAGGATCCAAAATGAAGACAAAACACGAAAACGTGTAAGCTATAAGTACCTACGGAGTATTGTATGATAAGCTGCCAAATCAAAGGTGGAAATCGACAGCAGATGTAACAATACAAACTAACGTATTAGACAGTTGTCATCAATACTGAAGACAAAAGGCAGGTCAATAAAAAATATAATAAGCATTATATGGAGGAACCATTATTAACCCAACCCTGCGTTATTAGGGTCAGTCATGTACGATGACAGCAAAAGACATAAGCAAAATAAAGTCAAGAGAAGTGTAGATTCTTGCGGAGATACACAGCTATCAAAACGTTATACCATCAGAATATATATGATCATGTTGAAAGTGGATGTAAGGTCAGGAACACAATTCACCCAGGAGGAAGGTGACAAATGTTTTGTCCAAATTGCATGATTGCGTTCATGTACTATGCCACAGTAGACAAGAAAAACACAGAGTAAATACAACCTGATGTAGAAGAGAACGGTCATGCAAGGCTTGACTGAAGCAGTGGAGTAGCAGTGTCTCTGAACACACCTATATGCGAAGAACATAAAGAGGTGCCTTTACAGCACACAATACTTCAATCAGTCGCATCAAGGGTACTAGACAGATATGGTGAGATGAGTTTTCTAAAAAAGCCAAAGGTGGTTGATGCTATTAAAGGTGACTTGTATGTCTTTGCAAAATATCACAAATGCATTGCAGATATATTTCTTTATGGAGAGCATTCGTGGCAAGCTATATATTTCCATTTTCAACTCGAGAAAAAGCGGTGCAAAATTTCGGGTTAAAAAGAACATACATTTAAATGATGGTTAAGAAAATGTAGGATCCTCTCCAAAGAATACGGAAAAGCAAAGTAGAAAGACGAATGTAGATGCTTTTGACAAAGATATTTGTGACATGCGGAATATGCCGTACTCATTTTGCACAAACACCCTTCTCTATCAAAAGTACTAAGTCCATAGACTTGAAATCAAGCAGAGATTGCAGGGGACGACAGAACATGGAATGAAATACACACATAACCATCAACTGTCTTATGATACCTCCGCTTCTGATTTGTGGTCAAGATTTACTCCTCTATCCATCTGAATAACAGGGCTGACCCACAATGCTGTGGTGATTTGCTATCAAAGTTTACCCACTTATTCACTCATTTTGGTCTATTTTTAGCGTTCGTTAAAATCCAAGGAAACTAATTTTCCTCCAAACTTGTCAGCGTCGAAGTTTGAACCAGGTACGCTTGAGTTGTGATCAAGCGCACTATCGCGCTACAGACGCTCACACATAAGATACACGGCGATATAATATAATATAATTATTATAATATAATATAATTACCATAATATAATATAATTACTATAATATAATATAATTAATAAATAATAATAATAATTCCTCTCGTACCGTTATACGTTACATAGGACCTGCAAGTAATTTATCTATACCGCTCTATCCTGATCAGCTCGCTGAATTTCCTCCATGGAACTGAGACCAATATTTCCTGCCTCTCTCAGCAAAGTTCGTTTAAGGGTCTCCCTGGGTAGACCTCTCTTTCTTGAACCCTTTGTATTCCATTTCAATGCCTGCTTTGATATTCGTTGATCATTTCTCCAAAAGGTGTGCCCAAAATATCTCCATGTTCTCTTTCTTATAAAAGTTGTCACTAGTGGTTGACCAGAAATGTCTCTGATTTCATCAATTCTCCTGAACTCGTTCCATTTTATATTCATTATTTTTCGCAGACATCTATTTTCAAATGCATTCAACTTGCTTTCTATATCTTTAGTCATTTTCCAACTCTCGCAGGCATATGTTAGGATTGATACAACATTTGAATTGAAAATTCGTAATTTAGTTTTAATACTGTATAACTTGCAGTTCCATATTTTATTTAGACTTTTAAAAGCTGATGTTGCTTTGCCAATTCGTATCATAATTTCTTTTTAACATTTCCTGTGCAATCAAAATTGCTACCTAAATAGGTGAACTGTTCTGTTATTTTTATCATTTTAGATTCCAGTCTGATATCTGCATTACTTGCCATAGGTGTCTTCATTATATTTGTTTTTCATAGCTTATCTGCAGTCCAACTTTTGATGCTATAGATGACAAGTTGTCTGTTTTTCTTTGCATATCTTGGTTTTTTCTACTTAACAAGGCAATATCATCTGTAAAATCCAAATCTTCTAGTTGACTATTTTCTACCCAATCGATGCCAGTTTCGCCCCTCCAATATTTTCGCATCACCCATTCAATGGCCACTCCAAACAATAGCGGAGATAGAATACAGCCTTCTTTACTCCGGTTTCAACCATAAACCAGTCGCTGTGTCCACCATCAGTGTGAACTGCACACTGTGAACCATCATAGAGGCTCTTAATAATGTTTATTATTTTGTCTGGTATTCTATAGCATCTCAGAATATTCCACAGAGAGATTATGTGTAGACTATCAAAGGCTTTTTAAAAATCGATGAAATGTATTATAAGTTGTTGTTGCTTCTCAATATGTTCCTCCAAAATTAGTCGTAGGGTAATTATTTGGTTTAAGCAGCTTCTCCCTGGTCTAATGCCAGCTTGTTCTTCTCTCAGGGTTGTGTCTACTGCTCCTTCGATTCTATTAAGAATGGTTTTGCAGAAAGTCTTGGTCATTACTGATAATAGGGTGATCCCTCTTCAGTTGTTACAATCTTTGAGATCACCTTTTTGGGGATCTTAACAATTATTCTCTTTTTCCATTGATCTGGGACAGTTTCTTCTTCCCATACTTTATTAAATAGTTCTTTCACCTGGCTAATAGTTGTATCATCAGCCGCTTTGAGCATTTCTGCAGTAATGTTATCATCACCCGCTGCCTTATTGTTTATCAAGGAATGGATTGCCTCTTGACCTCAGCTACACTTATCATTTCTTCGTTAATTGGTAGGGAACTGTTTCTTGCCTCTTCGTCAAACTTGAGTAGTACTGGTGGATCAGGTCTATTTAATATTTCTTCAAAATGTCTGCCCATCTTTTCTTCTGCTCGGTATCTGATGTTAGAACTTTACCATCTTTACTCTTGATTGGGCCATCCTTTGAAACAAAGTTCCAGTAAGTTGTTTAGTAGTAAGTTGTCAGTATTGTAGCATGTTACTGTTTCCAGTCTAGCTGCCTTTTCCTTCTTAGCCAGTCGATTGACATTTGCTCTTTTATCTCTTCTAGCGCTCTTTTCTTCCTTGTCTTTTAGTCTATATTCCTCTTTAGCTTGGATTTCGTCTGTTGCATCTTTAGTGTTAAATATGGCTAGTTTCATCTTTCTTCTTTCTTGAATACATTTCCAGGTGTCATCGCTTATCCAGGGTTTTCTGTCTTTCGTCTTTAATCCTGCGCTATTATTTGCTGCCCCCATTAGTGTGTCCTTTATCTTAGTCCATCTGTCTTCAATGTTCTGTTCATTTTCACCATTGAGTAACTCGAACATATTCTTAAGTTTGAGCTGATATTCCTCTTTTACTTCCTTATTGTTGTAGCCTTTGACTGTCTATTCGCAGTTGTTCTTTTTTAGAATGGTGAATTTTCAATTTCAGTTTCAATTGACCTATGCATAAATTATGATCACTTCCTTCATCTGCCCCTCTGTATGAACGGACATCCAGCAATTATGTTCTAAATTGTGTATTTATGCACATATGGTCAATCTGATTACTTGTCACTCCATCTGGTGAGTGCCAAGTAAGTTTATAAATTTCCTTATGTGCAAAGATGGTACCTCCAATTACTAAGTTTGACAGCACACAACTCCGCCAGTCTTTTTCTATTCTCATTCATTGCGTTTATTCCCTGTTTTCCTATAGCTCTCTCTACCCCTACATTATCACTTCCAACCTTGGCATTAAAGTCCCCATTACTACTAACAGATCATGTTTTTGGGTCTTGTTAATTTGATCTTGTAGTTGCTTACAAAATGTGTCTTTCTTATCATTGTCAGCTTCGTTTGTTGGTGCATAACACTGCAGTATTGTCATATTGACATGCCTGGTACTGAAGCGGGCTCTAATTATCCGACTCGAGATGGGTTCCCATTCTACTATGCTCTTTGCTACTCTAGGTGTCATCATTATAACCACTCCTTCAAAATGCTTACCATCTTCTCCCCCTGAATATATGAAAGTTAATCCACTAACTACTCTTCTATCTGTTCCAGGCCATCTCACCTCACTTAACCCCAGTATGTCCAGCTCATATCTCTTCATTTCTTTTGCAATTTGGGCTAATTTTGAGGCCGTGGCCATCGTTCTCACATTCCAAAATCCAATTTTAGTGTGTGTTTTGAGCCAAGTAATGTACGAATCGGGTTGCTGACTTCCGCCAAGCGGCTTTCATCAGCAACCGTCATTAATGTACTAGATAAACCGCACACCACCTGGCTGGTCGGTTTACCGGTATGGCGTCCTTTCTTACAAGTTTCTGTAGCTCTTTCAATTTCTTGTGATGAGGTAGCTGGCCTCACGCACAAGTCCTCCTCCTTTTTCATCCGGGCTTGGAACCGGCATCGGCAGAGTTCTAATATATAATATAATATAATTACTATAATATAATATAATTACTATAATGTAATATAATTACTATGATATAATATAATTACTATAATATAATATAATTACTATGATATAATATAATTACTATAATATAATATAATTACTATGATATAATATAATTACTATAATATAATATAATTACTTGATATAATATAATGACTAATATAATTATTCAATTAAATTATAACCATATTGGTTTTGATCTGATTATATCTTTATTTAATGGTCTTAACCATTCATAATCTTTCTGGCAGAATGTCAACCAGGCACTTTTGGGTCACAATGTTTACTCAATTGTTCGGAAGGATGTAATAACATCTGTGACAACAAAAATGGAGAATGTTCATGCAAGGCTAACTTTCAAGGATCGTTGTGTACAGGTTGATCAACAAAACGTTTGATATACTTGTGTTTTGTTAACATTAATTTTAGCAAGTTTGAAATTCCTGATCACATTTTAACTCAGCTTGAACGGTAGCATTCTTTATGTAATTATAGTACCAGCAGAAAATTGCACCAGATACTAGAATTAGATTGCTCGATAACAATGTAACTGAAATTGTTGAACTTTTGTACACAAACGTGCAGTTGTAATGTCCCAAAGAAAATTCTCTGAGAAATCAGAAATTACTTTTCCTTTTTAATGTAGTATCATCATCAAATAGCTTGTCTTGAGCAAACATTTGACTCAACAACAGTATTACTTGTATGGTTATCTAGACATCTGCTTTTAAGGAAGTTTCCTAATGATTTCCTTCCTGACAGTGACAATACTCGTCCATGACCAATATTTAGGGCATACAAAAATACACAGTTCTTCTGGACAGTCGTTTTATAATTTTACAACATTGAAGTGCAACAAATTGCAAGTGTAATTGTATGTACATTGACGTCCATGTGAAATGCGAAATTATTCGAAGCTGGAATAATTTCCACGAAATATGTAAGTACATTTTTGTAGTTTATGTCAAATCAGCATCAAATAGTTTATCCTGAGCAAAACTGTGCCTACCTAAAAAAGTCCTACTGAATTTATCTCATTCATAGGCCAGATGTTCCGCCTCTTCATCGTTCATGCTCAAACTATCAATTACATCCTAAATCCATCTTCTCCGTGGTATTCATCTTCTCCTCTTTGCCGAGATGACTCCTTCTATGATGATCTTCTCCAGTCCCTGTGTCTATTTATATGTTTAAATTACTTTAATGTGCTCATTCTTATTTGTAGTATCAGCCAGTTTTCTTTGATTTTGAATTCTTTCTGGAGAGATCTATTTGTTTTCTTCTCTTTCAAATACATTTTGTTAAACTATGTAGCATTTCTTAAAAAAAGACGAAATTACAGAAATAAAACATTAAAATAGAAAATTCTAATAAAGGTCTAGTCATAAATAACAACACAAAAGATTACAATTCACGCAGAGGCAACATTTCAAATGATTCGTACAAATGGCATGATTGCCGTCTAAAAGTATGCCACAATAGACAAGCTTGACACACAGAGTAAATATAAACTGAGAAAGAAGAGAACGGTCATGCAAGACTTGACTGATGTAATGGAATAGCAATGTCCCTCAACACATCTATATGCCAGGCTATGTATCAAAGTTTTGTTTGAAAGTTTGACAGGGACAAAAACCGGGACAAATGGGCGTCCATAAAGCATAATTCGGAGTACGACATTTTTTCTTTAAACACGGGACAGCTCACGAAAATTCTGCCGCCTAGCAACCTAGTCTATGCTCTGTCATCCAACCATGAGAATGGGAACCAATTTGTACAAAATAAATATGTTTCCTGCAGCTTACACTGTAACAATCTTGAAAACGTTAAGAAATAAGAACGTCCATCGAACTCCCTTGAAAAAAAAGTTGTTAGTATGCCTTTATTTGCCATTTATGCGCAGAGACTGGTGCCGAAACGTAGCACTTACACATTTTGAAAGTCTTATAATTCTTCACTCAATAGTAGTAGTAATGACATAATGTCTAGACAATGCAAGTCACTGACTCTTGTTTACACTTTTGTTTAGAATGTCTACCAGGAATGTATGGACTAATGTGTAGTGGCACATGCTCTAACAGATGTGCGGACGCGTGTAACAGGTTAAGTGGAGATTGCACATGCAAATGGCAATTTACTGGATTACAGTGTACAGGTATTCAATACAAGACAGCTCAACACATTTCATTATGTTTTATACACTATATAGACTGTAGATATTTACATATTTACTATAGCAGCCCAGCTATTCTTCTTGTACCGTTACACGTTACATAAGACCTGCAGGTAATTTATACATATCGTTCTTTCCTGGACAACTCGCTTAATCTCTTCCATGAAATTGAAACCGAAATGTCTTGCCTCTCTTAGCAAAGTTCGTGTAAGGGTCTTCCTACAGCATCCTCTTTTCATTGAACCCGTTGCATTAATGCCTGCTTTGATATTCATTGATCATTTCTCCTCAAGGTGTGCCCAACATATCTCCATCTTCTCTTTCTTATAACAGTTGTCAATAGTGGTTGACCAGACATGTCTCTGATTTCATCACTTCTTCTGAATTCGTTCCATTTTATATTCATTATTTTTCGCAGACATCTATTTTCAAATGCATTCAACTTGCTTTCTATATCTTAGTCATTTTCCAACTCTCGCTGGCATATGTTAGATTGATACAACATTTGAATTGAAAATTTGTAATTTAGTTTTAATACTATATAACTTGCAGTACCATATTTTATTTAGACTGTAAAAAGCTGAAATTGGTTTGAAAATTCCTAGCATAATTTCGCTTTTTAACATTTCATATGCAATCAAAGTTGCTACCTAAATATGTGAACTGTTCTGTTATTTTTATAATTTTAGATTCCAGTCTGATATCTGCATTACCTGACATTAGGTTAATTTTATAATCACAAATTATATCGCAAGAAATAGACATTCCAATACCAGCGAATAGTCATGCAAAAAACGCCTTAATACGATATGTCTACTATATCATAATTTCTACTTTATTAAGAGATTCTGAATGTCGGTAGATGTGACCTTAAAGGAGAACATACGTAACACATTTTCCTCACTTCAGAAATAGTGCAACATAGTTCTATCATCATGTACAGAGCAATATCAAGTTTATAAATATGACTATGTGAAACAGTCTCCAACGACATCAGGTTTATAAATATGACTATGTGAAACAGTCTCCAACGACATCAGGTTTATAAAATGACTATGAAAACAGTCTCCAACGACATCAGGTTTATAAAAATGACTATGAGAAACAGTCTCCAACGACATCAGGTTTATAAATATGACTATGTGAAACAGTCTCCAACGACATCAGGTTTATAAATATGACTATGAGAAACAGTCTCCAACGACATCAGGTTTATAAATATGACTATGTGAAACAGTCTCCAACGACATCAGGTTTATAAATATGACTATGTGAAACAGTCTCCAACGACATCAGGTTTATAAATATGACTAAGTGAAACAGTCTCCAACGACATCATGTTTATAAATATGACTACGTGAAACAGTCTCCAACGACATCATGTTTATAAACATGACTATGTGAAACAGTCTCCAAAGACATCAGGTTTATAAATATGACTATGTGAAACAGTCTCCAACGACATCAGGTTTATAAATATGACTATGTGAAACAGTCTCCAACGACATCAGGTTTATAAATATGACTATGTGAAACAGTCTCCAACGACATCAGGTTTATAAATATGACTATGAGAAACAGTCTCCAACGACATCAGGTTTATAAATATGACTATGAGAAACAGTCTCCAACGACATCAGGTTTATAAACATGACTATGTGAAACAGTCTCCAACGACATCAGGTTTATAAATATGACTATGTGAAACAGTCTCCAACGACATCAGGTTTATAAATATGACTATGTGAAACAGTCTCCAACGACATCAGGTTTATAAATATGACTATGAGAAACAGTCTCCAACGACATCAGGTTTATAAATATGACTATGTGAAACAGTCTCCAACGACATCAGGTTTATAAATATGACTATGGAAACAGTCCCCAACGACATCAGGTTTATAAATATGACTATGTGAATCAGTCTCCAACGACATCAGGTTTATAAATATGACTATGTGAAACAGTCTTCAACGACATCAGGTTTATAAATATGACTATGAGGAACAGTCTCCAACGACATCATGTTTATAAATATGACTATGAGAAACAGTCTCCAACGACATCAGGTTTATAAATATGACTATGAGAAACAGTCTCCAACGACATCAGGTTTATAAATATGACTACATGAAACAGTCTCCAACGACATCAGGTTTATAAATATGACTATGTGAAACAGTCTCCAACGACATCAGGTTTATAAATATGTCTACGTGAAACAGTCTCCAACGACATCAGGTTTATAAATATGTCTACGTGAAACAGTCTCCAACGACATCAGGTTTATAAATATGACTATGTGAAACAGTCTCCAACGACATCAGGTTTATAAATATGACTATGTGAAACCGTCTCCAACGACATCAGGTTTATAAATATGACTATGAGAAACAGTCTCCAACGACATCAGGTTTACAAACATGACTATGTAAAACAGTCTCCAACGACATCAGGTTTATAAATATGACTATGAAAAACAGTCTCCAACGACATCAGGTTTATAAATATGACTATGCGAAACAGTCTCCAACGACATCAGGTTTATAAATATGACTATGTGAAACAGTCTCCGACATCAGGTTTATAAATATGACTACGTGAAACAGTCTCCAACGACATCATGTTTATAAATATGACTATGTGAAACAGTCTCCAACGACATCAGGATTATAAATATGACTATGTGAAACAGTCTCCAACGACATCAGGTTTATAAATATGACTATGTGAAACAGTCTCCAACGACATCAAGTTTATAAATATGACTATGTGAAACAGTCTCCAACGACATCAGGTTTATAAATATGACTATGGGAAACAGTCTCCAACGACATCAAGTTTATAAATATGACTATGTGAAACAGTCTCCAACGACATCAGGTTTATAAATATGACTATGTGAAACAGTCTCCAACTATTTACGTATCTTTCAAATAAGAATATCGTTAATGCATTAAAGGTTGTTTTTTAGAGCGGTGTAAGACAGGCGTGACAAGAGCATGAGAAAAATCAATGACCGCATGGCTAATGCGGTGGCCGGGAACTGTTCAGACTAATATTTGTCTTCTAATCCCACGACAGACAAAAATCATTGGCCATTCATTGAACACGGATCTCCCCCATGTGAGCCGCTCTCTAATCCATTCTGCCAGAAGCTCTTCATGTGTATCTAGAGAATGAAAAAAGGAGACTCTCGGAGTGATCTGTTTACATTTTGAGCACATTCTGCCAGACGCTCTTCATATATATCTAGAGAATGAAAAAGGAGACACTGAAGTGATCTGTTGCATTTGAGAACATTCTAGACCTCTTCATATATATCTAGAGAGAAGGCACTCGTATAATCTGTTTACTTTGTCACATTCTGCCAGACGCTCTTCATATATATCTAGAGAATGAAAAAAGGAGACACTCGAAGTGATCTGTTTGCATTTTGAGCACATTCTGGTTCAAACATGTGTTATAATGAAGGCTTTACTCCTCAATGGAATTATATATCGATTTAACTTCCTTATCATTTTGATGAAGACACGCGTGTATAGTACCACATAAGTAAGCAAACATTTCATTAACTATAAAACTAACAACAATCCCACGTTTCGATCATGGATCTTTATCAAGGAGACATATAGACAGACTAAACACTAAACAAACTAGAACATAGATCTAAATCTACCAACGGTTGTCTCCAGATATGGTCTGACCACCTTCATCAGCAAAATGCGTATCCTTTATAGGACGTTGCTCTCTTTGCAGCACATCTGAAATTCACTCTGTCTCTAACCAGCTCACCCACTTCGTCGATGGTCATATTCATGGTTTCGTTAATATATTGTAGCCATCTTCTTCTTGCTCTGAGTCCTGGGACCCTGCCCTCTAATATTGATCTTTCCAGTCTATCTAGACGCTAATCTGACTATAGTATCTAAATTTTCTGTATAGTATGTTGTTTATCAGGTAATTCTC
The DNA here is from genome assembly GCA_020796225.1 of Arion vulgaris. Lineage (NCBI taxonomy): Eukaryota > Metazoa > Mollusca > Gastropoda > Stylommatophora > Arionidae > Arion > Arion vulgaris. Next base: position 14,993,196 of record CM036764.1, read on the forward strand.
TTTAACATTTAGTTCTTTCAAAACATCAGTGTTCTTTCTTGTTTCTGTCCATGGTATTCGTAGGATCTTTCTGTAGCATTTAGTTTCGAAGGACTGGATTTTGGTTCTTGTTTTTTGTGTGTAATGTTCCATGATTCCCAACCATAAGTAGCCACTGGAAAAATGCTTGTTCTCAATATTTTTAATTTTAATATTTTGCTGGTGCGTTGCCACATGTTCTTCCTTGTGGTTAATATATTGATTGCTATTGCCAATCTTCTTGAGATCTCTTTGTAGCAGTCACCGTTTTTGTTAATTACTGAGTCCGTCCAGGTATTCGTAGCTCTCTACACATTGGAGTTCTTCATTGTTTACTTGGATGTTAGGTGAGCCTTTGCTTTGTCAGTTGACATTATTTTTGTTTATTGTGTATTCAAATATAGATGTTGGTCTTCACTATGTTTCTTTGTCGTCATGATTAGATTTTCCAAACCCTCTTTTCTGATGGATAATAATGCTGTATCGTCTGCTTATCTAAGCTCTGGTATGTATTTGCCGCCTATATTTAAATCTGTTTGCCGTCATCACAGTTACGTGTACTTGATCTATCATCTTTCTCTTCCCCAGTCTTGGTCTGACTGGCCTGGGGAGGGATGAGGACACGCCATCGGATCTTTGAGTTTTAGTTAATTTCATGTTCTGCATCAAGTTCTTGGCAACATACAATCAGTAGTTTGCATTGCTTTCTGATTGGTTCTAGCAACTTAACCATAATAATGTCTGGTGTGCCCTGAGCCCGATACCAGGCTGTTCCAGCTCTTGCCGTCGAAGCCGTATTGACATTGTCAATCGTCGGCCTTTTCTGCCGGCAGCCTTTTGTACTATAGAAGGGAGACTTCATTCGAGTTTTGTTCTACATAGTTTCGCCGGCTAGTCGAAGCCGTTGCCCAGGTGGTGTGGCTGCTGTACACAAGCAGACTCGAGGACCCCTACGCAAGCTGGGCAGGAGTGGGGGAACCAAATAGGCCTCAGTCCACCCAGCTACTGTTTCTTGACGTGAGTTACTATCCCTACCATCTCATACCCTACCCCACCTGACCACCTTAGATCTGTAGATGTCCGTACATTGCCTTATCATTTTGATGTGAATGCTATGACATAGACTTTTACTCTGACATCAACTTTTAAAGTCACCAACATAACTGCAAAGTAAGTATGTATTAGCACATCTATGTGGTCATGTGGTCTACAAGGTGTGTCCTGAGCCTAGCCCTGCACTGGCAGGGTTGGGATCTGCTAGTCTCTCTTAGGAGGGGCGAAAAGTGAAAATTAGTAGCCTGCTGATGACTCTCAGAACATGCAAGTCAATCCAACCTCCCAGCGGTTTAGACCGGGACATTTTGACCATGAGGTCAAAGGCTAACGGGACGATGTCTTGCCTAAGGAGATGGACTCCCTAGGTCAGGTTGTCTTTTTTAATGTCCTTTGGGAGTTAACCCGACAAAAATATCGGTGGAAGTCTGCCCCCGACTTGTGATATCAGTAGATTTACCCTTATATCCAAGATCCAGACCCCCAGCTATGGGCAAGTAGCCCCACTCGGGAGATGCAAAGGCTATAGGAATAAACCCAAACAGAGAATCCGGGCAGGGCCCCTAAGGCGGACAGACATCAAGTGATGTCCTACTGGCAGCTCCTGCAACCGAACTGATACCGGATGTCGTGCTTGCACTCCTCTGGATTCTATCAACGAGGTCGAGAGGGTAGTTGACGCTTGGGCAACTCAGCTACTCCATAAAAATCGCCCAGGCATGCGTCACGGAGAGATGACAGTGATCGACTTTGTTGACCAAACCAACACGGAAGACAACAGTTACGGGTAATAAGTACAGCTCAATTGGCGTAGAGTATCGGACGACACGGGTTGTCTTCGACGGTGGGAGAGATCATCGCGTCTTATTGGACAGCAACCGCCCGCCTCAAGCCAGGCTGCCTCTGGACAGTAAGTTATTATCCCGCCACAGTTCACCTGCTTCAATGGGTGCTTGGAGCTTAAGGTTTACCTGACAAGTGGACTGTAAGTACCACACCAAACAATAATAATCAATTCAAGAAGCCTCCAGCCCTTGGTTTAGCAAACTGGAAAGGACAATGTGTCCTGGCTTGTTAGATGACCTTACACAGATAGAGGGCATACGGAAAACAGCAGTAATTAACAATGAGCTCAAACGACTTGGAGTGGACATCGCAACACTACAGGAGACTGAAACTGGATAGCTGAGGGGACAAGACTACACGTTCTACTGGCAAGGAAAAGCTCAAGACGAACCAAGACTGCATGGAGTAGGATTTGCAATCATAAATACACTGCTCTACATGGTAGAACCTTCAATGAACGGCTCAGACCGTATTTTGTCCATTAACAGGCCCGGTCCATCTCTTCAGTGTATACGCACCAACACTATATTCAAAACCTGAGGTAAAAGATACATTTTATGAAGGGATACAATCAGAAATCAGTAGCATTCCCGAAAAACGAACACCTATTCCTAATGGGGGGACGTCAATGCCATAGTTGGAGCCGATCACAACTCTTGGCCATCGTGCCTTGGAAAACATGGTACTGGAAACATTAACGAAAATGAACAACGGCTACTGGAGATATGCAACTACAACAACCTCTGCATCACTAACACTTTCTTTAATACTAAGCCCTGCCACACGGTGTCCTGGAAACACCCATGTCCACATAGATGGCATCAAATAGATCTAATTATAAAGAGGTGAAATGCAATAAACAGTGTGCTCAGTCTAGTAGCTACCATAGTGCTGACTGTGACACTGATCATTGACTGATATGTAGCGAGGTTAGGCTGAAAATTTAAAAAAATCCACCATTCGAAGAAGAAAGGGTGTCCACACATTAAAACCGAAAATACCACCAAACCAGAAAAAGTACAATCATTTTGTAGTACATTAGGAAGCATTCTCCCAAGCACACCAAAAGGAAATGCGGAAACAAAATGGTCCTACATCCAGGACGCCATATATAATTCGGCCAAAACCACATTTGCACCCGAAATAAGCAAAACCATGATTGGTTTACAGCAAACATATTAGTGTTGGAGCCTGTCATAGCAGGAAAAAAGAACTGCTCTTCAGAACCATAAAAACGATCCAAGTGTCAAGTCGTTTCTTGTTCTGAGATCTGCAAGTGTCGCACAAAAACAGCCAGACATGCGCAAACGACTACTAGCAGAAGTTATGCAGGAATATCCAGCTCTCTTTTTATACTGGAAACACAAAGGGTATTTGCGAGGGCATCAGGTAGGCCTTTGGCCCAACTATCAAAAAGACTGCACTTCTTAAAACAAAAACAGGGGAAGTTCTAATCGATAACAAAAAACAGATGGAGCACTGGGTGGAACATTATCTAAAATTATATTCCACCCAAAATATGGTAACTGACATCGTGTTCGATGCAATTAAAGCTCTTCCGACCTTTGAGCAATTTAGACCAGATGCCCTCAGAGGCATAAATCAGTATTGCAATTGACACCCTGACTAATGGTAAAGCAACTGGAAAGGACGACATTCCACCTGAAGCAATTAAATGTGCTAAACAAACTCTCCTGACCAGTCTGCATGAATTATTGTGCCTATGCTGGAAGGAGGGAGAAGTTCCTCAGGACATGAGAGATGCAAACATCATCACCTAATATAAAAGTAAATGTGATCGTGGGGACAGTAAAAACTACCGTGGTATCTCGTTGCTCAGCATCGTGGGGAAGGTCTTCGCACGCGTAGTACTAGATAGGTTACAAAAGCTAGCAACCCAAGTATACCCTGAGTCCCAATGTAGATTTAGAACCAACAGCTCCACTATTGACACGTTATAATAATAATAATTCCTCTCGTACCGTTATACGTTACATAGAGCCTGCAAGTAATTTCTCCATACCGCTCTATCCTGGGCAACTCGCTCAATCTCCTCCATGGAACTGAGACCGATATTTCATGCCTCTCTCAGCAAAGTTCATTTCAGGGTCTCCTTAGGTCGACCTCTCTTTCTTGAACCCTTTGCATCCCACTTCAATGCCTGCTTTGATCATTTCTCCTCAAGGTGTGCCCAACATATCTCCATCTTCTCTTTCTTATACGTTGTCACTAGTGGTTGACCAGACATGTCTCTGATTTCATCACTTCTCCTGAATTCATTCCATTTTATATTCATTATTTATTGACACGTTATTCTCCTGGAGACAACTGCAGGAGAAATGTCATGAACAAAGAATGCCACTGTACATTGCCTTCATAGATCTAACAAAGGCATTTGACCTAGTGAGTAGAGATGGCCTCTACAAGCTTTTGGAAAAAAATAGGCTACCCTCCTACATTGCTTAAAATCATAACATCATTCCATAACAACATGAAGGGTACAGTGATGTTTGATGGGGCCTCCTCCATCGCTTTTCCTATAAACAGCGGCGTCAAGCAGGGTGTGTACTTGCACCCACACTCTTTGGGATAATTTTCTCCCCACGTCTCTCCCATGCTTTTGAATCCGCCAAAGAAGGAATATTTCTCCACACAAGATCAGATGGAAAATTATTCAACATGGCGCGACTCACAGCAAAGTCCACAGAGTCACCATCAGGGACTTCTGTTTGCCGATGATGCAGTATTAACATCACACACAGAGGAAGGGCTATAACACCTCATGGACATATTTGCTGCAGCATCAAATGAATTCGGCTTGACCATCAGCCTGAAGAAAACTAACATAATGTCCCAGGATATTAGGAGAGCTCCATCTACCAACATTGGTAGTCATACTCTTGAAGTAGTCAACACCTTTTGTTTTTCTTCAACCAATCCAGAAGTACTAGAGCTTTCAGCTCTTCGGATCAGTGCCATGGACATCGTAACTCTTCGGTTCGGTGCCACGAACACACCGTGAATCTGGTGTACCTGTGGCTTTTTTGACAGCCCGCGGAATTGAACCCGCACTCACAGGGAGCTTGTCACCCGTAGTCTACCGCTCTACGAATACGCGGGCAGGCGGGCATATCAACACCTTTGCATACCTTGGTTCTGTCATTAGCAGCAACCTCTCCTCGATGATGAAATTAGTGGTCGCATTGGGAAGGCCTCCACTGCTATGTTTAAATTAGCAAAGCGTGTATGGGAAAACAGGGCACTCACAAGAATCACCAAGACACAAGTATATAAGTATTATTGTGATCTCAGCAGTCTGCTGTATTGTAATGAGACGTGGACCACATATGCTAGACAAGGATATCGCCTCAACACCTTCCACATGCGCTGTCTCAAACGAATATACAACATCCGATGGCAAGATCACGTCTCCCAAAATAGAAGTCCTGGACAGTGCTGGCATTCCAAGCATGTACACCTTCCTGAGTCAGCGACGACTGAGATGACTGGGACACGTGTGCCGTATGAGCGATGATAGAATCCCAAAGAACATTCTATATGATCAACTGGCATCTGGTACTAGACAGCATGGGCACATATTATCACGCTTCATTGACACCTGCAAGCGTGATCTAACTTCATGCGGCATAGACAAAGAACACTGGAAGCTGCTGACCAAAGACAGGAAGCATGGCGAGCGGCAATGAGGGGCGGCTCATAAAGAAAAGAAGAAAAACATCGCATGTGGAGGCAAAATAGAGCACAGAGAGCAGAGAGAACATCCTATGTACCAGCTCCAGTCTTCAGTTTTACCTGCAACAACTGTGACAAGGATTGCCACTCCAGAATAGGCCATTACAGCCACAAGATATGTTGTGATTCAGCGCAGAACATATTACATTACGCAAGACCTATTGTCTCCTGAGGTCAATGATGGGGTCATGTATGGATGTAAGATACCTAACTTCATATTATGTTAAGCAATGATAATACTATATTCTTTTAGTTTACTCTGTACATTGATTATCATTCATTTGCTGTATTTCTTATTTCGTTTGATAGAATGTCGGCCTGGAAAATATGGATTACATTGTAATCTTAGTTGTTCTGTGGGATGTGCGCACATATGCAACTACACAAACGGTCACTGCAGCTGTAAGGAGGACTACAATGGATTACGTTGTACAGGTTTACAATGATTCTTTGTTTCACTTTATCTTCCAATTTTAAAAAAAAATCAAATTTGTAATATGATACACCAGTGTGGTGGCGGAGCCTTCAATGGGAGCAAAGAATAGTAACACTGCCAACTACAAGGATGTCGTAAGAGGCAACTGAGATATGGGCCTAGGGAAGCTACCATAGTGAATAAAAAGTGTCGCAGAATTCGGATGTGCTGATCTACTTGTAGGCGCATTACTGGCCCAACGTACAATCGTTGGGATCACATACAAATCACAAAGTGTTGTCAACAAGTGTATGATATGGAGCTTCCGAAGAAGAAGAAGTAATATGAGAAACATCTTCTGAAAAATGCAGTAAATATCATATCTATACATGTTTTATATATTAATCTAAGAACTTGGATTATATACAGCAGAAATTATGGGACAACATAAAGGACAAGAGGATACTAGAACCTGTTTTTCTTAGTTTAATAGAAACATTGTACCATGATAATCAACAAAAGTTAGAACATCTAACAAAACATTACAATTGTGCGATGTGCAAGTGTACTAATGATATATAATAGTGATAGAAGGTGCGTGGTGGGAGGTATTTAACTCAACCCCATACGTATTTAATATGAATTCAGAGAACATACTGAGAAATTATCAATCTTGACAAGAACAATATACATTTTTATTATATCACAAATGTTGGAAATATGATCCAGTGTTATGATACGCTTATGATAGAATTGAGACAATGTTGGAAGTATCATCCAGTGTTATGATACGTTTATGGTAGAATTGAGACAATGTTGTAATTGAACTTTCATGATTTTGTTTTAAAACTATATATTCTGAAGTTCCATATTTTATTTTGGCTTTGGTAATCTGATGCTTCTTTTATAATTTGTAGAAAAATGTCTTTTTACAACTACAGCTCAGTTAAAATTGCTGCCCAGATAAGTTGACTGTTTTGTTATGTTTATCTTTTTTGGATTAAATCGTGATTTCTGTATTATTTGTCTTCGATGACTTCTTGGTAGTTGTATAGTGGTAGTTGTATAGTGGTAGTTGTATAGTGGTAGTTGTATAGTGGTAGTTGTATAGTGGTAGTTGTATAGTGGTAGTTGTATAGTGGTAGTTGATTTGTAATCCTTACTTCATTCATGTTATAGATAATACTTTGTTTGTGGTTTTTTTGTGCACATATTGATTTTCTTTACTTCTTCTTTCTTCTTATTTTGTCGTCACACTGCTACCGGGTTGTTGCCCAGTGTCGTGGTTTTCTGTTTTTGTCTTGCGCTGTTCTGGTGGCTTGTGTGATTGTTATCTTTGCTCTTTCACAGGATTCTGCTACGCCATCTAACCATCTTTTCCGTGGTCTTCCTCTTGCCTTCTTTCCCGATGTTCTGTTGTAGAAGACTCTGTATAGTGTGGAGTTTGGATGCATTCTTATTAAGTGCCCAAACCACTTCATTCTTTGTTTATCTATGTAATTCAAGCACGGTTTTGTGCCAACTTTCTTTCTATGCTGATGTTGGTGATTCTGTCTTTTATTGTGTTGTTGGTAACTTTTCGCAGGCAACGCATTTCACATGTAGTTATTTTGTGTGACTGCGCTTTGTTCAATGTCCATGTTTGGTTCTGGTAACACAAACTAGGTATAAAAATGCTGTTGATCATCTGTTGCTTAGCTGCCTGTGAAATTTTTGGGTGCCTTAACAATGGGGCTAGCTGGTAGGTTACAGCATTTGCTTTTGTACTCTAGCCTCTATCTCTCTATCCAGTTTTCCGTCTTCTGTGAATACGCTTCCTAAGTATTTGAATTCTTTCACTTGGTTTATTTTAGTGCCATTGACATGGATGTCTAGATTATTATGTTTTCTTCCCATATTCATTATTTCTGTTTTAGTGTTGTTGATTTTCATGTCATGTGTAACACAATTTTTGTTCAAGGTGTCAATATGATGTTGTAGATCTTGTTCATTTTGATGTATCAGGCACTGATCATCTGCAAACAGCATGTTTTCTTTACTTAACATGGCAAAATATATCAATATATAAATGTTTGAGGCTAATGTCAATACGTAAAACTGTAAGACAATGCGTGAAAATAAAATGGAGATTAGATATGGAGACTTATACTTTTTAAATTCTTTTTATCAGTTTTTAAATCGTTCTGAAAAAAAGTAAATTAAAAAGAACAAATATTGATGATTTTCGCAACTATCAATACCCAGGGTGTGTCAAGCCACATGACTAGACATTCAGGCAGTATCAATTTTAATACAAATCAGACCGCAGGCTAATATTTTTTTTGAATATAAATTTGCAAGATACATTTTAATCTATTATTTATGTATAAATCTTTGTAGAATGTAATAGGGATATTTAACCGATCTAATTTCTATCTCTGCACATTCTTATATATATTATAGTGATCTAGTGCTTCTTTCAAATTTGTATTAAAAAACCAGCTCATTAAAATATTGTTTTAATATACGTTTACTGAAACTTAACTCTGATCAACCACTAGTAACAGCTGTTATAAGAAGAAGAAGATGGAGATATGTTGGACACATCTTGAGAAGAAATGATCAACGAATATCACAGCAGGCATTGAAGTGGGATCCAGAGGTTCAAGAAAGAGGCCATGAACCGAACTATGCTGAGAGAGACACAAAAATATCGATCTCAGTTTCATGGAAGAGATTGAGCGAGTTGCCCAGGATAGAGCAGTATGGGAAAATTGCTTGCAGGCCCTATGTGACGTATAACGGTACGAAAGGAATTATTATTATATTATAAGACTTGAAAGTTAGTTCATACAGTAATTGGTACCACGAAGATAAAATACATTAGTGTTTTCATTCAAATCTCTATACCTATATGTTCCCCATGAGTGAACTACGAGGGAATAACATATAATTTTCTCGTTTAAAGACATATACCACAGACAAACACAGATCAAAGTATGCACCTGCATTTGAATAGCGCATACGACGATAACGTATTCCATTAGTTACATTCCTAAATATTAAGTATAATCTACTTTGCTGAAGAACAGACACTTAACAATGATGCAAAAATACAAGACAATATAATATGCTAATAAAAAAACCTAGCATTTTGACTTCCAAAACAATAGAATATAATTCATGTAAGATGTACAATTATAGTATATATATTATAACTCTCGTATCGTTATACCTAACAGATGGCTTGCAAACAATTTCTACACACAACTATATACTAGAGAACTCGTCTTGAGTTTTCTCTGTTGAATTGAGTAAAATATTGCTCACCTCCTACAGTCAAGTTATTTTCACTTTTTCTCGATCTTGTCTTTTCTATATTAAACACTTTGTCTCCCACTTCAAAACTTGTACTGTGATTATTTGATCATTTCTTCTCAGAGTATGCCCACCATGTATTTCTACTTTCGTATAACAGTTATTACTTATAGCTGGTTATGCATTTCTCTGATTTCAAAACTTTTCCTTAATTCTTCCCATTTTAATTTCATTATTTTTCTCAGACATCTATTTTAAAATGCATTCAATTTTCTTGTCTTATCCACATGCCCCATGAAGCACCGTCGAAAGTTTCAGTTTATATTTTGTGCCAGGTTTATATTTTGCATCTGTAGTTGTTAGCCTTTGGTGTCGCAGGATATCTGTGATATTATTTATCCATCTGGTTCTTGTTCTTCCTCGTGTTCTGCATCTGTGTTGCCGGTTGTTGTAAGATCGTTATTGTAAGAAATCTGGTTTCATTCTCATTAGGTGATGTAAAGACTTACAATAGTTTACTGTGCATCGAAGACCTGTGCTGCGAAAGCGTATGTTGGTATTCTACCAATTTTGTGAATGATGCTTATACATAATAATCAAGCAATCTGATCCGTCAGTATTGTATATCTATTTTCAGCTTGTCATATATTGTTCATTGAAAAAATATTGTTCATTGAAGAAATATTGTTCATTGAAAAAATATTGTTCATTGCAGAAATATAGTTCATTGAAGAAATATTGTTCATTGAAGAAATATTGTTCATTGAAGAAATATTGAAGAAATATTGTTCATTGAAGAAATATTGAAGAAATATTGAAGAAATATTGTTCATTGAAGAAATATTGAAGAAATATTGTTCATTGAAGAAATATTGAAGAAATATTGAAGAAATATTTTTCATTGAAGAAATATTGTTCATGGAAAAAATATTGTTCATTGAAGAAATATTGAAGAAATATTGAAGAAATATTGAAGAAATATTGAAGAAATATTGTTCACTGAAGAAATATTGAAGAAATATTGTTCATTGAAGAAATATTGAAGAAATATTGTTCATTGAAGAAATATTGTTCATTGAAGAAATATTGTTCATTGAAGAAATATTGAAGAAATATTGTTCATTGAAGAAATATTGAAGAAATATTGAAGAAATATTGAAGAAATATTGAAGAAATATTGAAGAAATATTGAAGAAATATTGAAGAAATATTGTTCATTGAAGAAATATTGTTCATTGAAGAAATATTGTTAATTGAAGAAATATTGAAGAAATATTGTTCATTGAAGAAATATTGAAGAAATATTGAAGAAATATTGAAGAAATACTGTTCATTGAAGAAATATTGAAGAAATATTGTTCATTGAGAAATTGAAGAAAACATCTCAGAAGCACATATGGGGTTTAGACGAAATAGAAACTGTACAGCTGCATTATTTACATTAAGACAACTGACGGAAAGCGCAATAGAACGAAACAAGACTTCCAGTGTGGCATTAATAGATCAGGAAAAGGCCTTCGACAGAGTGGATAGAAACAAACTATGGTATTGTCTAAGAAAATATGGAATCAGCAAACATCTTATCAAGGTCTACAAGAGTTTATACATTTCAAATAAAAAAGTTACATAAGAACAAAAGCCGGAACATCAAAAACATTCATAGTAAACTCAGGAGTTAGACAGGAATGAGTGCTCTCCCCACTGATGTTTATATCATACATGGACAACATATTTAGAGAATAAGGAATAGAGGAAGAAAACAATATTTAAGAACTGTTATTTGCAGATGACCAAGTACAGATTGCAGAAAACGAGAAATCTCTCCAGAACCATTTGAACACAGTTAACATCAAGGGTGAGGAGTACAAAATAAAAAAAATAAATATAATAATAACAGAGACAATGGCAATAAGTAGACAACCAGAAAATCTTACAGTAAAACTACAGAGCATAGAAATAAAACAAACAATTGAGGCCAAATACTTGGGAGCAATTTTCACAGCAGATGGAAGTATCGATAGCTAAATCAGCAATCGTTGCACAAAAGCTAACCAAGTACTGAGACAGTTAACACCACTGTTGTCACACAAAGAGATGCCGCTAACAACTAAAGCAAATCTCATAAGAACGATTTTCTGGCCAATACTATGTTACCAGTGTCAAACATGGCCAATAACAGCACCTAATGAGTGGAAAATCATAACGACAGAGATGAGTGTCTTAGAAGAGCTACAGGTGTGACAATAAGAGACAAAATTAGAAATGAAGAAATCAGAAGAAGACTGGATGTGAAACCAGTCATGCAATTCATAAAAAAACAAAAGATTAAATGGTTTGGACACCTGACAGGAATGCATTGGTATCGCCTACCACAGAGAGCCACACAGAAAAAGTATAATGAGTACAAAGCAAGAGGAAGACCACGCAAAAAATGGAGCGACGACATCAAGAACAGCCTTTTAAAAATGAATATCAGCTTGCATAGTGCCTTAAAACAAGCACACACAATAATACTACGCCCCCACCCCAACACTTCTATAAAGAAGTAAATGGTGGAAGAGAAGAAGAGTGATCATTTGATACTCGGAAGATACATCTCAAAGTCATCATATACGGCCTACCTTGTCTACAACAAATATAAATTGTCACCCCGGTTTGTTGTTGTTCAAACCATATCATTATCACCATCAAACTACTATAAATAAGTTTGGTATGCAATGAATGGTTATCTTATTCGAGCAGCTAACAAAGCAGGATCAAATGGAATGTAAATATTGTCAAAGACTAAAACAAAATCAAAAATTACATCAAGAAAAAAAGACATTCAAATTCCACTTAGAAGTCATGCAGAAAACACAATAAATCAATATCACCTACTTACTATATCATAATGTCTATTTTATGAAGAGATTCTGAATGTCGCTAGCAACTTAACGTCGGTAGATGTGACCTTAAGATGAGACCATAAACAAACCTTTTCCTCACTTCAGAAATAGTGCCACATAGTTATATCATCATGTACAGAGCAATATCAAGTTTATAAACATCACTATGTGAAACAGTCTCCAACAACATATGTATCTGGAGAATTGAGAAAGGAAACTCGGAATTGGATGTTGTGTTTTGAGCACAGTCTGATCAATAAAGCGGTATAATAGAGAATTTCCTTCAGAATGCAATTCTATATGAAGATAACTTCCTTATCATTTTGATGTCAGTGCTATGACATAGATTTTCACTCTGGCAACGAACTTTAAAGTCATCAACATAACTGCAAAGTAGGTATGTATTAGCACATCTATGTGTTCCTGTATGGATGGTAGATACCTAACTTCATATTATGTTAAGCAATCTTCTTTCTTTCTTTCTTTTGTCCTTCTCTGCTTTTTTGCCGCTAGGCGTAGCAGGTTTAACTGATGATCGGTTTTCGAGATAATGCACGCTCGGTCGCTTGATATGGTGTGGTATTGTGGAGTTTTAAGATGTCTGTAACTCCATCAACCCATCTTTTCTTGGTCTACCCCTTCCTCTTGATGATTCCATTTTCAGGTTGTACGCTCTTGCAACTGGTGTATTCGGGTTCATTCTGACCAAGTGGCCAAACCATTTGAGTCTCTGTTTTTCAATAAATCTAATAGCAGGTGTTGTTCCGACTGTTCTTCTAATTTCCTCATTTCTTATATGGTCTCTTTTTGTTTTATTTACTGCTTTCCTCAGGCATCTCATTTCGCATGTGGTAATTTTCCTTTCTTGTTCTTTTGTCAGTGCCCATGTTTGGCTCTGGTAGTACAGTGTTGGTATAAAGATTGAATTTATAATCTGTCTTTTAGTCACTACTGGAATAGCTGGGTGTTTCAAAATTGGGGTAAGCTGGTATGTAATGTTGTTGGCTTGCTGGATTCTAGTTTCGATCTCTCTGTCCAGTCTACTATCAGATGTGAAGATACTTCCAAGGTATTTGAATTCTCTCACCTGCTTTAGCGTTTGGTCATTTATTTGTATGTTGATATCTTTATGTTCTCTGCTTATAGTCATGACTTCTGTCTTTTTAATATTGATCTTCATGTTGTATTTGAGGCAGCTATTGTTGAGTAAGTGTATGTGTTCTTGAAGCTGTTCAATATTATTATGGAATATACACTGGTCGTCAGCAAAGAGCAGTTCATTTTGTTGGTCTGCGTTGAGTGACGCTTCATCTATTTTGGTGATACTATCCATGTATATAATAAAGAGAAGAGGTGATAAAACACATCCTTGCCGTACTCCTGATGTTACTGGAAACCAATTTAAGCAATGCTAATATTATATTCTTTTAGTTTACTCTGTACATTGATTATCATTAATTTACTGTATTTCTTATTTCGTTTGATAGAATGTCGGCCTGGAAAATATGGATTACATTGTAATCGTAATTGTTCTGTGGGATGTGCGCACATATGCAACTACACAAACGGTCACTGCAGCTGTAAGGAGGACTACAAGGGATTACGTTGTACAGGTTTACAATGATTATTTGTTTCACTTTATCTTCCAATTTTATTTTTTTTAAATCAAATTTGTAATATGATACGCCCGTGTAGTGCCGGAGCCTTCAATGGGAGCAAAGAATAGTAACACTGTCAACTACAAGGCATGTCGTAAGAGGCGACTGAGATAGGGTCCCGCCCGTATGGTACCGGAGCCTTCAATGGGAGCAAAGAATAGTAACACTGTCAACTACAAGGCATGTCGTAAGAGGTGACTGAGATAGGGTCCCGCCCGTGTAGTGCCGGAGCCTTCAATGGGAGCAAAGAATAGTAACACTGTCAACAACAAGGCATGTCGTAAGAGGCGACTGAGATAGGGTCCCGCCCGTGTAGTGCCGAGCCTTCAATGGGAGCAAAGAATAGTAACACTGTCAACAACAAGGCATGTCGTAAGAGGTGAATGAGATAGGGTCCCGCCCGTGTAGTGCCGGGGCCTACAAGGGAAGCAAAGAATAGTACTACTGCAACCTACAAAGCATGTCGTAAGAGGCGACTAATGTAGGACCTAGAGAGGTTACCCTAGTAAATAAAAAGCATCGCAGAAATCGCATTGTTGACCTACCTGTAGGCGCCTAACTTGCACAACATACAATTGTTCGGATCACATACAAATCACAAAGTGTGGTCAACAAGTGGTCGATATGGAGCGTTCGAAGAAGAAGAAGTAATATGAGAAACATCTTCCAAGAAATGCAGTAAATATCATACCTATACATGTTTTATACATTCAACTAAGAACTTCTGACTAAATACATAAGCAATTATGCAACAACATAAAGGACATGAGGATACTAGAACATTTGATGAATTTAATAGAAACATTGTACCATGATCAATAAGCAGAAGTTAGAACATCTGATGACAGATTAGAATTGTTCGATTTGCAAGTAATAGTGATGGAAGGTGAGTGAGGGGAGGTATTTAACTCACCCCCATATGTATGACATATCAATTCAGAGAACATATTGGGAAAATGTCAAGGAACTAACTATTGTCCGTTGTGCAGAGTCTGATTTCAAACAGTATGATAGCATCAAAACAATAAAGACATATATTGATGAAATATTTATATCATGGTCATTCGATCTGATACTTGACGTTAATAATAACCAATAAAACCTGACTGTTTTGAATGTAAGTATAACATAGAAACTGATGACTCATTCCAATAGCTTCCACGTTTTCAGTCAGTACGATTACAGTTGAATCGACGTATTCAAATATTCATTGATTCACATTGGGCATCATATCTTATCTTATCTTAACCACATTTGCCGTCAAGCAACGTGGGGAGAGCTAGTTTTCTATCTTGTGCCAGGTGTGTTGCGCTTGACGTTGTCAGTCCATGCTTTCGAAAGGAAATCTGAGATGCTATCTATCCATCGTGTTCTTGTCCTGCCTCGTGCTCTGCGCCCTGAGTGTCGATTATTGAAGGCACGTAATGGTAGTAAATGTGGTTCCATTCTCATTAGATGGCCGAACCACTTGATTCTTTGCTTCTTGATGTACTGTATGCATGGTATAGTACCAACGATGCTTCTGATATTCTCGTTTCTCACTCTATCTCTCCTTGTAACGTTGACAGCTTTTCGTAGACATCTCATTTCACATGTTGTAATCTTTCTTTCTAGTGTCTTAGTCAGGGGCCATGTTTGGCACTGATAGCAGAGTTGGAAAAATATGCAGTTTATCAGTTATCGTTTGACTGCCATGTTAATGCTTGGATGTTTTAATAGTGGTGACAGTTGGTATGTCACTGCGTTTGTCTTCTGGCACATAGTCTCGATTTCTCTGTCCATCTTTCCATCTGCTGTGAATTTACTCCCGAGATATTTGAATTCTAGAGTCTGTTGTATTTTGACATTATTCACGTGTATATTTAGTTGACCTGTTGACCTACTTATTGTCATGACTTCTGTTTTGGAGGTGTTAATTTCCATGTCATATTTTTCGCATGTTGCTTGCAGTGCATTTATGTGATGTTGAAGTTTGTGTTCGTTGTTGTAAATTATACTCTGATCATCTGCAAAAAGTAGTTCGTTTATTAAATTGTAGTTGTTATCGAGGTTGTTATCTGTGTTGGTTTCTTGCGTTATCATGTCTATGTAAATATTGAATCCTATATAATCAAATATAGTGCATGATAAACCAACGTTAAGTTCAATTATTGTAAACTACCATAAAATATCAGTGATCGTATTACAAGTATTAGCGGAAACATTCATCTTCACCATTTCTTGTTAAAAAACACAAACAAAAGAAAAGACACGCTCTAATACGATGTTGCAGATTTTGGAAGACTGTGTTAGGTACGTATTGTTATTTGATCAACGACGCACGATGGGATGTGTGGTCACAATAAACACTATGTATTTAACTTTCTAGATCTCATCTGGCAAACATTTTCTTCACGATCGAACTGAGAGCCTTCTGCGATCGGAAAATCTCATACTGGAATGCGAACGAAGGACGACCCGTCTCGAGGAGTGACAGTGCACTAACCCACGAGTCACCGCTATACCAGCTTATTATGTTTAAAAAGGGACTGAAGACGAAGCATGTATTTCATTGCTTTGAATTTTACCCCGTCTGGTCTCTCCGTAGAAATGGCACGCCACCTGTAAAGCATATTGCCCAAAGCACCAAAATCCGTAGCTCCGGCAACACTCATAGGAACTCTGGAAAAAATTATCTCGTGAACAGAACAGAGCAGTTTTGAAATCGAACCCACGACTTTCGGATGGCAAAGCAAGAGCTTAACCGCTTAGTGACTGACACGCCTCTTTTTGTGTATACATTACTAAACAGCTGAGATGGAGCGTCTGATCGAATGGAGTAGATAGCGGCTCCCATGTTGTAGACCTGGGTTCAATTCATGGTAAGGCCAATGAGTTTTTTCTATCGAGGGCATAAAGAAAACATCCTAACCTGACAGTTTCGCAGCGACTGTACTAGCCATGCGGTCATTAAATTGCATCGTCTCATGCCCCCTTTCCTTGTTCTACCCCCACCCCACCCCCAAGTGGTATTAGAGACAGTAACGACATTTATTTAAACTGAGAACTGTGCATAGAAGACACGATGTTCATGACAACAATGTCTAATAGTTTTGTGTTTCATAGTTTCTTTTTTCAGTGTCTTTTTATGATAGTTAAAGTAGATTATCATTACTGTTCTTTATCTCTTGCAGGTATGAAGTGTCCAGTCGGAAATCATTGTGAAGATAAATGCGATTGTCAGGATAATGAAATATGTGACATCATCACTGGAGAATGTACTGGAAAATGTGTGGCTGGCTATACTGGAACTGACTGTTCACGTACCTGCAGTCTTAGTTGTAATGACCTGGGCTGTGATCAGTTTAACGGAACATGCATTCAGTGTGTTGACGGCTATGTCGGGGAGTATTGTAATACAGGTAAAATACAATCAATCAATCAAGTGCCATGCCTGCCATCGTAGGCGATCATGTCTCTCCACAACTCTTTCCGCTTTGTGCATGTAATCAGCTCTGTCGTCATTCTTGTAGAACCATGATGTCAGACCATGCAACATCTTCTCCCTCGGTCTTCCACGCTCTCTCATTCCCTTAGTTGTACATGTAGTCACTAAATATTATAAACCTTCTCTTTGCATTAAATGCCTGCAGAATGTTCATTGTCTGATTCGTATTCTTTTGATAAGATTTATTTGTGTGCAGGTCTGATTAAAAACCTCCTCATTTGTTTTCTTCGCTGTCCTTGGAATTGTCAGCTTTCTTCTGTAAAACCACATCTCTTTGGCTTTTAATGATCATATTGATTGTTTGTTCATTGTCCATGATTCGCTGCCATACATAAATATTGGTTCAATATAGTGCTGTAGTAGATATTTTCCCAGTGTCATTGGTAGTGAATTCACGCATAGTGTGTTTCTCAAATGAAAAATACATTATGAAATGTTATACAGCGTTGATAATTGATTCAAATTGGAAAAATGTATATATATACATGTAATATACTCTATCAAATTATGACTTGCAACTACACAACAGTGTTGTAGTTTTTAAGGCTGTTGCATGCCCGCCTGCCCAGCGTGTTTGTAGCGCGTTGGACTGCGGGTGACTAGTTCTCTGTGTGTTTGGGTTCAATTCCGCGGACTGACAGAAAAGCCACAGGTTCCTCAGATTCACGGTGTTCCTGGCACCGAACCGAAGGGTTACGATGTCCATGGCACCGAGCCGAAGAGCTGAAAGTTCAAGTGCTTCTGGATCGGAAAAAAAAAGCTGTTGCATTTAAACAGTTATAGGCAAACTACGCCTGCGGACGAAACCGGCCGCCTTACAATTATTGACCTACCCCTGACAGGTTTCAAGCATTAGCTGGACATTATGTTACACTCTGTATATTACACTCTGTATATTACACTCTACATATTACATTCTACATATTACACTCTGTATATCACACTCTACATATTACACTCTGTATATTACACTCTGTATATTACACTCTGTATATTACACTCTGTATATTACACTCTGTATATTACACTCTGTATATTACACTCTGTATATTACACTCTGTATATTACACTCTGTATATTACACTCTGTATATTATACTCTGTATATTATACTCTGTATATTATACTCTGCATATTACACTCTGTATATTACACTCTGGTTCCTGAGCTAAACAAAAATTCAGTAAAAACACATATACATACTCGGGCTTTCTGAATTGAGTTCACCAGTGTGTTGCCTGGACCCACAGGTTGAGAAAATAATAGTAACACTGCAACCTACGAGGCATGTCGTAAGAGGCGACTGAGGTAGGTGCTGAGAGAAGTTACCGTAGTAAAAAAAATCGACACAGAAATCAGATGTATTGTTCTACTTGTAGGCGCAAAACTGGCACAATGCAAAATCGCTCTTAAGCTCAGTTCACATACATATCACAAAAATTGGTTACAATTGGTCGATATGTAGAGTTCGTCGAAGAAGAGAAATTGACGTAAAAATATAATAATGTACTGTGCAAGTGTTTATTAAAATCAATTCGTCAATATTTCTGATCATACAAGTAAAACACTTGTTCACGCACAACTTGTGTTGGGTTATTCCAACTTAGATGATCCAAAGACAGTGTAGTTGTAGTTTTTGCTAAGCAAATTTTAAGGAGACAGCGATACATTCTACGGTTCTGAAATCCTGTGAAGTCAGACAAGTGATGTTGCTTTGTCTGTCCAATAAGGTAAACATTAAATAGAATAAAAGTTGTTGGTGCCGATGTGGGGCTCATAAGAAAGACGTTGAACATCGATACTATTTTTTCTCACAAGTTATACAATGGCAATGTCTGAACAATGCCTGAACGTCGCTAATCATTTGGCACAAGTTATACAATGACAATGTCTGAACATCGCTAATCATTTGACACAAGTTATACAATGGCAACGTCTGAACATCGCTAATCATTTGACACATGTTATACAATGGCAATGTCTGAATATCGCTAATCATTTGACACAAGTTATACAATGGCAAAGTCTGAACGGCGCTAATCTTTTGACACAAGTTATACAATGGCAATGTCTGAACATCGCTAATCATTTGACACAAGTTATACAATGGCAATGTCTGAACATCGCTAATCATTTGACACAAGTTATACAATGGCAATGTCTGAATATCGCTAATCATTTGACACAAGTTATACAATGGCAATGTCTGAATATCGCTAATCATTTGACACAAGTTATACAATGGCAATGTCTGAACATCGCTAATCATTTGACACAAGTTATACAATGGCAACGTAGGAACATCGCTAATCATTTGGCACAAGTTATAAATAGTCACATCATTCAGCGGCATTTGGAGCTCTGTTGCTTATCATTCGGCGACGTGTCCGGTTTCATTCAGCATTTACTGGATTCGCTCTCCGTCAGCCTTTGGCTGTCCTCAGCCGACCTGCAAGGCTGCAGGTTGCTAGTTTGTTTTAGGGAAGCTACCCTTAGACAACCTTTCTTCCCGAGTTGTTAGGCGTCATTTGCCCAGGTTACCAGTCTTCTTTTCTGGGACTACTTGGTTTGTCTGCCGTCCACTTTTGTGTACGGTTTGCTCAGCTAGCCTTTGATTGTCCCCAATCAAACTACAAGGCAGTAGTAGTTCTCTGTAGTAGTAGGGAAATCGGGGTTATTGTTCTCTGGATGCAGATCCATCTTCGAGGCTCGACACCGGTTTTTTCCACATCGCGTTTCTTTTTGGTGCACCTTCGCTTGTTTCTGCGTGTATCCCTTTTCTCTTCATCACTTTCGTTTACATTGTTCCACTGGGCGACACCTTACTCATTCCTGTCTCCCTGTGCGTAATGCACAGTTTATCACCATTCGATAGGGACGTTTGCACTGAATTCAAGCCTCCACTGGGCTTTCCAACATTTTGCGCATTTGGGTGGCCCGCTCACCCATACGTTTGCCACTCCTTTTTGTCGCTCCATAACAATCACCGTGCGTGGCTGCCCTGCCCGTGGGCTTGCCTGTGTAGGGTCCGTATGCGTGTTTGCTCTACTTTTCTGCCTGCTCACTGCGTTTATCAGGTTTCTCACCGTGCTTTGACCTTTACTATTCCTCAAAATTGTCAGGACACGCAACTTAATTCAGGCCCCCGCCTCGGAGTTTCACCCGAGTGGGCCCACGCCTCTTCTCTGGACGTGGCATCATTAATTTATTCTCCGGTTTAGGAACATTAACAACCCTTCTAGGACTAGTCAGTGGGACGGTCACTTGTCGGCTGCTTTGTGTATTCATTGATCTTTTACTATCATTTTTCGCCATATATTTGGGCCTTATGATCTACGCCAAAAAGCCCGCATTTTATTTACCAGGGTAGCTTTCCCTAGAAATGTGGGACGAGTTGGTTTGCCACTTGGACGTCACCTTGCTAGAGAAGGAAGATCGGCGTTCGAAAAATATCTCAATTAGCCAATGCTGGGGTTTGTACCAGACAAGCCTCTGTATTACCGGCTTTTATTTTTATATCCACGGTGAGTTTGTTCCTGAGTATTCTCAACCGTTTCGGGGCGTGTGTCGGCACTTGACAATTTGCAATGTCCCTGTCCCACGAAACACTGGACTGGCGCTGCGCACATATTTTCTAGAGGGTCGTTTATTATAGCGCTAGCAACGCAACTGAAATTTTGCGCTCGCCAACATCACCCACCTCACTTCTTCTGGGTTCTTCTTCTTCTTCTTTTGTCGTCACACTGCTACCGGGTTGTTGCCCAGTGTCGTGGTTTTCTGTTTTTGTCTTGCGCTGTTCTGGTGGCTTGTGTGATTGTTATCTGTGCTCTTTCACAGGATTCTGCTACGCCATCTAACCATCTTTTCCGTGGTCTTCCTCTTGCCTTCTTTCCCGATGTTCTGTTGTAGAAGACTCTGTATACTGTGGAGTTTGGATGCATTCTTATTAAGTGGCCAAACCACTTCATTCTTTGTTTATCTATATAATTCAAGCACGGTTTGTGCCAACTTTCTTTCTTATGCTGATGTTGGTGATTCTGTCTTTTCTTGTGTTGTTGGTAACTTTCTCAGGCAACGCATTTCACATGTAGTTATTTTTGTGACTGCGCTTTGCTCAATGCTTCTGGGGTTGTTAGTTGTTAATGCAACAGTACCTTGCCCGGTTGTCCCGGGAGGGCAGTTTCGTTTGGCACTGAAACGCAACTTTAGGATTTGCGATTGACCAACCTTACCCAGTAAATGTATCTGCGCTAAAGCCTTGGTACGGAGTTTGCCACAATCTTCCCATGTGTCGACACGATACGTTACAGTGTTTTCAGAGACTTTTACCGAAACTGTTGATTACACATCTTTCTCATTGATTCTTGCCCCACAGTTAGCTATTTTGGTGCTGCCATTTGCTCCAAGGGAGTTGGCATTCGTTCACAGACAACTCGTACGATACTGTTTCTTACGTTTCAGCAACTATTTGGGCAAGCTTTCATCGGACGTTCGGTCAGGAGATGCGTACATTTTGTTCAGGGTTTTGAACCGGTATTATTTTTCCGTGCTTTCTTTCTATCACTACCTGTAGCTCTCCTCGATCCTACTCGCTTATCCAGATAGGATCGTCTGTCTGTTTCCATGGTCACCACGTGGAGGTGGGGTAGTATCTTGATTAGGGCAGGGGTCAAAGGCTCATGGCGGCAACAAGTGCCAGGGTTAGCGAAGGGGCGCGCTAACCAAGACCCTGCCCCTACCTACAAGTGAAGACCCTGGAAACAGATTCAGGTTCCGGTCTGGCTAAGGGAGGCAGGAATCGGGAAAAACTACAAGTGACTGTAGTAGTGTAAGCAAGGAAAAACAATGCAGGGGCAGAAAATCCTTGAACAAGCACGGATCTCCTTGCCGATGTCCGATAAAATATGTCCAAGTTCAAAAGTACGAATCAGCAGCGTACGAGCGTCCGCGTACAAAACAGTGGTGGTAGTGCAAACACGAAAAAGCAATGCAGAGGCTGAAATCCTGAACAACACACACATTTCCAGGCTAAATTCCGCTGAAATATGCGCAAGTTCAAAAGAAGTATGAAATAATAGAGTACGAGCGTCTGCGAACAAAACAGTGGTGGTAGTGCAAACACGGAAAAGCAATGGGCCGGAAATCCCTGAACAACGCACACATTTCCTTGACCGAAGACCGATAAAATGTGCCCAAGTTCAAAAAGAAGTGTGAAACACCAGAGTACAAGCGTCCCCAAACAAAACACCAACTCCCCCGGAATAAATGACCGAATTTAAGGGAAGAGGGGTGCATCCTAAAAGCCGAGACATGAAGTGAAACTCGGCGCCATGTGCACGAATCAAGCTGAGTGTCAGAGCAGTTCCGAGGCACGGTACATGAAACGGCAGATGCGGGAATATCTTGGTCGTATCAGCTTTCCAGCAGATGGGAAAGGCTGCATGCGAAGGGATGAGAGGTGTATCCTGAACGGAGCGAAACTCGAGCCAGCCATGAGCGCAAGTTGGGCAGCGTGCCGTGGCACTCCCAATGCTCGGTAACTGTGGTACATCAACTGATGGTGGCACAAGGGAAGATTGCTATAAATCTCCGTACATGAGGCCAAACGAGGACTAAGATATTTGGTAAAGTTGGCCAAGTGTAAACCTCTAAGTCACGTTCTAGCGCTTTACGAAACTTCCCTCCCTGAGACAACCGTAGGGTACGATTGTCCACGCAATTAACGTCACTGGAAATATCAGGGCGGGTGATGACCGGCGAGTGCAAAATCTCCCTCTCTCTTTCTTGCGATCCCGGCCTAGACTGATGAACCAATTCTTATCATGAATTTTACCGTGTTTTTAAGGGACTCCGTTCCTCCGTACAGTTTCTCGCAAAGCTCTGTATTTTGAGGCCAGGTTTCTTTTTTTATGCCTGCTATCAGTTGACAATCTTGGAGAACATGCTCTGCCGTCATATCCGTCTATTTGCAGGGGCATAGGCTAGTTGTGCCAATTTTAAATTTGTGAAACATGTGGGCGCGTAGCTCGTTGTGGCCGGTACGGAGGCGAAGTATGTCAACTTGTTCGCTACGAGTCAGACCATAGTACCCGTCGCTGTTGTTATGCTAAGGATGTTCTTTTGTCCATTTGTCTCTATAGTGCCAACCGATGGTTGTTCTGGCTTGCTCCTAACTTATCTCGAAATCAGTCTGAGGTAGTCGCCCGCCTTCTTTAGCTAGTTTGTCGGCTTGTTCGTTTCCGCTTAAATTGCAGTGTGATGGTATCCACTGAATGGCGGTGCGTTTGAGAGAGCGCGCTAGTTCATCGAGGGTCGCTTTGAGCTCATTCAGCTCTGTTTTTCCTACGCTTTGAGTGCCGTGATGACTGATAGAGCATCGGTGAATATCACGACTTTGTTGCGAAAGTTGCCTCTTCTCTCTAGGATCATTTCGGCCGCTGTTCTAATAGCCTCTGCCCTGTAGTTATTTGAGTATTTACCTGTGGCAATCGCTTTTGTGACCGTCACTTTCTTTGAAAGTTTAAGTACTATTCCTCCTCCACCGTCGCCGATCCGTCAGTATAGACGTGTCACCACTTATTTTCAGGGTACTCTGTCTCTATGTATTTTTCTGTTGCCTCTCTTCTTTCGAAGTTTTCTTGCTGCCCTTATTTTAGTCTGCCTGGGATTGATTCCCTTAATTCCGGCATTTTAGTTTTCCACGGCGAGCACTTATCGGTTGCCGGGATTGATTTGGCTTTGCAGTTTGTTAGGACTGGATGGTCTGCGATCAGTGCTCTCGCGTTTTTTGCGAAGCTAGTCCTCTGTATTCTGCAACTTCCGAATCCGTTTATTCTTTCACACATAGGGTGGGAATTTAACCGTTTATGTTTTTCCGCCAACACCAAGACTTTTCTGTCCCTTCGATCTGACCTTGGGTGGATGTCTGTGATTGTTTCCATCGCCTTGATAGGCGTTGACTTCATGGCTCCTGTTATAATGCGCATTGCACGGTTCTGACTATTGCTCACTTTGGCGAATTGCTTGTTGTATGCACTGCTCCACGCTGCAATGCCGTACTCGAGGATCGGTCGTACTCTTCCAGAGTACTGGAAGATCTTGCCCATTGACTTTAAGCTTTATTTTGTGATTCTTGTTGTTCTTGGAGAACACAGTATTGGTTGTTTTTGAAGGATTTATTTTTATATTCCACTTTTATGACCACACTTCTAAGTTATTTAGCGTAACTTGCAGTAGATTTTTTGCTATGGGCATTGACTCTTCCCTCGCCCATATTGCCAGGTCGTTGACGTACACGGCAGAGTGTACTCGCTTTGGTAGACATGTTGCTATGTCATTGACAAAGATTAAAAAGAGGGTTGGTGAGAGCACTCCTCCTTGGGGACTCCTTGCTCTAATGTGGTCTTCTTTCTAGTGTACTCCTGGACTTGAACCCTTGCTGTTCTGTTTTCTAGGTATCTATCAAGCCATTTGTACATTCTTCCCTTAATACCGAAGGTGAGGAGTTTTAGTCTTAGCCCTTCCTTCAAGACTGTGTTAAACGCCTTCTCCATATCAACCAAAACTGCTAGTGTATGTTTCTTTTCTTGGAAACCATCCTCGATTTCCTGGGCGATATAGGTTACTTGATCTTCTGTAGATCGGTGCTTCCGAAAGCCTCCCTGTTGTTCCATTAGAAGACCTTTGCTTTCCAAGTGCCAAGATAGCCGTTTGTTCACCATACGTTCCACGAGTTTGCTCGTGCAGCTTAGGAGACTTTTTCGTCTGTAACTCGCCGGGTTGAGTTTATTTTTGCCTGATTTAAGAATGGGTACCATGATCGCTTCTTTCCATTCTCGTGGTACTATGCCTGTTTTCTAGGACATATTTAGGACGGCCAGTAGAGCTGCTTTTGCTCTAGTACCCAAGTTCTTATGCATCTTATTTGTGATCCCGTCCTACCGGGCGACTTTCTGAGCTTCAGCTCCCTTAATGCCTCTTCCAACTCATTACTGGTGAATGTATCCGTTAGGTGACTATCAGCTTTTCTTGGCTCGCCTTAGAGGGATCTAGCCTTTCTCTTTGTGTCATCGACTTTTTCATTTGCTATGCTTACTCTGCTGACTTCGGCATATTTTTGCATTAGAATGTTTGCGGCTTCCCTTTCCGAGGACATCTTTTTATCTTGTTCAAGGACTATTGGGGGTTGGCTGGTGTTTTCGTCACTTAGCTCTTTTGCTAACTTTCACAATATATTGCCGTTCCTATCAAGGTTCAGGGACTCGGTCTTCTCAACCAAACTGTCGTTCTGATCGTTTGAACTCCAGCTTGTAACTTTTAGAGTTGTACTTTGCTGCTGTCGCCTTGTAAGCAGTATTGGTCGTTACTGACTGTGCCTGTTCAGCCTCACTCCTTGCCAATTCAAGGTCGTTCTCAAGTTTCTGAACCTCTGCTGTCCAGTATGACTTGTAATCCTTCCGTGCGCCTCTATGAATGGTTTCCCGTGCCGCTTTCAGGATTGCTTGTGAGAGTTCCCTTGCCACGGATCGCATGTGTTTCTTTACATGCATGCTGATGAGTTCAACATTGGCACCTGTCAGTGCCACGTACTATTTCCAATTGGCTATTTTGTAGTTCCACCGTGGCAACCACATTTTGGGCTCAGGTACAAATTTTAGTTCTACTTGAAGCTTGACGGGCCAATGGTCACTAACTCCGAGTAACATTGTGACCGTACTTACTGTTTTTGAGGAGAGGTCAATTGTTGCGAACGTCAAATCGGGGGTGCTAGTAGCCACCTTCTCGAGTAGAAGGTTGGCTGGTCGTCTGGGGCATTGATGAAAAACAGGCTGTTCTCTATCTCCCAGTCTTCCACTCCTGTACTTCTGCTGTTCGATTCGAGGTAGCTCCATCTTTCTGAGTGGATGTTGAAATCGCCGACCACCATGCATGATGTATCATTGATACTCATTGCATCTAGTGACAGAGAAATGTCACTTGGGCAGTATAGGTTATACAGAAGAATCTGCATTTCTTCACATGTAATTTGGTCGCCTATGGTCTCTGCTGCGCCGGCACTTCCTGTGATTACTTGTGTTTGCTTAGCTGGGATGCAGTTTCGTACTAGGGTGAGGACTCCATCCTTGTGCCCTTCTTGGTCTAATCTAAAGGTTTGGTAACCTCTGATCCCGAATCTATGTTGGGCATTTAGATGGGTCTCTTGTAGGCACGCAACATTAATTTTGTCTTCTGCAAGTCATCAATTGCGAGTGTTTGCTTTTTGTGATGAATACCTTCGTCATTCTATTGCACAATGTTTAAACGTTGCTACCAGTACTTTGCCGTAATGAACTAGTAGATTTTTCCCTCACTGTGGGACTCGCTCGCTGCTTTCCGAGTTGAAGGACGGGGACCGACGGTAGCAAAAACGGGACCCTTCAAGGCATGGGTCCTGGCACTTGTCCTGCCCGACGGATCTCCACAGACGTAGCACCCTATCGATATTCTAAATTAAACATATTCATAAAAAATGTGGTCCATGCAGCCTTAGCATGGATAGCTACGTCATCGCTTTCAGAGCCAATTGGAACTCAGTTGCTTGTCTTTCGGCCGTGTGTCCGATTTCAACCAACGTTTACTGGGTTCGCTTTGTGTTAGCCTTTGACTGTCCCCATCCAGAACCCACAAGGCAACAGGTTGCTATTTTCTTTCAGGACTCGCTTTGTACGTCTGTCATGTATGCCGACGACCTGGCAATATAAGCGAGGGAAGAGTCAATGCCCATAGCAACAAATCGACTGCAAGTAACGCTAAATAACCTGGAAGTGTGGTCAAAAAGTGGAATATGAACATAAACCATTCTAAAACAACTTATACTGTGTTCTCGCAGAACAACCGGAATCACATAATTAAGATTAAAGTCAATGGGCAAGATCTTCCAGAAAGCAAGACCCCAACGTTCCTTGGAGTCACACTCGACCGAAAACTGACTTGGTGCCCCAAATTGAAAATGCTTCGCACAAACAGACATAGGCTCACTATGGTGGCAAACTCGCAGGCTCCACGTGGGGAGCAAACACCAGAGTCCTCAAGACACTCTACTCTGGAAGAGTGCGACCGGTCCTGGAGCATGGCATTGCAGCGTGGAGTAGTGCATCCAACAAGCAATTTGCAAAAGTGAGCAACAGTCAAAACCGTGCAATGCGCATTATCACAGGAGCCATGAAGTCAACGCCTATCAAGTCTATGGAAACAATCACAGACATCCACCTAAGGTCAGATCGAAGGGACAGAAAAGTCCTGGTATTAGCGGAAAAAATTAAACGGCTCGATTCCCCCCCTATGTACGAACAAAGAAGGGATTCGGATAGGAGCAGGATACAGAGATCCAGCTTCACAAAAAACGCTAAAGCCCTGACCGCAGACCATCTGGTACTAGCAAATTGCAAAGTCAAATCAATCCTGGCAACCGATAAGTGCCCAACGTGGAAAACCAAAATGCCAGAACTAAGGGAATCAATCCCAGGCATACTAAAAATGGGCAGCAAGAAAACTTCGAAAGAAGATCGGCCACAGAAAAATACATAGCGACCGAATACCCTGAAAATAAGTGGTTACACGTGTATACTGATGGATCGGCACGGAACGCAATCGGCGATGTCGGAGGAGGAATAGTGCTTAAAGTCTCAAAGAAAGTAACGGTCACAAAAGCGATTGCCAAATGTAAATACTCAAATAACTACCGGGCAGAGACAATAAGAACAGCGGCCGAAATGATCCGAGAGAGAAGAGGCACCTCCCGCAACAATGTCATGATATTCACCGTTGCTCTATCGGTCATCACCGTACTCAAAAGCGCAGGCAAAACAGAGCTATATGAGTTGAAAGCGACTCTCGATGCACTAGTATACGCCCTCAAACGCACCGTCATTCAGTGGATCACATCACACTACAACATTAGTGGAAATGAACGCGCCGACAAGCTAGCTAAAGAAGGCGGGCGACTACCTCCGACTGATTTCGAGATCAGTTAGGAGGTAGCCAGAACAACAATCGGCTGGCACTAGAAAGACAAATGGACAAAAGACCATCCTCAGTACAACAACATCGACGGTACTATGGTCTGTCTCGTAGTGAAGAAGTTACCATACTCCGCCTACGTACCGGCCACAACAAGCTCCACGCCCACATGTTTAACAAATTTAAAATTGGCACAACTAGCCTATGCCCTGCAAAAGGCGGACATGACGGCAGAGCACGTACTGCAAAATTGTCAACTGATAGCGGGTATAGAAAAATAAACCTGGCCCCATAACACAGAACTTCGTGAGAAGCTGTACGTAGGAACGGATTCCCTTAAAAACACGGTAAGATTCATGCAAAAAGTTGATTCATCAGTCTAGTCCGGGATCGCGAGAGAGAGAGAGATTAGGGCCAGCTCACTAACCTGGCGCGACGGTGTCCCTATGCGCCTTTGACCCCACAAGTTATACAATGGCAATGTCACGCAAGAAACGAAGTGTGAACTCCAAGTAAAGGTTGACTGGTTTTAATTTCTTTAACCTTGTTTAATCCAAGATAACTATTCTATATAACATATTACGCATTGATCTTTTCCAAACACCAACATATTTGAGCAAAATTTGTGTAGGAAGCTCAAGTTTAATTTTAGAATAAAATCTGTAACTGACATATTTATATTTTATTGTGTACTTTTCTTTATCTCTTCGTGCATCACGTACTCTCTCTCTCTCTCTGACTCTCTTGCTCTCCCTCCAGGTTCAACACTCTCTCTCTCTGTGACTCTCTTGCTTTCGCTCCAGGTTCAACACTCTCTCTCTCTCTCTCTCTCTGACTCTCTTGCTCTCGCTCCAGGTTCAACCCTCTCTCTCTCTGACTCTCTTGCTCTCGCTCCAGGTTCAACACTCTCTCTCTCTGACTCTCTTGCTCTCGCTCCAGGTTCAACACTCTCTCTCTCTCTGACTCTCTTGCTCTCGCTCCAGGTTCAATACTCTCTCTCTCTGACTCTCTTGCTCTCGCTCCAGGTTCAATACTCTCTCTCTCTGACTCTCTTGCTCTCGCTCCAGGTTCAACACTCTCTCTCTCTGACTCTCTTGCTCTCGCTCCAGGTTCAATACTCTCTCTCTCTGACTCTCTTGCTCTCGCTCCAGGTTCAACACTTCTCTCTCTCTCTGACTCTCTTGCTCTCGCTCCAGGTTCAATACTATCTCTCTCTGTGTGACTCTCTTGCTCTCGCTCCAGGTTCAACACTCTCTCTCTCTGACTTTCTTGCTCTCGCTCCAGGTTCAACACTCTCTCTCTCTCTGTGACTCTCTTGCTCTCGCTCCAGGTTCAACACTCTCTCTCTCTCTCTGACTCTCTTGCTCTCGCTCCAGGTTCAATACTCTCTCTCTCTCTGACTCTCTTGCTCTCGCTCCAGGTTCAACACTCTCTCTCTCTCTGACTCTCTTGCTCTCGCTCCAGGTTCAACACTCTCTCTCTCTGTGTGACTCTCTTGCTCTCGCTCCAGGTTCAATACTCTCTCTCTCTCTGACTCTCTTGCTCTCGCTCCAGGTTCAATACTCTCTCTCTCGACCTCTTGCTCTCCTCCAGGTTCAAACTATCTCTTGCCGCAACTCTACTTGCTGCCAGGTTCAACCTCCTCTTCGTCTCTCTGACTACCTGCTCCATCCGGTCTAATATTCAATGCTAAGACCTCCTCATGTCAACACAGTTCGACACTCTCTCTCTGACTCTCTGCTCTGCCCAGGTTCAATACTCCTCTCCGTGTACACATGCTCCGCTCCAGTTAACAAACTTTTCTCTCTGACTCCTATGCCTCGCAACAGGTTCGACATTCTCCTAGAGCTCTTGCTTGCCAGGTTCAACACTCTCTCTAGTGAACCTTGCCTCCCAGGTTCAAACTTCTTCTCTTGACTCTTGCTCTCAGCTCCGGTTAACACTCTCTCTTGTTCATCTCTTGCTCGGTCCAGGTTCAAGTATTGGCTCTGACTCTTACTGCGCCAGGTTCCCTTCCTTCTCTCCAGTGCTTCTTGCATCACGCATCAGAAGAGTTGCTTCAGAACGTTGACTGTTTCAGTTCAACCTTGATCCCGATACTATCTTAAACTCTTCATGTTCAACATCACTATTTGAACAATTGCTCTCAGGATGCTCAAGTTCAGGTTAAAACTTCTCTCTCTGACTCTCTTGCTTCTCTCAGGTTCATTCTCTCTCTCTCTCTTGCTCTCTCAGGTTCACCTTCTCTCCGTCCATTAGCCTCTCTCTCAGGTTCAACTCTCTCTCTCTCTAACTTCTTGCTCTTGCTCCTGTCACTTCTCTCTGTTGACTCTCTTCTTCTCGCTGGTTCACTCTCTCTCTCTGTGACTCCCTCTCTCTCTCAGGTTCAGCCTCTCTCTCAGACTCTCTTCTCTCCTCAGGTTCAATACTCTCCTCTCGTCTCGCTCTCTCCAGGTTCTCTCTCTCTCCTCGCTCACCTCTCTCTCTCCAGGTTCAACACTCTCTCTCTCTCTCTGTCTGCCTCTCGTATTCGCACCTTCCCCTTTACCTCAGTAATACAGTTTCTACATTAGCTTTCGCATACAAATTAGATAAAATAAGGAGAGTTTTCAGTATGTCAGAACAGCGGTTCCTAAACTGTGCATGTCGCCCGAGTGGTTACCAGGGTCCAAATGTGGGGTGTAAAGAGTAGAACCACTGTTACGTGCCACGCATGTCGTAAGAGGCGATTAAGGAGGTTTGGTTGAAATCGGATGCACATGTCCTAAACGTGTAGAAGTCTGTGCGTTCAGAGGTCTACCAAACCAATGTACAACGTATACACGTTCTTGGCAATGATCAAACATATCACAAGAGTGATTAAAATTGGTCGTAAAGAACGAAGAAAGAAGAAGAAAAGAAGAAGAAACTTTCCTTACCGGAACTCCTTTACATACATGTTGCTGCCGAACCCCTAAAGTTTCTATATATGAAAAGAGGAATACATTATCTGTGTGATTCAATAGTAAACAATGTCTGCAATTTAACATTTTAATAAAATGGAAGCCGTTTCATTTTGTCTAGACAATTTGCGCAATCATTAGTATCATCAGTACATTTGCCTTTTAAATTCAGCCAACGAACTCATCCTAAAGCTCCGCCAAAAAGTATTCTACTAAAAATCCTATCAACCTCAACATTATTAATCCTATTTTTCCCAAGATCGTTTCAGCCAATTACTTACCTACATTTTATTATTCTAGCGATGGAGTTATTATTACACCACACCAACAGTCAAGCTGGCTCCACTTTCTCAGACTGTGGAAAACTTCAAATGATCGTTGGGGTCAAAAGCGCAAGGAAAGAACGGCGCGCCAGATTAATGAGCTAGCCTAATCCCTGCCCTCACCTCCACGTTGTGACCCTGGTAACAGACGGTAGTTGCGGTCTGGCTAAGAAGGCAGTGCCGTGGGAGAGCTACTCTGGAGGTCTACAGTATGCGTCCTTTCTGACTATATGAGGTGTTTCCGGATTAAGAACATTCTCAGTCATTAGAGACACTTTTGCATGTCACACAAACGATCATTTTTCTACTGTTTTCTTAGCCTTTATATGACCTGAGCCATAGCATTTGAACGTCATCTTACTCTGTGTAGGATGATCGGCGTCCGAAAAGTATCGCCCTTCGCCAATGCTTGTGTTTGTACAAGTCAAGCTTTTACATTATCGGCCTTACTTTTCTATCCACGGTGAGTTTATTCCAGAAATGGAGTATTCTCAGCCGATTCGGGACGCGTGTCGGCACTTTGCAATTTGCATTGTCTACTCTGCATTTTCTCATACCAGGGACACAGTTGACTGGGGCTGCCCACAGATATTCTAGAGGGTCTTTTCATTTGACGCTAGCAGCGCAACTGAAATTTTGCGCTCGGCAACATCGCTCACCCCAGTTCTTCCGGGGATGTTCGTTATTAATGCAGCAGTACCGTGCCCGGTTATTGAGGGATCAGTTTCGTTAGGTACAAGAATGCAACTTAAGGCTTTGCGCTTGTCCAACCTTACCCAATAAATATATCCGCGCTTGGCCTCCGATACAGAGTTTACTGCAATTTTCTTTTATGTTGCCACAATACGTTACAGTATTTCAGAGACACATGCCTAGAGCTGGCAACTGTGGTGCGATCGCTGGCTCGTTACACATCGTTCTCACGGATTCTTGCCAACAGCTTGCAATTTTATTGCGGTTATTGACTCCGGAGGAGTTGGTATTCGTTCACAGACGACTAGTAAGCTACTATTTCTTACGTTTGCCTTGCATTTGAACAATTTTTTCGGACATCGGCCAGGGTTTCGGACCTGTATTACCAAGACTAGTATAGCTGGGCAGATGACGCTCATCAGCCCGGGAGGGCAGGTCGTCTACGGGTCGCTGTCCTGAAAGGCAATAGCAACCTGCTGCTTTGTGGGTTTTGGCTGGGGCTAGCAAAGGCTAACGGAAAGCGAACCCAGTAAACGCTGGTTGAAACCGAACACATCACCGAAAGATAAACACTTGAGCTCTAATTGGTACTGGAGGCGGTGTACGTGCATTCCGTTTTGATGTTTGGCTGTTTATATATCACAATAGAATGATAAAACGGCTTAAGAACGATCACAAGAGAGAGAGATAGAGAAATTATCTTTTATTTCGTCATGTCAGACATATAGAATCAGGTCTGGTCCTAGTCCTTTGATTTCGCAGAGGAACTTGTTTACCATTTCTTTTTACATGTTTTCACATTTTATTTTTATTTTTGAAATGTCAAAGATCATAATATTTCTTTAATCGCTTGAGGACACCTTGTGAGTAGAATCTCGGAGGTCTGTGGACCCCAGTTTGGGAAACGCTACGTTAATCAGGACCTCTTCAACATCCCCTTGTTCAGGTCCATCCACTAACATTCAATAAGATGTCCATCTTGTTTTAGAGCATACTTGTATTTTAGTCCGACACAGCTTTTGTTATTAATATTTTAATTGTAACGCTATATGATTCTTCACTAATTTCTTTCATGCATTATTATTTCAGTAAACTTGTATGAATGTACGAATTATAGCGTTGATTTGCACATAGCTTAAGAATGATTGTGTGTTGTACAAATTATTGCGCTTACAAGTAAGTGCAAGAGATGAATCGATTCTAAACTTAATTACTAGGTAGTTCTCTAATTGATATTGGTTTTAGATGTATTGTATTTTGGTGGTTATATATAAAGGAAGTACACGTGAAGTGCAAGAGATGTGGATATAACAAAGGAAGTACATGTGAAGTGCAAAGAGATGTGGATATAACAAAGAACAGAACACGAAATCAGTAAACAGAATAAAATTCTTTGCATTGCATTGAACTATAATATGTACATTTGTCTTTTTGTAATGTCATTTCACTTTAACATCAGACTATGTTTTTATAGAGTGCATGCTCATTGACCACAATGTAAATTTAATTGCTCAAAGAACTGTTTGGAAGTATGTAACCACGTAAAGGGATACTGCAGCTGCAAAAAGCTCTTCGCTGGTGTGGACTGCGATGGTATAATAAATTTACATTTATCTATTCATATTTCTTGTAATCATATTGTATATTAAAATATATTATGTGTGCTGAACAGAGTGTGATCTACCAAATATGAGGTGTCAACGGCGCAGTCATAGTGACAATGTGGCGCCAGGATTAGTGAGCTGGCACTAATCAAGATCCTACCCCATCTCCACGTGGTGACCTTGAAAACAGACAGGGGATCATGTCTGGATAAGCGGGTAGGGATCGAGGGAGAACTATAGGTTGTGGTAGTAGTGCAAGCACAGAAACGTAATACAGGTCCGAAACCCTGGCCGATGTCCGAAAAAATTGTTCAAATGCAAGGCAAACGTAAGAAATAGTAGCGTACTAGTCGCCTGTGAACGAATACCAACTCCTCCGGAGTCAATAACAGCAATAAAATTGCAAGCTGTGGGCAAGAATCCGTGAGAACGATGTGTAACGAGCCAGCGATCGCACCACAATTGCCAGCTCTAGGCATGGTCTCTGAATACTGTAACGTATTGTGGCAACATAAAAGAAAATTGCAGTAAACTCTGTATCGGAGGCCAAGCGCGGATATATTTATTGGGTAAGGTTATACAAGCGCAAAGCCTTAAGTTGCATTCTTGTACCTAACGAAACTGATCCCCTCTAATAACCGGGCACGGTACTGCTGCATTAATAACGAACATCCCCGGAAGAACTGGGGTGAGCGATGTTGCCGAGCGCAAAATTTCAGTTGCGCTGCTAGCGTCAAATGAAAAGACCCTCTAGAATATCTGTGGGCAGCCCCAGTCAACTGTGTCCCTGGTATGAGAAAATGCAGAGTAGACAATGCAAATTGCAAAGTGCCGACACGCGTCCCGAATCGGCTGAGAATACTCCATTTCAGGAATAAACTCACCGTGGATAGAAAAGTAAGGCCGATAATGTAAAAGCTTGACTTGTACAAACACAAGCATTGGCGAAGGGCGATACTTTTCGGACGCCGATCATCCTACACAGAGTAAGATGACGTTCAAATGCTTGGGCTCAGGTCATACAAAGGCTAAGAAAACAGTAGAAAAATGATTGTTTGTGTGACAAAAGTGTCTCTAATGACTGAGAATGTTCTTAATCCGGAAAGACCTCATATAGTCAGAAAGGACGCATACTGTAGACATACTCTAAGGGGAAGATCATAAAGCCCAAATATACGGCAACAAATTATTGTTAAAGAGTAATAAATATCAGAAATCTGACAGTTCTAACGACTAGCCCTAGAAGCGTTGAGAATGCTGTTAAAAA
Organism: Arion vulgaris; assembly: GCA_020796225.1. Lineage (NCBI taxonomy): Eukaryota > Metazoa > Mollusca > Gastropoda > Stylommatophora > Arionidae > Arion > Arion vulgaris. The sequence continues at coordinate 15,028,434 of CM036764.1, forward strand.
CCGGAACGACCCAACCCAGTCAGCACATCGTAGTAAATACTCATCAGCGTAGATGCAAGGCCAAATATACGGCATTAAAAGATCATTAAAGAGTGTTTATCATACGATGCGTTCGGACGGCCTCAACAAAGGCAGGAAATCTGATAGAGAAGTCGCACTTCAATAACAAACTCTGGCCGTAAAAGTACCGATGGTACGAGGACTCAGGGCAAAAGTTACATGGACAACAGGTTTCCTGTAACGATCACACTTAAGGAATCCAATCTTCACGTATCTCTGAAGACGGCGAAGGCTGCCCGCATGGCGAGGGACAACAGTAAACAATGATAAGCAGGCCTCACGCAAAACTCAGTCAGAAGAGCAATACATGTCGGCATGACTTGCAGTTGAAAGGACAGCAGGTGATTAAAACAAACAAATAAAATCCAAATATGAGATGAAAATGAAAAGCCTAGCTTCTCATGTACAGGATGTCACCATTAACCAAAATCTAAATGAGTAGTCGTTTTTATATGCACAATTTTTTACGTTCAGTAGTTTGCCATTGTTTTTCTGAACGGTGAAGTATATTTATAGCTTTCGTAAAACTCCACGAGAAACTAATTTGCTTCCAAATTGCCCACCGTTGTGTTTGAAGCAGGTAATCTTGGATTGTGATCGATCTCACTACAGCTTAAGCTACAAACGCAGTATGAGATAAACAAAGTCAGTATGCGAGACTTGCAGCCAGGTAAATAGAGAAAATGGAGATACATACCAAACCGATGACATTGAGTTTAGGAATAATCTTTATATAGGTTTACTTTTAGTATTATGTTGGTAATTAAGTATTCTCTAATAGTAATATTTATTAATTTGAACATTGTTTTATGTGCTAGAAATATCTATATTTTGTATTGAATCATTGATTCCACAGTTTCTAATTGTTACTTGCAACAGTAAGAATGAAAACAACATTTCCTGCAATTTAATACTTCTCATATTCTCCAGAATGTAAAGTAGGGATGTATGGAGATGAATGTACCACCCCTTGCCCGGAGAACTGTAAAAACGTTTGTAATCGAACAGCTGGTCACTGTTTCTCTTGTATCGGAAATTATAATGGATCAAAGTGCACTGGTATGATAAGGTTATCATTAGATCTTGTTCTTATTTTGAAATTGCAACCATATATAATGTCATCCGTATCATAAACATGTATTTACTATACGTAAGTATAGTTAAATTAATATGACTGAAGAAACCACAAGGAAACTACAGACTTTCATCAATGGATGTTTACGTAAAAAAAGGAACTGAGATGGTGTGATAAGATTACGAACGAGGAACTCAGATGAAGAAATAAGCAAATCTATCTATTCTCTAATCCTGATTGCCTTTCAGCATCAGGTCGAAAAAGGAAACACCTGGAGCAGATTCTATGCAGATTCACTTAGCATATATCAGTGGATAAAGAACAAAGGAAGAGACGCTGGCGATGGATAAGACACACATTGAGAAGACCGACTGGAGGCATTGCAAGAAAGGTACTATTTCTAACCTTCAGATTAGACAGAGTGGGCCACAAAGGTTGAGTCCTCACCTTAGTACGAGACGGCATTCCAGTAAAACAAACCGAAGTCACTACAGGAGGTGCCGGCACAGCAGAGATCGTAGTCGTCCTCGTTTTACATGTAATGACCCATAAATAACTACAACATGCATGGTGGTCGGTGACTTCAACAGCCATTCAGAAAGGTGTGACTACAAGAAACAAACAGTAGAGGAGTCGAAGTGGAAACTGGGAGATAGAGAACAACCTGTTCTTTATCAATAGCAGTCTTCCGCCAACCTTCTACTCGAGAAAGTGACACTCGACTAGAACAAAAAGAACTGGTCTTCGCTACGAACGATCTCCCCACAAAAACAGTACTTACGGTCACTAAGCAATTGGAAGAAAGCGACAATAGACCCATCAAACTGCAAGTAGACCTCCACTTCGTACCCGAGCCGAAAGTGTGGTTGTCACGGTGGAACTACAAAAAATCAAATTGGAAACAGTACGCGGTACTGACAGATGCCAATGTTGAAAAGCTGGACATGCATGAAAACAAACGCATGCGATTCCTGGCAAAGGAATTCTCAGAATCAATCCTGAAAGCGGACGGAGACCATCCCACGAGTGGCATGGAAGGATTACTAGCCATACTGGACAGTAGAGGTTTAGAAGCTTGAAAACCACCTTGAGTTGTCAAGGAGAGACACAGAAGAGGCACAGACAGTAACATCCAATACTGTTTACAAGTCTGCAGCGGTAAAGTACAAGTGTGAAGTCAAAAGCTCAGCAGGACAGAGCATGGTGGCAAAGACCGAATCCCTGAACCTTGATAGGGACGGACACAAATTATGGAAGTTGGCAAAAGCGCTGAGTGATGAAAACATCAGCCGATCCCCAATAGTCCTGGAACAAGATAAAAAGATGTGCTCGGAAGGGAAGCTGCAAATATTCTAATGAAAAAATATGCCGAAGTCAGCAGAGTAAGTATAACAAAAGACATAAGGTATGACACAAAGAGAAAAGCGAAAGCCCTACAAGGCGAGCCAAGAAAAGTCGAAAGTCACCTAACGAATACATTCACCAGAAACAAGTTGGAAGAGGCATTAAGGGGTCTCAGAACTCACGAAATGACAATTTTTTTCAATATCAATTTTCCAAATGTTATATTCTGTTAGTCTGTTATTTTTCTAGAATCGAAATCAGTAAAAGAATTATAAAATAAAAAATAATTTGAAATGAGTTTTTATACAGCCCACTATAACGGATATTTAAAGTATTTTTAAAGTGGCAATGTCTAGAAATACCGTTTGGTTGGTACTTAGTGATGGGTATCTATATTATTTTAGACATATCGAATTATATATTATTGTAAAGTACCAGTGTGAGAAAATTGTGAGGTTTCATTCAATTCTATGGAAGCTGAAGCTGCCGAGCTTTGTTTTGCCAGGTCAGTGAGAAAGAGACTTGTTTTTTGCCAGTTGCTCTGTGACGGAGATTTCAAAGCTTATGTAGAGACAAACATATCTTTCAACTATGATAGTCAAATTGTCAAAGAAGATTTTATCAATGGCATAGCTAAAAAAATGTTATCTCATTAGTCTACGTCAATATATGCCTATATTTTAAAAAATGTTAGTTCTCTCATGCTCTTCATCAAAAAGCATGAGATAGCTCAGAAGGAAGGAGGCACATATAATACAAGTGGATTTAACATATAACCATACGGATCGCATGTTCTGTCAATCATACAAGCGATTTATGTACAAAATTCTTTGGTAAGTTAAAGATCTTTTCATATTTCACCAAAAATATTTTTAAATTGTAGTTTTCTCACACCTGTGATTTTCACTAACTTAGTAAGTGTTTAGCATGTTAGTCTCAGTAACCATTCTCTCTCTCGCAATCCCTGCCTAGACTGATGAGCCAACTTTTATGATGAATTTCACCATGGTTTTATGGGACTCCAGAGTCCCTTGAAACCACGGTAGCATTCATGATAGAATCTGGTTCATCGTTCTAGGCGGGGATAGAAAGAAAGAGATATCTTTCGTAATACTCCACGGGAAACTAATTTGCTTCCAAATTGCCCACCGTGGCGTTTGAAGCAGGTAATCTTGGATTGTGATCGATCTCACTACAGCTTAAGCTACAAACGCAGTATGAGATAAACAAAATCAGTATGCGAGACTTGCAGCCAGGTAAATAGAGAAAATGGAGATACATACCAAACCGATGACATTGAGTTTAGGAATAATTTTTATATAGGTCTACTTTTAGTATTATGTTGGTAATTAAGTATTCTCTAATAGTAATATTTATTAATTTGAACATTGTTTTATGTGCTAGAAATATCCATATTTTGTATTGAATCATTGATTCCACAGTTTCTAATTGTTACTTGCAACAGTAAGAATGAAAACAACATTTCCTGCAATTTAATACTTCTCATGTTCTCCAGAATGTAAAGTAGCGATGTATGGAGATGAATGTACCAAACCTTGCCCGATGAACTGTAAAAACGTTTGTAATCGAATAACTGGTCACTGTTTCTCTTGTATCGGAAATTATAATGGATCAATGTGCACTGGTATGATAGGGTTATTATTAGATCTTGTTCTTATTTTGAAATTGCAACCATATATAATGTCATCCGTATCATAAACATGTATTTTCTATACGTAAGTATAGTTAAATTAATATGACTGAAGAAACCACAAGGAAACTACATACTTTCATCAATGGATGTTTACGTAAAATAGAGGAACTGAGATGGTGTGATAAGATTACGAACGAGGAACTCAGATGAAGAACTAAGCAAATCTATCTATTCTCTAATCCTGATTGCCTTTCAGCATCAGGTCGAAAAAGGAAACACCTGGAGCAGATTCTATGCAGATTCACTTTGCAGATATCAGTGGATAAAGAGCTAAGGAATAGACGCTGGCGATGGATAAGACACACATTGAGAAGACCGACTGGAGACATTGCAAGAAAGGTACTATTTCTAACCTTCAGATTAGACAAAGTGGACCACAAAGGTGGAGTCCTCACCTTAGTACGAGACGGCATTCCAGTAAAACAAACCGAAGTCACTACAGGAGGTGCCGGCACAGCAGAGATCGTAGTCGTCCTCGTTTTACATGTAATGAAATACAGATTCTTCTGTACAACTTATAATGCCCAAGTGATATCTCGCTATCACTAGAGGCGATGACCATAAATAACACAACATGCCTGGTGGTCGGTGACTTCAACAGCCATTCAGAAAGGTGTGACTACAAGAAACAAACAGTAGAGGAGTCGAAGTGGAAACTGGGAGATAGAGAACAACCTGTTCTTTATCAATAGCGAGTCTTTCCGCCAACCTTCTACTCGAGAAAGTGACACTCGACTAGCACAAAAAAGAACTGGTCTTCGCTACGAACGATCTCCCCACAAAAACAGTACGTACGGTCACTAAGCAATTGGAAGAAAGCGACAATAGGCCCATCAAACTGCAAGTAGACCTCCACTTTGTACCCGAGCCGAAAGTGTGGTTGCCACGGTGGAACTACAAAAAAAGCAAATTGGAAACAGTACGCGGTACTGACAGATGCCAATGTTGAAAAGCTGGACATGCATGAAAACAAACGCATGCGATTCCTGGCAAAGGAATTCTCAGAATCAATCCTGAAAGCGGCACGGGAGACCATCCCACGAGTGGCATGGAAGGATTACTAGCCATACTGGACAGTAGAGGTTTAGAAGCTTGAAAACCACCTTGATTTGTCAAGGAGAGACACAGAAGAGGCACAGACAGTAACATCCAATACTGTTTACAAGTCTGCAGCGGTAAAGTACAAGTGTGAAGTCAAACGCTCAGCAGGACAGAGCATGGTGGCAAAGACCGAATCCCTGAACCTTGATAGGGACGGACACAAATTATGGAAGTTGGCAAAAGCGCTGAGTGATGAAAACATCAGCCGATCCCCAATAGTCCTGGAACAAGATAAAAAGATGTGCTCGGAAGGGAAGCTGCAAATATTCTAATGAAAAAATATGCCGAAGTCAGCAGAGTAAGTATAACAAAAGACATAAGGTATGACACAAAGAGAAAAGCGAAAGCCCTACAAGGCGAGCCAAGAAAAGTCGAAAATCACCTAACGAATACATTCACCAGAAACATGTTGAAAGAGGCATTAAGGGGTCTCAGAACTCACGAAATGACATATTTTTTTACAATATCAATTTTCCAAATGTTATATTCTGTTAGTCTGTTATTTTCTAGAATCGAAATCAGTAAAAAAATAATTGAAAAAAATAATTTGAAATGAGTTTTTATACAGCCCACTATAACGGATATTTAACGTATTTTTAAAGTGGCAATGTCTAGAAATACCGTTTGGTTGGTACTTAGTGATGGGTATCTATATTATTTTAGACATATCGAATTATATATTATTGTAAAGTACCAGTGTGAGAAAATTGTGAGTTTCATTAATTCTATGGAAGCTGAAGCTGCCAAGCTTATTTTGCCAGGTCAGTGAGAAAGAGACTTGTTTTTTGCCAGTTGCTCTGTGACGGAGATTTCAAAGCTTATGTAGAGACAAACATATCTTTCAACTATGATATTCAAATTGTCAAAGAAGATTTTATCAATGGCATAGCTAAAAAAATGTTATCTCATTAGTCTACGTCAATATATGCCTATATTTTAAAAAATGTTAGTTCTCTCATGCTCTTCATCAAAAAGTATGAGATAGCTCAGAAGGAAGGAGGCACATATAATACAAGTGGATTTAACATATAACCATACGGATCGCATGTTCTGTCAATCATACAAGCGATTTATGTACAAAATTCTTTGGTAAGTTAAAGATCTTTTCATATTTCACCAAAAATATTTTTAAATTGTAGTTTTCTCACACCTGTGGTTTTCACTAACTTAGTAAGTGTTTAGCATGTTAGTCTCAGTAACCATTCTCTTTCTCGCAATCCCGGCCTAGACTGATGCGCCAACTTTTATGATGAATTTCACCATGGTTTTATGGGACTCCAGAGTCCCTTGAAACCACGGTAGCATTCATGATAGAATCTGGGTCATCGGTCTAGGTGGGGATCGAAAGAGATATCTTTCGTAATACTCCACGGGAAACTAATTTGCTTCCAAATTGCCCACCGTGGCGTTTGAAGCAGGTAATCTTGGATTGTGATCGATCTCACTACCGCTTATGCTACAAACGCAATATGAAATAAACAAAATCAGTATGCGAGACTTGCAGCCAGGTAAATAGAGAAAATGGAGATACATACCAAACCGATGACATTGAGTTTAGGAATAATCTTTATATAGGTTTACTTTTAGTATTATGTTGGTAATTAAGTATTCTCTATTAGTAATATTTATTAATTTGAACATTGTTTTATGTGCTATAGATATCCATATTTTGTATTGAATCATTGAATCCACAGTTTATAATTGTTACTTGCAACAGTAAGGATGAAAAACACATTTCCTGCAATTTAACAATTCTCATATTCTCCAGAATGTAACGTAGGAATGTATGGAGATAAATGTCACACCCGTTGCCCGAAGAACTGTAGAAACGTTTGTAATCGAACAACTGGTCACTGTTTATCTTGTAGCGGAAATTATTATGGACCAAATTGCAATGGTATGATAAGGTTATAATTAGATCTTGTTCTTATTTTGAAATTGCAACCATATATAATGTCATCCGTATCATAAACATTTATTTACTATACGTAAGTATAGCTAAATTAATATGACTGAAGAAACCACAAGGAAACTACAGACTTTCATCAATGGATGTTTACGTAAAATAGAGGAACTGAGATGGTGTGATAAGATTACGAACGAGGAACTCAGATGAAGAACTAAGCAGATCCATATATCTATTCTCTAATCCTGATTGCCTTTCAGCGTCAGGTCGAAAAAGGAGACACCTGGAGCGAGCCTCTCTATGCAGATTCACTTAGCAGATATCAGTGGATAAAGAGCTAAGGAAGAGACGCTGGCGATGGATAAGACACACATTGAGAAGACCGACTGGAGACATTGCAAGAAAGGTACTATTTCTAACCTTCAGATTAGACAAAATGGACCACAAAGGTGGAGTCCTCACCTTAGTACGAGACAGCATTCCAGTAAAACAAACCGAAGTCACTACAGGAGGTGCCGCACGGCAGAGTTCGTAGTCGTCCTTGTTTTACATGTAATGAAATACAGATTCTTCTTTACAACTTATAATGGCCAAGTGATATCTCGCTATCACTAGAGGCGTTGACCATAAATAACAACATGCATGGTGGTCGGTGACTTCAACAGCCATTCAGAAAGGTGTGACTACAAGAAACAAACAGTAGAGGAGTCGAAGTGGAACGCTGGGGGATAGAGAACAACTAGTTCTTTATCAATGCCCCAGGCGATCCGCCAACCTTCTACTCGAGAAGCTGGCATACGACTTGATCTGGCCATCGCAACGAGCGATCTATCCACAAAAACAGTACGTACGGTTACTAAGCAATTGGGAGACAGCGACAATAGGCCTGTCAAACAGCAAGTAGACCTAAACTTCGTACCCGAGCCAAAAATGGGGTTACCACGGTGGAACTACAAAAAAGCAAATTGGAAACAGTACGAGGTACTGACAGATGCCAATGTTGAAAAGCTGGACATGCATGAAAACAAATGCATACAACCCCTGGCAAGAGAACTCTCAGAATCAATCCTGAAAGCGACACCATCCAAGAGGCGCATGGAAAATTTACTTGCCATACTGGACAGTAGAGATTCAGAAGCTTGAAAATCATCTTGAGTTGGCAATGAGAGAGGCAGTAGAGGCACAGACAGTAACATCCAATACTGCCTACAAGGTGGCAGCGGCAAAGTACAAGCGTGAAGTAAAACGATCAGCAATACAGTGCTGGGTGGAAAAGACCGAATCCCTGAACCTTGATAGGGACGGACACAAATTGTGGAAGCCGGCAAAAGCGCTGAGTGATAAAAATATCAGGTCAGCCGACCGCCAATAGTCTTGGAACAAGTTAAAAAGCTGTGCTCGAAAAGGGATACTGCAAATATCCTAATAAAAAATATAGCGAAGTCAGCAGAGTAAGCATAACAAAAGATAATAGGTATGACACAAAGAGAAAAACGAAAGACCTTCAAGATGAGCCAAGAAAAGCCGAGAGTCACCTAACGAAAACATTCACCAGAAACAAGTTGGATGAGGCATTAATAGAGCTCAAGATCAGAAAATCGCCTGGAAAAGATGGGATCACAAATGAGATGCTTAGAATCTTGGGGACTAGAGCAAAGACAGCTTTACTGGCCGTTCTAAATATGTCGTAGAGGAAAGGCATAGTACCAAGAGAATGGACGGAAGCGATCATGGTACCCATCCTAAAACCATCTTGAAAGATGGAGATGATGATGATGGAGTCGAAGGCTGGTAGTAGTATTGTTGTAGTTTTGATGTTCCTGATGATGATGGCGTTTTCTTTACAATGGCTGTGACACAACTACAATATATTGAACGACCATGGGTTTTTGAAGAGTCATATATACATATTTATTTGATGTTAGGATACATGTGTGGACAACACACCAAAAACATGTCCATCTGTATCCTATGTTTCCGTTCGTTCTTTCATGTTTACTAAAATGTTCCTACTCTTACCGTCACTACACAACTACGTCAACTAGTTTCTCTACGTCAATGTCTCGTTTTAGTGTTGCTATCTGCTTAGAGAGTATCTTTGGCTTGCAAACACTACAGTCTGCTAATAAACTATCTAAATATATACAAGCTACACACTAAAGCTAACTGTCTGGTTCATCAGCTGCCACATGGGGTGGGGGACTGCTGCTACAAACCCCGGGTGACCTCGCTGTCGACACGACAGCAAAATTCCCTCATGGGCACAGGTAAGGTCCATCAGGGTTATTAGCGTTGTTAGAGCTGAATGGGAACAAGTCGCCACACGTCGCGAGACGTAACTCAACAACAACTAATCTACAACATCCAACCATGGTTGAAAATAAGGAAAATCCTGACGGGATCTCAGGAGAACCAAATTGAATGAGCTAAATGGAAACTAGTCACCACATAACTAGAAACTAGTCGTTGAACGTGACTCATCAACTGGTCATAGGTGACCATGGTCAACATCAATAGCAAACCCTCTGTGCTGTTATGCTGAAACAAAGTATCAATGGAAATCATGCAGTAACATAGCATAGAATAAATGGAATATAAGCGCCACAGCTCTCTGAGGGCGATCCAACAGCATATGATTTCTCCAAGAAGTGCCAACAAACTAATGTGAGGTGACTGTGCTGCGACATCCTATCCTCACATGTCGTAGGACTGGCGAAGGGTATCTCATATTTTTGTCACTGTCTCTATGTCATTCTTGCTTGTCAGAGTCTTGTCTTGCGATCTGAAAACTCAAAAAAAAACAAGTTACAAACTGAATATGACATACAAATATATATACTGCCCAAATCACCAACAGTATCTGACCTCTATGAGGTAATATTAACCAATTCCCGATCCCAGGGGAATGAACAACCTCCCAATATTCAACATATTCCATCAAACAAATATATAATATCCAAACAACAACATTATATCACCTCCACGAGGTATTATTAACCATCCCCCAATCCCAGGGAATGAATGAGCTTCAAATATTAAACTACATTATAAACGTCCATTATTCGACGCTGCTCGACTATCTCCTAACCTTCTCCTATTAAAATTCTCCATCTTCTTATTAACATAATTAACACATCAAAGTGTAGGATTACGTACACGCGACGGAAGTCCACACCAAATCCGCTAATTAAACAAATTGTAACTCCAAGAATCCGAAACACTCGGATCAACATCATATAACCTTCATGAGGCAATAAAATCACCCGAAAGGAATAAAGTAACAATCCCAAAGGTGTTAAATATTTCATTTGACACAGCGCAACCTCGAAGAGGTATTAAAATCCACAATATTCCACATATTGTAGTCAACATTGCAGAAACTGAATTCAATGAGACTTCAGTGTCCACTCAACAACTCAAATAGTATCAACCACCTAATATTTGAGTTCCAATTTATATAAACCAAAGGAATAAATTACATTCCAAAATATTTTACATCTTTGAGTCATCATTGCAGAAACTCTGGCCAATTAAAGTCATTGACCACTCAATAACCCAAACAAAATCAAACATATTCAATATTTGAGTGCAAATTATAAAACAACCATGGATTAAATTATCATCATACAACAAGGAACCCTCATGGAATTCAAAGAATTCCCAAATAATTTACTAATTTGGCTCAAAATCGGATAACCTCAATACATGAGGTAATACAATCCATTTTCCCATATCCAGGGACTTGTCCAAAAACCCAATTATTCTCGCCTGATTTAACATTATCCTCGACATACCTATCACAATCCCTCCTGTCACACTTAGGGACCCTAGCAAAGACCCGAATATCTTCCCTGTCTGGTAAAACATCATTTTCGACAGCAAACCTGGTATGTCTAAATCTCGAGTTCCCGTGGGTTTGTACAACCCACATAAATCAAACTTCTGACACCATTGTTGAAGGATGGAGATGATGATGATGGAGTTAAGGCTGGTAGTAGCATTGTTGTAGTTTTGATGTTCATGATGATGATGGTGTTTTCTTTACAATGACTGTGACACAACTACAATATATTGAACGACCATGGGTTTTGTGGAGTCATATACACATATTTATTTGATGTTAGGATACATGTGTGGACAACACACCAAGAACACTTCCATCTGTATCCTATGTTTCCGTTCGTTCTTTCATGTTTACTAAAAATGTTCCTACTCTGACCGACACTACACAACTACGTCAACTAGTTTCTCTACGTCGATGTCTCGTTTTAGTGTTGCCATCTGCATAGAGAGTATCTTTGGCTTGAAAACACTACAGTCTGCTAATAAACTATCTAAATATATACAAGCTAAACACTAAAGCTAACTGTCTGGCTCATCAGCTGCCACCTGGGGGAGAGACTGCTACTACAACCAGGCAAAGATAAACTCGACCCGGCGAGTTACAGACCAATATGCCTCCTAAGCTGCAGGGCAAACTCATGGAATGCATGGTGAACAAACGGCTATCTTGGCACTTGGAGAGCAATGGGCTTCTCATGCAACAACAGAGAGGCTTTCGAAAGTACCGATCTACCTAACATCAGGTAACCTATATCGCCCAGGAAATCAAAGATGGTTTACAAGTAAAGAAGCGAATACTGGCAATTTTGTTAGACATGAAGAAGGCATTCGAAACAGTCTAGAAAGAAGGGCTCAAACTTCTAACCCTCGGTATAAAGGGGAGAATGTACAATTGTCTTGATAGATACCTAGAGAACAGAACAGCATGGGTTTAAGTGCATGGCTACACAAGCATGAAGGCCACGTTAGAGCAAGAAGTCCCATATGGAGGAGTGCTCTCACCAACTCTCTTTCTAATCTTTGTCAACGACATATCAACATGCTTACCAAAGCGAGTACACTCTGCCATGTATGTCGACGATCTGGCAATCTTGGCAAGAAAGTCAATGCCCATAGCAACAAATCGATTGCAAGAAACGCTTAAAAAACTGGAAATCTGGTCAGAAAAGTGGATCATGAACATTAACGCTTTTGAAACCGCCTACACATTGTTCTCGCAGAACAACCAGAATTACAAAATTAAGCTTAAAGTCGACGGGCAACATCTTCCGGAAAGCAAGACCCAACGTACCTAGAAGTCACACTCGACCGAAGACTGACATGGGGCCCCCAAATTGAAAATGCAACGCAAAAGCGCGACACAGGTTCACCATGATGCGCAAACACGCAGACTCCACATGGGGAGCTATCACCATAATCCTTAAAACACTCTACTCTGGAAAAGTGCGACCTGTCCTGGAGTTCGGCAATGCAACATGGAGTAGTGCATCCAACAAGCATTTCGCCAAAGTGAGCAACAGTCAAAACTGAGCAATACGCATAATCACAGGAGCCATGAAGTCCACGCCCATCAAGGCGATTGTAACAATCACAGGCCTCCAACCAATGGCAGACCGAAGGGACAGAAAAGCCTTGATTTTTTGCGGAAAACTTAAACGGCTTCATTCCCACCCTATGTACGTAAGGATGAAGGGACTCGGAACGGGCAGCATAAAGAAAGCCAGCTTACCAAAAAATACAAAAGCACTGACCGCAGACCATCAGGTCCTAGCAAAATGTAAAGGCAGTTCAATCCCGGCAACCGACGAGTGCCCGCCGTGGAAGACCAAAATGCCGGAACTAAGGGAATCAATTCCAGGTATACTAAAGAAAGGGCAGCAAAAACTGCGAAGAAGAGTGGCCACAGAAAAATACATAGCGTCCGAGTACCGTGAGAGTGAGTGGATACACGTGTAAACCGATGGATTGGCGAAGAACGCAATCAGCGATGGCGGAAGAGGAATAGTGCTTAAACTCTCAAAGAAAGTGAAGGTCACGAACGCGATTGCCACAGGTAAGTTCTCGAATAATTACCTAGCAACAGCAGAGGCAATAAGAACAGCGGCTGAAATGATCCTAGAGAGAAGAGGCACATATCGCAACAAAGTCGTGATATTCACTCATGCTCTATCGGTCCTCACGACCATTAAAAGTGTAAGCAAAACAGAATAGAGCTCAATAAGCTGAAAATGACCATCGATGCACTAGTGTACTCACTTACCCGCACCGTCATTCAGTGGATACCATCACACTGCACTATACGCGGAAATGAACAAGCTGACAAGCAAGCTAAAGAAGGCGAGCGACTACCGCAGACTGATCTCGAGATCAGTTATGAGGAGGCCAGAACAACCATCGGCTGGCAGTATAAAGACAAATGGTCGAAAGACCATCCACAGTACAACAACAGCGACGGGTAGTATGGTCTATCTCGTAGCAAACAAGTGCTATATTCCGACTCCGTACCGACCACAACGAGCTTAGCGACCACATGTTTAACAAATTTAAAATTGACAACAACAAGCTTCGCGACCACATGTTTAACAAATTTAAAATTGACACAGCTAACCTGTGATCCTGCGAAAAGGTGGACATGGCTGCAGAGCACATACTGCAAGATTGTCAATTGATAGTAGGCCTATGAAAAGAAACCTGGCCCAAAAACACAGAGCTTCATGAGAAGCCCATACAAGGTCCCATAAAACCACTATAGCATTCATGATAAAATCTGGTTCATCGGTCTAGGCATGGATCGAGAGAGTTATCTTTCTTAATGTATGGCCCTTTTCATCTTTACAGACGGTCAATAGGCAAGTGTTTTACTGTGACAACTTCTGAGTTTTCGCTTTTCTCTCTTGTTGTTCAGCTCGTTCATAAGTCTCTTCTCAAAAGACTCTGCGCCCTTCCGTAATTTGGCTTTCCACACAACTCTGTCATCAGCTAGTCCCTCCCATGTGCTTGGGATCTATAGAAAAGTTTTTCATTGAGGTTTTGCAGACATCTTTATATCTGAGCAGTGGTCTGCCCTGGTGCCTCTTCCCCTCCGAAAGTTCACTGAACAACATTTGTTTTGGTATGCGATAAGTTTCCATTCTTCTCACATGTCCCAACCATCTTAGTCGTCTACTGCTGAGCATGCCCATGATGGAAGGCAGATTTGCACGTTGTAGTACTTCAGAGTTGGTTATCTTGTCGTACCACCTGATGTTCATAATCTTGCGGAGACATCGAAGGTGAAAGATGTTAAGTTTCGTCTCGTGTCTTGACTCCACTGGAAACTAATTTGCTTCCAAATTGCCCGCCGTGGTGTTTGAAGCAGGTAATCTTGGATTGTGATCGATCTCACTACCGCTTATGCTACAAACGCAATATGAAATAAACAAAATCAGTATGCGAGACTTTCAGCCAGGTAAATAGAGAAAATGGAGATACATACCAAACCGATGACATTGAGTTTAGGAATAATCTTTATATAGGTTTACTTTTAGTATTATGTTGGTAATTAAGTATTCTCTAATAGTAATATTTATTAATTTGAACATTGTTTTATGTGCTATAGATATCCATATTTTGTATTGAATCATTGATTCCACAGTTTCTAATTGTTACTTGCAACAGTAAGAATGAAAACAACATTTCCTGCAATTTAATACTTCTCATATTCTCCAGAATGTAAAAGAGGGATGTATGGAGAGAAATGTTACATCCGTTGCCCGAAGAACTGTAAAAACGTTTGTAATCGAACAAATGGTCACTGTTTATCTTGTATCGGAAATTATAATGGATCAAAGTGCACTGGTATGATAGGGTTATAATTAGATCTTGTTTTTATTTTGAAATTGCAACGATATATAATGTCATCCGTATCATAAACATGTATTTAGTTTAGTTTTAGTTTAGTCGTCGGATCACCATCACTGCACGTCGAACAAATTAGTACATAAGTGCTCCGATCTCTCCCTCAGTATGTCCATCAGCGTGTGGCGACTAACGACACCGGTTCTTTGTTGGTTTACAATTCTTCTTTGTCTGCCAGCATGGCGTTCTTGTCGAGCTACACCACACTTAACTTTGAGTTCTTGCAGTCTGGTTAGTGTTGTGGATTCACCGCTATTACGTGAATCATGTACACGCCCTTTCTCCCTTAAGGAATTTATAATATCAGCCTGGTCCATTGCTCGTCCGCTTTGGACAGCAGCTATACCTGCAAGCCTATCCGCACGTTCATTCCCCTTACACCTGCATGCCCTGGCACAAAAATAAAACTGATCTTTGTCAGCTTAGACCTCCCCAGCGATTCTATCCAATGTCTCCTAGCCCATCCTGTTTCAATCTTCCTGAGCATACTCATTGAGTCACTGAGAAAACATGCATGGAAAAAAGTCTGTGATTCTAGCCAAATCATCGCTTTGGTAACCGCCATGATTTCCATAGTGAGACTGCTTGTAGTCACGGCAAAACCACCACTGTCTTCCTTCACAACATCACCTCCGACCTGAGCAGTGAAAGCCCACGAGCTCCGCACATGTCGAATCACCGAACCATCCGTATAAATGATTACATCATGCTCAGATGCGTTCTCAGAAATTAATGCCTGAACCTCTACCTCCACAACAAGTGGGTTGTGTTGCCTGTATTCTTTATCAAGTTCGATGCATACAGAAAAGGATGTAGCGATTGCTCTTGGCACTGGTATCCATTCTTCACCGGGATCAATGTCTTCAAGTGTACACACCTGTTCAATACAGTCCTCGGCCTGACCCATCCAAGATTTTCCTCTTTTAACCTATTTCCTTTTGTCTCTTTATTTCCAAGTGCAGAGGATGTTGTGTGTCAGCATTGACTCGAAGGTATGCTCGTGCACGGCTCATCAGTATTCTATACTCCATAGTAGGATAGTCAAGGAGATAGAGCATCGCCCTGCACGACGTGTCTTTAGTGCAACCAAGTATAATGCGCATCGCCTCGTTCTGTATTCTTTCCAGTCGTTCTATCTGACTATGACTGAGAGTCAGGATCGCCAGCGCATACTCAAGCACAGAAAGGACCAGACCCTGGTATAAAAGACAAAGATGGCGCTGTTCACAATCCGCCGCAGCCATTACCCTCATCGCCAGCAAACCTTTCCTCGCCTTCATTATCACATGAGCTATGTGTTCCGTAAAAGCTAGACTACGATCAAAACGCAACCCCAGGTATTTCATAGACTGAGATCGCTCCACCACCTCTGAACACAAAACCACAGATGGTGTTGGAGTGTTGACGATGTGGTTGTTTAAAGAGAACCATGTCACCGCTGCTTTTGTGGGGTTGACCAATGCTCCTGCTTCAACGCACCATCTACCTATGCGGTCGAGTTCTGACTGAAGTTCCTCCACAAGCTCTTCTCTATCCTTGCCCTGACGATACACCAACACATCATCTGCATATGACATTGTCCTTCCTCTACCCGTGATCTGCTCTTTTGTGATGCTCACAGTATAGGTATTGAACAACACCGGAGATAATGGTGATCCCTGTGGTAAGCCAGGGTGGATTGTTGTTGGTGATGACGCCCAACTGCCACATTTAAACACTATCTTTCGCTGGAAGAGGGCCGCAAAGATCCAATTGAGGAGGAATGGGCTGATATTGAGTTTAGTCAGCTGCACCATTAAAAAATGCAACGGCACTCTATAATAGGCATCTTCAAGGTCAATTGCAGCAGCACATGTCTCAATGCCCGAGTGAAAACCCTCATAGACATCGTAGGCGAACACCGCTGCGTTACGCCATTTCTCTCTATATGGACGGTACCCCCCAAGGGTGGGTGGAAGGAGACGTAACCTCTCTAGTTGGCAGGATATTTTCCTGGCAATTATTTTCTCCAGCAACTTGCCTATTGTATTCTGCATGGTGACTACCCGATAGCCCTGAATTTTTGTGTGGTCTTTGCCAGGCTTCGGCAGAGGTACCAGGTAGCTGTGCAACCATTCTTCGTTGATTATTGCAGTCGTAATGCTTTTGTTAAGTCGAAAGGCTAAGAGAAGAACAAGCAGGGTTTAGACCAAAACGAGCATGCATAGATCACATCTTCACACTAAGAGTAATCATTGAAGAGTTCGTAGAATTTCAATCGAATTTAATCATCAACTTTGTTGATTTTCAGAAAGCATTTGACAGTATTCACCGTCCTACGCTTTGGAAACTACTCAAAACTATGGTTTCCCTGCTAAATTCATCAACATCTTAAAATCCT
Organism: Arion vulgaris; assembly: GCA_020796225.1. NCBI lineage: Eukaryota > Metazoa > Mollusca > Gastropoda > Stylommatophora > Arionidae > Arion > Arion vulgaris. Next base: position 15,045,754 of record CM036764.1, read on the forward strand.
TCTACAGTGAATCGCGCTGCAGTGTAAGAACAGATTTCTGTAACTCTGACTGGTTCTCAGTGGAAACAGGAGTGAAACAAGGCTGCGTCTTATCGCCAATGCTCTTTGGAATAGCAATTGACTGGGTCATGCGAAAATGCACCAATAACGCAAATATGGGCATCAAGTGGGTTGATAAAATTTTAGAAGACCTTGATTTTGCCGACGATATAGCCCTTTTGAGTTCATCACATCAAGATATTCAAATGAAAACAAACCTTCTCCAAAATATCTCAGGACAAATTGGTCTCCAAATAAACACCACAAAAACAAAAATTGTTGACCTTACCAGCAGTCCAGAAAATATTCAACTAAAAACTACACTCTTGAAAAAGTCAAAAGTTTTACATACCTAGGGAGTATGATGACATCTACGGGGATACAGCGCCAGAAATTCCACACAGAATCGCATTGGCATCAAGTGCTTTTAACAAATTGTCAAATATATGGAAGTCCAATTCACTCAGCAAGCACTTAAAATTAAAGATCTTTAACTCTTGTGTGATTCCAGTATTAACTTATGGATGCGAGAGTTGGAAAGCAACAAAAGCTCTAGAAAGAAAATTAGATAACTTTGAGAATAAATGTCTTAGAAGAATATTGAACCTCAAATGGTCAGATTTCAGACCCAATACACAAATAAGACAAGAGACCAAGCAAGAAAATGTATCAAATTTTATAAGAAAGCGCCGCTGGAACTACATCGGTCACACACTTAGAATGGATGAGAGAAGACTCCTTACCAATCCCTCATATGGACACCAGAGGGAAAAAGAAAACGAAGACCAAGAGAGACTCTGCTTAGAACCATCACCAGAGAAGGCTCAACGATGGGCCTAGTAAACATTAAAGACCTAAAACAGATAGCAACGAACCGCGAGACATGGAGAACTATGACCTCTGCCCTATGCGCCGCCTACAGGCCCAAGAGGAAAGACTAACTAATGCTTTTGTTGTAGATGCCAGCCAGTTCTTCCCACTCCCCATCAGACAACCCGCCAATGTCACCATATCGTATGCCATCTGGACCAGGTGCACTGTTTTTGCTCTCCGTACAGCATCCTTGATTTCCTCAACCGTCACCAAATCATCTACATCTAATTCATGGTTCTTACATTTAGCTGCAATGGATTGTCTTGCAGTGTTTCGCCCTACAATGTCTTGCTGGTCACTCTGCTCTAAATAGTGTGCAAACAGAGCCCTACCCTTATTTTCATCTGTCCTCTGCCATGTAAGATCCAAGCTCTGGAAGTCAACAACACACCGATTCTTTACTGTACCATTCATACTTCTGTGCAATCGCCAGAACAGATTCAACGATTTGTCATTGCCCACACGTTGACAGAACTCAGCCCACTTCTCACTTTTACCATCCTTGCAAGAACTTTGAAACACCCTGTTTTATTATTCATTTCTTGTTTCAACTGCAAGATGTCAGCAGGATGGGTAGTTCCATTTTTCCTGGCAGTTTGCCACCTCCTAACAGCACACCGCTTGTCTATCCACGCCTTCTCCACCTCGTCATCCCACCATGGTGGCTGTTCCCAACGTTTACTACTGTTGGTGTGCTTGCCTCGTTTGACACACCTTATTCTACTGACAACGTCTTGCCCTGTGGTGTCGTACTGGAAAGAGTGCGTTACTGGCCTGTGTTGTTTTGATCTATCTTTGTTCACCAGTATGATGCACGGACGGTGGTCACTGCCATGGTACCCTAAAATCCCCCATCTGCACACAGCAGTGAGTGTAGGGGATACAAGTGCCAAATCAATAACACTATCCTCATCTCCAGGGCGACTCGCAATTCTAGTGACACCGCTGGTATTGATGCACAACAATTCCATGGTCTCAAGTGCTAGTTCGAGATCTTCTCCATGTGTATTCGAGGAAATGTTGCCCCATGATCTACCCTTTGCGTTGAAATCACCACAGAAAATGACATTATTGTTTTCATTACTTATAATATCACTCAAACACTGCCATTTCTGTGTGTCCACTTTCGCATTACAGGCATACACGTTGACCAGCACAAACGGTTTTTCAGACTGGACTTTAATCACCTGAAGTTGCAATTCGTCATCATCCCATCGAGATATGTCTACTTCCGACACATCAATGCTATTACGGACTAGAATTGCTAGACCCATATGTCTTCTGTTGTAGTAACATTTGAAACCAGTAATGCGAGAAACCAGTAATTGAAACCAGTAATTTGAAACCACCATCGCCGAGTCGCGTTTCTTGAAGAGCTACGATGTCTGCTCTGTACACAAGGGTTTCAAGAATTAGCCCGCGTTGATGCACACTTGCACAGTTCCAGTAGACAATGCGTATATTATTGAGTCCCAAGCGGACGTATTTAAGCCGTGTTCGTCGTGCGCCTGCTCGCCGACCCTGTCTTGGCCTTCGTCCTCTTTTGTTTCTACGTTTGATCGTAACGTTATTGTAATCGACGTCCGCCATCTTGAACTGATCGAAAACCAAAACAAACCGTCACCACACGCAAAAAACACACACTGATGAAAATTTCAGCACAGATGCACGAAACTCCGTAGCACCGGCGAAGATCCTCAATGAATGGACTTCCTATTCACTTTGCATAGCTATCTGCATATGAAATTAACCATCCATCTTAGACGAAATATTAGCACCGCACAAAAACAACACTTTGGCGTTCGCCAACTTGAACCGGAAGTCAAAAAAAAAAACATGTATTTACTATACGTAAGTATATTTAAATTAATATGACTGAAGAAACCACAAGGAAACTACAGACTTTCATCAATGGATGTTTACGTGAAATAGAGGAACTGAGATGGTGTGATAAGATTACGAACGAGGAACTCAGATGAAGAACTAAGCAGATCCATCTATCTATTCTCTAATCCTGATTGCCTTTCAGCGTCAGGTCGAAAAAGGAAACACCTGGAGCAGATTCTATGCAGATTCACTTAGCATATATCAGTGGATAAAGAACAAAGGAAGAGACGCTGGCGATGGATAAGACACACATTGAGAAGACCGACTGGAGGCATTGCAAGAAAGGTACTATTTCTAACCTTCAGATTAGACAGAGTGGGCCACAAAGGTTGAGTCCACACCTTAGTACGAGACGGCATTCCAGTAAAACAAACCGAAGTCACTACAGGATGTGCCGGCGCAGCAGAGATCGTAGGCGTCCTCGTTTTACATGTAATGAAATACAGATTCTTCTGTACAACTTATAATGCCCAAGTGATATCTCGCTATCACTAGAGGCGTTGACCATAAATAACACACCATGCATGGTGGTTGGTGATTTCAACAGCCACTCAGAAAGGTGTGACTACAAGAAACAAACAGTAGAGGAGTCGAAGTGGAGACTCGGAGATAGAGAACAACCTGTTCTTTATCAATAGCGTGTCTTTCCGCCAACCTTCTACTCGAGAAGCTGGCATACGACTAGCATTCAAATCTGACCATCGCAACGAGCGATCTCTCCACAAAAACAGTACGTACGGTCACTAAGCAATTGGGAGACAGCGACAATAGGCCCGTCAAACTGCAAGTAGACCTCCACTTCGTAACGAGCCAAAAGTGTAGTTGCCAAGGTGGAACTACAAAAAAGAAAATTGGAAACAGTACGAGGTACTGACAGATGCTAATGTTGAAAAGTTGGACATGCATGAAAACAAATGCATGCAACCCCTGGCAAGGGAACTCTCAGAATCAATCCTGAAAGCGTCACCGGAGACCATCCCACGAGGAGCATGGAAGAATTTGTAGCCATACTGGACAGTAGAGATTCAGAAGCTTGAAAACCACCTTGAGTTGGCAAGGAGAGAGAAAGAAGAGGCACAGACAGTAACATCCAATACTACTTACAAGGCGGCAGCGGCAAAGTGCCGAAGTCAGCAGAGTAAGTATAACAAAAGACAATAGGTATGACACAATGAGATAACCGAAAGCCCTTCAAGGCGAGCCAAGAAAAGCCGAGTCACCTAACGGATACATTCACCAGAAACGAGTTGGAAGAGGCATTAAGGGAGTTCAAGCTCAGAAAAGATGGGATCACAAATGAGATACTTTAAATCTTGGGGACTAGAGCAAAGACAGCTTTACTGGCCGTCCTAAATATGTCGTAGAGGACAGGCATAGTACCAAGATAATGGAAGGAAGCGATCATGGTACCCATCCTAAAACCAGGCAAAGATAAACTCGACCCGGCGAGTTACAGACCAATAGGCCTCCTAAGCTACAGGGCAAACTCTTGGAATGCATGGTGAACAAACGGTTATCTTGGCACTTGGAGAGCAAAGGGCTTCTCATGGAACAACAGGGAGGCTTTCGAAAGTACCGATCTACCGAAAATCAGGTAACCTATATCGCCCAGGAAATCGTGGATGGTTTCCAAGAAAAGAAGCGAACACTGGCAGTTTTTGTAGATATTGAGAAGGCGTTCGACACAGTCTAGAAGAAGGGCCCAAACCTCTAACCCTCGGTATAAGGGAAAAAATGTACAATTGGCTTGATAGATACCTAGAGAACAAAACAGCAAGGGTTTAAGTTCATGGGTACTCAAGCATGAAGGCCACATTAGAGCAAGGAGTCCCCCAAGGTGGAGTGCTCTCGCCAACTCTCTTTCTATTCTTTGTCAACGACATATGAACATGCCTACCAAAGCGAGTACACTCAGCCATGTGTGCCGACGATCTGGCAATCTTGGAAAGAAAAGTCAATGCTCATAGCAACAAATCGATTGCAAGAAACGCTTAACAAACTGGAAATCTGGTCAGAAAGGTGGAGAATGAACATTAACGCTTCTAAAACCGCCTACACTGTGTTCTCGCAGAACAGCCAGAATTACAAATTTAAGCTTGAAGTTAACAGGCAAGATCTTCCAGAAAGCATGACTCAAATGTACCTGGAAGTAACACTCGACCAAATGCTGACATGGTGCCTAAAATTGAAAATGCTACGGCAAAAGCGCGGCACAGGCTCACCATGATGCTCAAACTCGCAGGCTCGTCGAAGAAAGCAAACATCAGAACCCTTAAAACACTCTACTCTAGAAAAGTGCGACCGGTCTTGAAGGACGGCATTGCAGCATGGAGTAGTGCATCCAACAAGCAATTCGCCAAGGTGAGCAACAGTCAAAAACGAGCAATACACATAATCACAGGCGCCATAAAGTCCACGCCCATCAAGGCGATGGAACAATCACAAGCATCCAACCAATGGCAGACAGAAGGGACAGAAACGTTTTGATAGTGGCGGAAAATCGTCTTTATTCCCACCCTATGTACGTAAGAATGAACGGACTTGGAAGGGGAAGGATAAAGAGAACCAACTTCGCAAAAAATGACAAAGCACTGACCGCAGACTATCCGGTCCTAGCAAAATGTGAATTCAAATCAATCTCGGCAGCCGATGAGTGCCCACCGTGGAAGACCAAAATGCTAGAACTAAGGGAATCAATTCCAGGTATACTAAAGAAAGGGCAGCAAAAAAACTGCGAAATAAGAGCTGTCACAAAAAATACATAGCGACCGAGTACCGTGAGAGTGCGTGGATACACGTGTATACGGATGAATCGGCAAAGACGCATTCAGTGATGGCGGAGGAGGAATAGTGCTTAAACTTTCAAAGAAATTGACGGTCACGAAACCGATTGCCACAGGTAAGTACTCGAATAACTACGGGCAGAGGCAATAAAAACAGCGGCTGAAATGATCCTAGAGAGAAGAGGCATCTCTCGCAACAAATTCGTGATTCTTGATATTCACCGATGCTCTATCGGTCATCTCGGCACTTAAAAGTGTAGGCAAAACCGAGTTCAATGAGCAGAAATCGACCCTCGATGCACCAATATACTCTCTTTCACGCACCGTCGTTCAGTGGATACCATCACACTGCAATATAAGAGGAAATAAACACGCTGGCAAGTTAGCTAAAGAAGGAGGGTGACTACCGAAGACTGATCTCGAGATCAGTTATGAGGAGGCCAGAACAACCATCGGCTGGCAGTATAAAGACAAATGGTCGAAAGAATATCCACAGTACAACAATAGCGACGGGTAGTATGGTCTATCTCGTAGCGAACAAGTTGCTATATTCCGCCTCCGTACCAGCCACAACAAGCTTCGCGACCACATGTTTAACAAATTTTAAATTGGCACAACTAGTCTGTGCTCCTGCGAAAAGGCGGACATGACGGCAGAGCACTAACTGCAAGATTGTCAATTGATAGCAGTCCTAAGAAAAGAAACTTAGCCCGAAAACACAGAGCTTCGAGAAGCCATATAAGGTCCAATAAAACCACGGTAGCATTCATAATACACTCTGGTTCATCAGTCTAGACGGGGATCGAGTGAGAGAGAGATATCTTTCGTAATACTCCACGGGAAACTATTTTGCTTCCAAATTGGCCTCCGTGGCGTTTGAAGCAGGTTATGTTGGATTGTGATCGATCTCACTACAGCTTAAGCTACAAACGCAGTATGAGATAAACAAAATCAGTATGCGAGACTTGCAGCCAGGTAAATAGAGAAAATGGAGATACATACCAAACTGATGACATTGAGTTTAGGAATAATCTTTATATAGGTTTACTTTTAGTATTATGTTGGTAATTAAGTATTCTCTAATAGTAATTAATATGTATTAGTTTGAACATTGTTTTATGTGCTAGAAATATCCATATTTTGTATTGAATCATTGATTCCACAGTTTCTAATTGTTACTTGCAACAGTAAGAATGAAAACATTTCCTGCAATTTAACAATTCTCATATTCTACAGAATGTAAAGTAGGGATGTATGGAGATAAATGTCACCTCCGAAACTGTCCACTTTGTAACAACAACTTCACTGTTTCTCTGTACGAATTATATTGACAATGCTGGTATGATAGGTTATCATTAGACTGTTCTATTTTGAAATTGAAACCCATGATACTGTCTCCGTATCATAAAATCTATTACTATACGTAAGTATAGTTAAATTTATGACTGAAGAAACCAAAAACTACGACCATCAATGGATCTTTACGTAAAATAGAGAACTGAGATGTGAATTAAGATTCGAACGAGAACTCAGATGAAGAACTAACAGATCATCTATCTATTCTAACTGGATTGCTTTTACGTCGGTCGAAAAAGGAGAACTGGAGCGAGCCTTATGCAGATTCATAGCACATATCAGTGGATAAAGAGCTAACGAAGAGCGCTGGCATGGATGCACATTGAAAGACGACTGAGTCATTGCAGAACATAATTATTTTCAAACATGCGGAAAAGGAGATGAAGCACCTGGTAGGAGCATTCTAGATAGAATTCATTCAGACATTCAGTGGAAAGAGAGAGATGGAAAGACCGCTGGGATTGAGAATATTTTAGACATCGAAGTTGATGAAGACTCGACTGGAGTCATTGCAAGTCATAATTATTTTCAAACATGCAGGGAAAGAGGAGATGGAGAAAGCCTAGAAATACCTAGAGTAGAGAGTTAATATTAAAAGTATAGGTGAAAACATGACAAGAATTTTCAGTGATGGTAAGAGAGAGGAAGAGTTGGAAAAAGTTTGTGGAAGACCTGTGCTCCGTTGGGAGTTGAAAGGTGAAATGTATATTTACGTACATAACTGTTTGCACTATGCGCTTGCATTATTAAGATCGAGCTTTTCATTCACATGTCATATTTTATTCTAAAGCTATTTTGAATGCATCTTCATTGGAACATTGCATCTTGTGTACATGCAGACAGAAGATATGTAGTAAATGTTATAACTGGCGTACATACAGATGTTACATTTGACATTTGCACTACATAATCGTCAGTGCACTACATAATCGTCAGTGCACTACATAATAGTCAGTGCACTACATAATCGTCAGTGCACTACATAATCGTCAGTGCACTACATAATCGTCAGTGCACTACACAATCGTCAGTGCACTACATAATCGTCAGTGCACTACATAATCGTCAGTGCACTACATAATCGTCAGTGCACTACATAATCGTCAGTGCACTACATAATCGTCAGTGCACTACATAATCGTCAGTGCACTACATAATCGTCAGTGCACTACATAATCGTCAGTGCACTCAAATCGTCAGTGCACTCAAATCGCGTGACCACATGCAGTCACTACATAATCGTCAGTGCACTACATAATCGTCAGTGCACTACATAATCGTCAGTGCACTACATAACCACAGGGGTCTTTGTGACGTAGAGGTTAGGTGTTCGCCTCTAGTGCCAAAGATTCCTGGTTCGTTCCCTCGTGGAGACCTTTCTTCCAGAGATCCCTGATCTCCGTGTAGGTAAGATCGAGTTTCTAGTCCTATCGGAGACAGGCGATAAAACGTAGGTCACGTATTCAATTTGAGCACATGACAGAAACAGTTTCAGTACAAAATCAAGAAGAGCAGGTTGAAAAGCCGTTGCTCTTGACAAAATTAATTAGAAACATATTTAAAATACAATTTCTATAAAATACCGTCACCATCTTCGAAATTACATCGGGTGACCGTCGCCGATACTACGGAGTTCCCGCACTTCAGCTAATATCTTCCTGTGTAAGAAAGAAAACGGAACACACATGGTTACTCACCTATTTGCAATGATGATGGTTATATCAATCAATCGAGCGACGAAGAGACGTGGCAATCGTAGGGAGGAGCGTACCAACCAAATGTGCAGAAAAACGTGAAAGCCCAGCAGAGGCTTGAATCCAGTGCGCATTTTCCCTGGCAGAGAACCACTACTGCCTTGTAGTTAAAATGGGGACAATCAGAGGCTTGCGGTGTAAACCGTAGGCAAAACTGGACGACAGATAAACCAAATTGTCCAAAAAAGACCGGTAACCTGGGCAGATGATGCTTATCAACCACGGAGGGTAGGTTGTCTAAGGGTAGCTTCCTTAAAAGACAATAGCAACATGCTGCCTTGCAGGTCGGCTGGAGACAGCCAAATGCTGACGGAGAGCAAATCCAGTAAACGCTTGTTGAAATCGAACTAATCACAGAAGGATAAGCACAGAGCTCCAAATCGAACTGAAGATGTGATTGTATCATACCTGTTCTTTGTGTTAGGCTGTTTATTTATTTAAAAAAAGGATGATCAAAATGGCAGAAAAGAACGATCGAGAAGAAGAGAAGAAGAAAGAATATTAATCAATGAATTAATCAATTAAATCAGAAATCGTGCCATGATTTCGTTAGTATTCGAACAATGGGATTCACGCAAGACTCAATGCGTATTCCTTCTCACTTTGTATGATATTGGAAGATAACTATATGAGTAAAATATCAATTATCTGGTTTAGGTGACATCGATATGTGTTTAGCTTCCTAACTGATAGTAGCCTGCTATTAGAGAGTACGGATGAGATTAATTTATAGCTTTTCCAGAAATATGAATATGCTGGTAGCGAGATCATGCAAACTCTTCAATCAATCAATCAAGTTCCATGCGTGTCGGTGTAGGTGATCATGTCTCTCTGCTTGGTGCATATACTCAGTTCTGACGTCCATCTTGTGTCGAACCATGATGTCAGGCCATCCAGCATCTTATCCCTCTGTCGTCCAAGATCTCTCCTTCACTGAATTTTACCTGTTGTCACCAAATGTGCATATTCTTACCTGAATCTAGTCACAAGGCTATGTGGCTAAGTGGTTAAGCCCTTGCCTTTGGAGTCGAACGTCGTGGGTTCAAATCCGCGCCCTCCATTCTGTTCATGAATGTATTTTTTTCTTAGTATGAATACAATGATGAGCATGATGGCACAAGGCCCTATACCACATATTTAAAATTCTAAGAATATTGCATTCCAAGATTTTGTTTGAGTGTTTTAAATCTTCGTCTTATCTTCAATAATACAAATAAAAATGTTGAATCTATCCCACAATAAAGAACTTTTGAGGGTACATACTACCAGGGACGTGTCTTGTTTTGATACAGAGAAGCGGCCGCATCAGGCAGAACGGTAAGGGGGCGACATAATCAGCGAAATCAAAATACAATTTGAATCATTCAATAATTAAAAATCTTTACACGACGCTTTTCTATATTGGTCTATGTTATTCCGATATTGATGTATACGATTTATGATTTATCGCACGCCTTTGCCTAAGCGCTTTATGTAGCCGTCGTGTCCAGTTTCTGGTGCAGGTGCGTCGTTGGCTAGAGCTCGCCGAAAGACTTTAAATGAAAAAAACATTTAAGAGTCGGCATATCGAAAACTTGAATCATACTGAGAGAATATACCGCACGGCTCTGCATGCTACATGGCTCCAGATATCGCATTTTGAAACAAAAACTTGTTTTGATAGAAGAGTGGGATAGGCCCTTCTTCCACTAAGCTCTTCAATTGCCCATTATTGTTTTAATTATCCATTTGCTTTCTCTACTTCTCCTAGATTGTCCAGACACGTTGTATGGTCCATTGTGTAAAATAGAATGTTCTTTAATGTGTTTCCAAAACGCATGTGACTCTGTGACTGGAGAATGTTATTTGTGTGTTGATGGTTACCAAGGAGATACGTGTTTAAAATGTAAGAGGTTCTCACTTTTTATATAGTTTATTATTTCTTGTTGACATGTCAAATATGATACCTTGTTTAGTATTTAAAGAAGCGTGTACTATCGTCAGTGTGTTGCCGAATCTCTCAAAAGAAGTCAAGAATAGTAACACTGCCATCAACAAACGCATGTCGTAAGAGGCGACAAGAGAAGTCAAGAATAGTAACACTGCCATCAACAAACGCATGTCGTAAGAGGCGACAAGAGAAGTCAGGAATAGTAACACTGCCATCAACAAACGCATGTCGTAAGAGGCGACAAGAGAAGTCAGGAATAGTAACACTGCCATCAACAAACGCATGTCGTAAGAGGCGACAAGAGAAGTCAAGAATAGTAACACTGCCATCAACAAACGCATGTCGTAAGAGGCGACAAGAGAAGTCAAGAATAGTAACACTGCCATCAACAAACGCATGTCGTAAGAGGCGGTAAGAGAAGTCAAGAATAGTAACACTGCCATCAACAAACGCATGTCGTAAGAGGCGACAAGAGAAGTCAAGAATAGTAACACTGCCATCAACAAACGCGTGTCGTAAGAGGCGACAAGAGAAGTCAAGAATAGTAACACTGCCATCAACAAACGCATGTCGTAAGAGGCGACAAGAGAAGTCAAGAATAGTAACACTGCCATCAACAAACGCATGTCGTAAGAGGCGACAAGAGAAGTCAAGAATAGTAACACTGCCATCAACAAACGCATGTCGTAAGAGGCGACAAGAGAAGTCAAGAATAGTAACACTGCCATCAACATACGCATGTCGTAAGAGGCGACAAGAGAAGTCAAGAATAGTAACGCTGCCATCAACAAACGCATGTCGTAAGAGACGATTGAGGTAGGGTCCTAGACAAGCTATTCTTGTAAACAGAAATCGGATCAGCAGGTTTACTTGTAGACGCATGACTGGCACAACGTACAATCGCTCTTAGGCTCGGATCACATACAAATCACAAAGAGTAGTTAACAGGTAGTCAATGTGGAACGTTCGAAGAAGAAAGAAGAGCAAAGAATTGAAGCTAATCAACCATTTAATGAAACGTGTGATGTACGTGTAATCATCATTAATTTGAGCAAAACTAACAAATGTATACTAATTGTACATCACAGAAATACAATGTTGTTGACTGAGATGAACAGACATTTCTTTATTTACATATTGTTTTACTCAGGGGCTTTTGAAATACTACGTATATATAATATATGGCACAACATACAATAACAACAGAGTTGTAGTATTGTATTGTAATATTATCAATCAATATTTGATTTGTTTACACTCATAATCCCCTTAAATTGAATTGCTCGTCTTGGCAATTATGAAACTGTGGGTACAAACAATTACAAGAAAACAAGCTCAAACATATATATATAAATATATATATATAAATATAATCCATATATATATATATATATATACAGTGGCGTTCGTGGTCATTTTGGTGGTGGGGCCAGACAAAAATTTAGGAAAAATCATGATTTTTAGGCTAGGTTTATATTTTAGTATTTACTATTATTTGTCTATTCCGCGAAGTTATTCCCCCTTTACTATAATGATCTGGCGCCGCATACGCAAATAACAAACGGGACAACGTTGCGCCAGGGTAAGTGAGCTGGCACTAATCAAGATCCTACTCCACCTCCTCGTGGTGACCCTTGAAATAGATAAAAGATCATGTCTGGCTAAGTGGGTAAGGATCGAGAGAGAGCTACTCTGGTATAGGTAATAAAGCAAACGCAGACACGCCTCTTGGGTCCTAAATACTAGTGAATGCACTCATCTTCTAACGATGTCTAACGAAAAAAGTTGCATAAATGCAAAAGCAAATGTAAGAAGTAACAATGTAGGAGTCGGGTGTAAGCGTATACTCTCCTCCTAAATCAATGGTCAACCATAATTGCCAGCTCTCATTGCAAAAAGCCGGGCACTCTCCCCCACACACTATAGGCAAAATGGTGAAAACTCATAATTCCTGGGGTTCAACAACTAAAATATATACCATATAACTAAGGTACAAAAGAGATCTCTACAACCTACCGCTGACCACAGTCCTTCCCCGTGAAATAGCAAACAATAAAACCAAAAAACTTAGCTTTTCCTCACTGACAGTTAACCGCGATTTTTTACTAAACCACTTATTATTGAAAATCCTCTTTTTCTTGCCACTTGTTGCACATATACAGAGCTATTTGGCTGATGTGCACATAGCCGTTTAATTTCAAGCTTTTCTTCTATCTTTAACGAAGGAAACGAATTTCGTAATAAATAATCCATTTGATTCATTTTGAATTTCGAGTACGCCACAACTTCAAAAGTAGGTCACAGCTTGTTAACCTCAAACGTAGGTCACAGCTTGTTAACCTCAAACGTGTGTGCGTTGTAGAGACATGTGTACATTGAATACGAAACGGACGATTACCGTTAACGATTATAATAATAATTAGTTACATATTTCTATTAATGCATATCCTTTTCTACTATTTTTGATATAATTTGTGATTCAATCGATAATTATACAAAGTACTATTTAATCAATAGTCGTCTTTTAACTGTTAATTTGTTGATCGCGTAGGAATTTAGCTTCCGGGGAATAAAAGGACAGTAGCGGTCAAAGGTCAGAGGTCACAATGTTACATCGTCAGTAGAGAATTTTAAAACGACCCGATAAAACATAGTACACTGATATATACGTCAAGCATTTTAGAAAGCTAAATTTGAGACCGTATATAATATTTTAAAAATAATAATGTTTATATATTATTATGATTGTTATATTATTATGATATAATATTTATATTTTAGTGTTAAATATTCAACTTTCAAAGCTAATCAGTGTCAAGTTAACAATAATAATTACGAACAAAATAAAAAAAAAATAATATGGACACTTTAATTATATTTGGTTTGGTAGGCCTGTTCTTACTGTCCCTAATGACCATGGGTGTATACTAATTAGAGGAAAAATATGCTGAATTTTAGAGTTCAAAATGTGTGTGATATTTTATCGTTATCTATCAACTTTCAAAGCTAATCAGTATCCTGTTGAAAGTAATAATTATAAACAAATAATGTCTGAAATAATAAGTACACCTTACTCAATATTTTTGGTGGGGCCTGGTCTCACTGGCCCTTAATGACGAGCCGCCCCTGTATATATATATATAAGAATCAGTTGAATGACATTGTATGTCTGTCTATATTGTTTGAAGATATTTGGAGACATCCTACAGACTTGAAATTCGGCAAGAAGGTAGCTTTCAGAGATACGAAAAGGGAAAAATTATCATACCGAACTATTTTTCCTTTCTATAACCATATTCCAACTTAACGCACATTCTGCGTATAAATCGCCGAAAATGGCTATCCATGTTTTCACGACTTTTCCGGTCACGTGATCATGTTATTACTTTCGGCGAAACGCGTAATAACAAAGTGCGATAGTTTTACATACTCCAAAAACAATGACAATACACAGCACACGGCGTCATATTTGCATTGAGATACCGCTCTTTTAGTAATTTGCACTACTTTTTTCAGCGCAGTCCGTGACGGTAAATAAATTTCACACAAGTCAGCCATTGTGTTTTTCGATCGAATCGATGAAACAGCGCGTAAACAATTGCTTCATATGAAATATGTGTCATTCATATAGTAAAACCGATTGTTCTACGTGTAACTGTAACATATTCTACAGATCTGGAAAATTCTATGATTATATGTTAAGTAGAAGCTATTTTGAACGAAATTTTTTTCGATGGTCACTACCATTATTTTGGAACTTTGAAAATTTCGCTTGGGTACTACCCATAAACATCGTATTTACGTGAAACGACATTATAAACTTCTCTTTACTCGTAAATTTTCATTACTAGAAACATTTTCTCTCTTCTAAGGGCAACTTTACGTCTGCACGGCGTCAATAATCTACCAGACTTACCATTTCTCAGTGCTACGAAGCCGGTTTGCTTTTGACGTCCATAACAACAGCTGCAGTTTGTGATCTTCTCGTGAATTCTTTTCGTCATTTTACTTGTGTCAACGATATCCAGCAATGCTAAATACAAATTTTTAATTTTCTTTTTATATTTCGAACATTATTTATGCCTTTCAGTTGACTTTTGTATCGAGTATCAACGGTAATATTAAATATACCACACTAGATCTAGCTGTCCAAAGTGAACCATTCGTCAGCGATAGACAGCAATAAATAATGACTGGACCGATCTTTATCGTACACTATTCAGATTTACTTGAGAAGTCTCATATTATTGTATTGTGATTTCAGAATTAAAATAACTAGTGAATCATTTCAGTATTCTGTTAATTGTCTTTCTTAATTATAGGCATTTCATGTTTAAAAGTTGTGCCATTTAAATTGCACTCATTGCTTAGCTGCAATCAGCTGTAATGAAGCTTTGTGACAAAATATAGTCTAGTAGCAATTTCAAATGTAACTATTGCAAGATCATCTACATTTTCTTTTTATGTAAACTTCTTCTGTGACTTTCAATTTGTTAGTGGTTAACCTAAATGTGATTATTTATATTTACTCCACATATAAAATGATTTACCAAAAAGTATTCAGCATGTTTGCATGTGAGATGTGCATACATAAGTAAATATATAAAACACACTATTCAAAGAGTCACCCAGAACAGCACAACATATTGCAGATAAATCAAGAAATATATGAATACAAAAATTAACCTCTGATGCTAGAGTGAATAATTTACCAATATGCTTTTATTATTTTCTAAATTGTTTTGGTTGTGTGGAACATATAATGTTCGTCAATCAAATACGATTATAACCACATAGTTATTTCATCCAACAAACAAAATGTAGTATCAGTCAATGGACACGTAGGTGACTTGTCAGTCCGATGCGTGCCTTGAAGAGTCGTGGACAGTGTGGGCATGAGATTGTTGCTACAGTCTGGGACTCGTGTGCACTGGCCTTTCTCTTTTGTCTGCGCAGTACTAATGCTGCTTGACGTGCTGCCTCACAGGATTTTGCATCCTTTCGTAGGAGTGAACGCCAGGATGTTCGGTCCCGTGCAGCTTTTCCCAGGTATCAATCTTGATTTCGAAGGATTTTAGAGAGGACTTGAGTCTTTGAATCTCTTTTTTTGGCCCCCTCGGGAGCGTTTGCCACTCGACATTTCACTGTAGAATAGTATCTTTGGCATCCTGTGATCAGGCATGCGGACGAGATGTCCTGCCCAGCGAAGTTGGTGTTTCATAAGTATGGTGTTAATACTGGGAATACCAGCTCTGTCAAGAACAGTGGTATCTGGGATCTTGTCTTGCCACTTGATTTGATTTTCAGCAGCTTTCTTAGACAATTTGTGTGAAAATGGTTCAGCTTCTTAGCATGACTGGTGTAAACAGTCCATGTCTCACTGGCATATAGCAGTACTGGGAGTACTGCAGCTCTGTATACATTTAGCTTGGTCTGAAGATTGATACCACTCCTATGCCAGACATTGGCGTACAATCTACCAAACGAACTGCTAGCCATGGATATTCTGGAGTTCACCTCATCATCTATGTTTACATTTTGTGAAAGTGTGCTGCCCAGGTATGTGAACCTATGTGCAGCTTTCAGTTTGGTACCATTTATCATAATCATAGGTTCCTTGTAGTCGTTGCCAGGGGCTGGTTGATACATCACTTCAGTTTTCTCCGTAACATATAATGAGCACTAGATCAACAGTTTCAATAAATAATATTCATTATGATCTCCCCATGCAACTGACTTCAACCTTGCAATAACATTAAATATATTTATTACTTTATTTTTAAAAACTAGAGATAGAGGTTGTGTGAATAATTTACTCAGAAAGTGTTAAAGCTTGACCATCATTGCAAGACTAAGGTCAATGCATGGGAAATTAGAAAGGATATTATTCAATGAAATTGTTGATCTAGTAGTCAATACATTTTTAAAACAATCAAGAAAGGTTTTGACAATAATGAAAACACACTGGTAAATCATTTACCTGTACTTCAACTATATAGAAATTAGAATTTGTACAAAGATCTGATTTGCTGTATCATTGTGTTTACTGTACCTTTGATTAATCAATTTTACTCAAAGCTCAGGTTCTACACAAAACTTTCAATGACATAAATTGTGCTTGTTCAATGTATGTTCATATAGAAGACATGATGCAGTATTTTCGTCACTAATTATCACATTTAGTTCAACCACTAACAAATTAAAAGTCACAGAAGAAGTTTACATAAAAAAGAAAATGTAGATGATCTTGCAATAGTTACATTTGAAATTGCTACTAGACTATATTTTGTCACAAAGCTTCATTACAGCTGATTGCAGCTAAGCAATGAGTGCAATTTAAATGGCACAACTTTTAAACATGAAATGCCTATAATTAAGAAAGACAATTAACAGAATACTGAAATGATTCACTAGTTATTTTAATTCTGAAATCACAATACAATAATATGAGACTTCTCAAGTAAATCTGAATAGTGTACGATAAAGATCGGTCCAATCATTATTGCCGTCTATCGCTGACGAATGGTTCACTTTGGACAGCTAGATCCAGTGTGGGATATTTAATATTACCGTTGATACTCGATACAAAAGTCAACTGAAAGGCATAAATAATGTTTGAAATATAAAAAGAAAATTAAAAATTTGTATTTAGCATTGCTGGATATCGTTGACACAAGTAAAATGACGAAAAGAATTCACGAGAAGATCACAAACTGCAGCGGTTGTTATGGACGTCAAAAGCAAACCGGCTTCGTAGCACTGAGAAATGGTAAGTCTGGTAGATTATTGACGCCGTGCAGACGTAAAGTTGCCCTTAGAAGAGAGAAAAATGTTTATAGTAATGAAAATTTACGAGTAAAGAGAAGTTTATAATGTCGTTTCACGTAAATACGATGTTTATGGGTAGTACCCAAGCGAAATTTTCAAGGTTCTAAAATAATGGTAGTGACCATCAAAAAAAATTTCGTTTAAAATAGCTTCTACTTAACATATAATCATAGAATTTTCCAGATCTCTAGAATATGTTTCAGTTACAGGTAGAACAATCGGTTTTACTATATGAATGACACATATTTCATATGAAGCAATTGTTTACACGCTGTTTCATCGATTCGATCGAAAAACACAATGGCTGACTTGTGTTCCGTCGCGGACTGCGCTGAAAAAAGTAGGACAAATTACTAAAAGAGCGGTGTGGTACGCCGTGAACAACGTTTCGACCAACAAGGCCTTTATCAAGCAAACAACACAACAAAGTGACGAATGTTACAGCACACTAAATACAGACTTTGACAAAGATATTGCAACAAAATTATTACTTTCCGTATTATTATTACATAACGTATTTTAAACACATTTATTTATAAGTTTCTGTAGGATAGTTGGTAATGTGTCTGCCTACATTGCAGAAGATATGCGCTACATGCGCTCGATTTACGTTTGGAAAAATGTTTTTTTTTTTTTTTAAACACGTCGATAACTTAATAATCTTAATAAATTTAAATTGCCAATTTTTTTTTTTAAAACTGCCACGGGAATTCAATTGCATCAGATTTTACTGGCAATCGAAATGAGAGACAGTTTATGTGGGCTCAAAAGATCAGCGTTAAAGGATAACAAATGTAACTTTAAAAGTGGTGAAATATTACAATTAGATTTAAACTAAATTCAGCTTTCACTAAATTCTGTTGTATCAGATTTTACTGGCAATCGAAACGAGGAACACTTTAAATTGTTATTTGTCAACTTTCACGGGAACGGGAATTCTTTTGTATCAGGTTTTACTGGCCGATGCTTGGTGGAGAAAAACGTACTGTTTTTAATGGGGAAGTAGCCGATTTTGAAGCAACGTGGCATGTTTCTTTAAACACGTCTCAGCTCGGCTAATTTTATTCTTTTTTAAGACATCTATTAGCTATCTATGTGAACAAATTTCATTAGCCAAATGTTATTTTTCAACTTTCACCGGAATTAAATTGTATCAGGTTTTACTGGCAATCAGAATGATGGACAGTTATGTGGTCTCGGAAGATCAGCGGTAAAGGATACACAATTAACTTTAAAAGTGGTGAAATATTGCAGCTAGATTGAAACTAAATTCAACTTTCATGGGAACGGAAATTCTTTTGTATCAGGTTTTACTGGCAATCGGAATGAGGGACATTTCAAATTGTTATTTGTCAACTTCAAGGGAACGGGAATTCTGTTGTATCATCTTTTACTGGCAATCGGAATGAGGGACTTTTAATCTTATGTGGCCAACCGACAAAGTTTTCAAACTTTCATGGAGGCAAAGCGTATTGTTTTTTATGGGAAAATAGCCGATTTTGAAGCAACGGGGCATGTTTTTTATAAGACTTTACAAATAGATTTAAATTGAATTCCCCGTGCGAAGAACGGGTATATCTGCTAGTATATATATTGTATGTTCTAAACGACTGTGCTAGGGTGATATGTATTTGGAGAATATAACAGAGAAAAATGACTGCTGCTGACGCCGGACAACGTGGACATAACAGAGAGTTTTTCAGGATTGCTGTCACGGGAGCCAAGTTAGGAAGAGACAAGCTACTTGATGATGATGATGATGATGAACAGAGAAAACATATCAATGTCTGGCAATACTGATGTGTTTCTATAAAATAACTCTTGGTTCCTCAAAAGCTAATCTGATTTGATGCTAATCAGACACAAGAAACATATGTCCCATTGACTGCGGATGTACTCTCAAACAAGAAACATATGTCCCATTGACTGCGGATGTACTCTCAAACAAGAAACATATGTCCCATTGACTGGATGTACTTCAAACAAGAAACATATGTCCCATTGACTGAGGATGTACTCTCAAACAAAACTATGTCCCATTGACTGCGGATGTACTCTCAAACAAGAAACATATGTCCCATTGACTGCGGATGTACTCTCAAACAAGAAACATATGTCCCATTGACTGCGGATGTACTCTCAAACAAGAAACATATGTCCCATTGACTGCGGATGTACTCTCAAACAAGAAACATATGTCCCATTGACTGCGGATGTACTCTCAAACAAGAAACATATGTCCCATTGACTGCGGATGTACTCTCAAACAAGAAACATATGTCCCATTGACTGCGGATGTACTCTCAAGATGTGTACATTCTTTCAAAGAAAACAGTACAATGTTCGAGTCCTAAATACAGCGATGTATGCATCTCAGTATTCCCTTCTTCGTCTTCTTGCATTTGCCCGCTTTGAATTCAGGCGTACTCAGGCGCTTGGTATGGCACATCTGACTGATATTTGTGTGAAGGCCTGCGTTCCTTTTTATCAGTGTGCCCCACCATACAGGAGTGCCTTCTCCAACTTCAGAGGTAATTATTCCCTTCTCAGATATGTGGTTTCTTATATAGACTATGAATAAGTTAAATATCTCTAAGTATTCTCTTCTCAGATATTTAGTTTCTTATATAGACTAGGAATAAGTTAAATATCTCTAAGTATTCCCTTCTCAGATATTTAGTTTCTTATATAGACTAGGAATAAGTTAAATATATCTAAGTATTCTCTTCTCAGATATGTGGTTTCTTATATAGACTAGGAATAAGTTAAATATCTCTAAGTATTCCCTTTTCAGATATGTGGTTTCTTATATAGACTAGGAATAAGTTAAATATCTCTAAGTATTCTCTTCTCAGATATTTAGTTTCTTATATAGACTAGGAATAAGTTAAATATCTCTAAGTATTCTCTTCTCAGATATTTAGTTTCTTATATAGACTAGGAATAAGTTAAATATCTCTAAGTATTCTCTTCTCAGATATTTAGTTTCTTATATAGACTAGGAATAAGTTAAATATCTCTATATATTCCCTTCTCAGATATTTGGTTTCTTATATAGACTAGGAATAAGTTAAATATATCTAAGTATTCCCTTTTCAGATATGTGGTTTCTTATATAGACTAGGAATAAGTTAAATATCTCTATATATTCTCTTCTCAAATATTTAGTTTCTTATATAGACTAGGAATAAGTTAAATATCTCTAAGTATTCCCTTCTCAGATATTTAGTTTCTTATATAGACTAGGAATAAGTTAAATATCTCTAAGTATTCTCTTCTCAGATATTTAGTTTCTTATATAGACTAGGAATAAGTTAAATATCTCTAAGTATTCCCTTCTCAGATATTTAGTTTCTTATATAGACTAGGAATAAGTTAAATATCTCTAAGTATTCCCTTCTCAAATATTTGATTTCTTATATAGACTAGGAATAAGTTAAATATATCTAAGTATTCTCTTCTCAGATATGTGGTTTCTTATATAGACTAGGAATAAGTTAAATATCTCTAAGTATTCCCTTTTCAGATATGTGGTTTCTTATATAGACTAGGAATAAGTTAAATATCTCTAAGTATTCTCTTCTCAGATATTTAGTTTCTTATATAGACTAGGAATAAGTTAAATATCTCTAAGTATTCTCTTCTCAGATATTTAGTTTCTTATATGACTAGGAATAAGTTAAATATCTCTAGTATTCTCTTCTCAGATATTTAGTTTCTTATAGACTAGGAATAAGTTAAATATCTCATATATTCCTTCTCAGATATTTGGTTTCTTATATAGACTAGGAATAAGTTAAATATATCTAAGTATTCCCTTTTCAGATATGTGGTTTCTTATATAGACTAGGAATAAGTTAAATATCTCTATATATTCTCTTCTCAAATATTTAGTTTCTTATATAGACTAGGAATAAGTTAAATATCTCTAAGTATTCCCTTCTCAGATATTTAGTTTCTTATATAGACTAGGAATAAGTTAAATATCTCTAAGTATTCTCTTCTCAGATATTTAGTTTCTTATATAGACTAGGAATAAGTTAAATATCTCTAAGTATTCCCTTCTCAGATATTTAGTTTCTTATATAGACTAGGAATAAGTTAAATATCTCTAAGTATTCCTTCTCAAATATTTGATTTCTTATATGACTAGGAATAAGTTAAATATCTCTAATATTCCTTTCTCAGATATTGGTTCTTATATGAACTAGGAATAAGTTAAATATCTCTAAGTATTCCCTTCTCAAATATTTGATTTCTTATATAGACTATGAATAAGTTAAATATCTCTAAGTATTCCCTTCTCAGATATTTAGTTTCTTTATGAACTAGAATAAGTTAAATATCTCTAAGTATTCCCTTCTCAAATATTTGGTTTCTTATATAGACTATGAATAAGTTAAATATATCTAAGTATTCCCTTCTCAGATGTTTGGTTCCTTATATAGACTATGAATAAGTTAAATATCTCTAAGTATTCTCTTCTCAGATATGTGGTTTCTTATATAGACTAGGAATAAGTTAAATATCTCTAAGTATTCCCTTCTCAGATATTTGGTTTCTTATATAGACTAGGAATAAGTTAAATATCTCTAAGTATTCCCTTCTCAGATATTTGGTTTCTTATATGAACTAGGAATAAGTTAAATATCTCTACATATTCCCTTCTCAGATATTTGGTTTCTTATATAGACTAGGAATAAGTTAAATATCTCTTTGCGGTGTCGGTAGGTGGAACAGACACCAGAACATATCCTGCACGAATGTCTACTCACGTGAGAACTGAAAAGCAACACGTGACCAAACAAATTTGACCTAAAAACTAAACTTTGGGGAAACCTGACAGACCTAAAGCTCATTGCCCAATTTGTGATACACGGTAAACTAAGCGTATGACTAGAGATCGCTGAAGAAACAGAAATATATTTGGTTGCATCAAGCTGAAGCTTACACCTGTCATTTCATAATAGCATCGTTTACTATTTTTTACTACTTTGATAAATAATCTTTTCTTGTACCAACATGTTATGCTTAATACGAGTCTTCTTTCTTTTCTAATTCATTTCTATTATTATCTTATCGTTCTTTTTGCAATTAGCAATCACAAGTAGTTTGACATTATCGGATGCAGATATCAGTAATGCAAGTCAGTTTTCAATGGACAAGTTTACATTTAAGAATGTCTATTATATTTTCTTCTAGCATGTGAAAATGGAACTTTTGGAACAGACTGTAAATACAACTGTTCTGTGCACTGTTCTGATGTTTGTCATCACGTAACAGGAAACTGCTCTTGTCAAGATGGTTATGTCGGAGCACAGTGTACAGGTTATATCTTATACAACTTATATATATGCATATACATATAGTATGTCATTTAACATACTTGTACGTGCACACACAAATAACATATTTATTTATCTATCTTTTACTCTTAGAATTAACACATTAGACTAACGTTTTTAAGTGCTGGAATTTTAGAATACACTTTTCAATGGAGTAACTCACTACTATTTAATATATCAGATTGTGAAGAGTTGAAAGCTTTCTTTTATAAAACATGAGGTTTCAGAGATCGGGTACTAGAGCTCAGGAAGATCAAGAAAAGATGGATTGACAATATCAAGAAAACACTACATAAACACGAATATAACACAACAAGGGCAATTAATCTGGCCCTAGAACGCAAATTAAAGCTCCAATCCTAAAGTAACGCAGGAGTGGACAACCAACTACATCTTCCACCTGGGAATAGACAATAGATAAAATGAGGTTTCAGACGAAAAAGAAGCTGTACAGATGCAATATTCACCTTAAGACAACTGATGGAAAGCGCAATCGGATATAACAAGACATGTAGTGTGACATTTATAGTCCAGGAAAAAGCCATCGACAAAGTCGATAGAAACAAACTATGGCATTGTCTAAGAAAATATGGAATCAGCAAACGTCTCAACAAGGTCTGCAAGAGCTTATACATTTCAAGTAAAAGTTACATAAGAACAAAATTGGGACATCAAAAACATTCATAGTAAATTCCTGAGTTAGACAAGAATTTGTGCTCTCCCCACTGCTGTTTGCTGCCTGTGTTCTGTCGGGGCCCTCAAGCCTGAGTTAGACAAGAATTTGTGCTCTCCCCACTGCTGTTTGCTGCCCGTGTTCTGTCGGGCCCAAGCCTGAGTTAGACAAGAATTTGTGCTCTCCCCACTGCTGTTTGCTGCCCGTGTTCTGTCGGGGCCCTCAAGCCTGAGTTAGACAAGAATTTGTGCTCTCCCCACTGCTGTTTGCTGCCTGTGTTCTGTCGGGGCCCTCAAGCCTGAGTTAGACAAGAATTTGTGCTCTCCCCACTGCTGTTTGCTGCCCGTGTTCTGTCGGGGCCCTCAATGGAAGGAAAGGATAGTAAAACACTGCGCTCTACAAGGCATGTCGTAAGAGGCGCTAAGGGATGGGGGCTATGAAAGCTACCCTAGTAAATAAATATCGTCGCAGAAATCGGATGTGCTGACCATCTTGTAGGC
Source organism: Arion vulgaris (assembly GCA_020796225.1). NCBI lineage: Eukaryota > Metazoa > Mollusca > Gastropoda > Stylommatophora > Arionidae > Arion > Arion vulgaris. The sequence goes on from CM036764.1 coordinate 15,069,722, forward strand.
CTATAACTAGCACAACGTACAATCGCGTTTAAGATCGGATCACATTATAAATCAGAAAGAGTGGTTAACAAGTGGTTAACAAGTGGTTAACAAGTGGTTAACAAGTGGTTAATATCAGCGTTCGAAGAAGATGACTACATATTCTAAGGCATAACTATATTTAGGACTCAGGTATTTTCAAGTGAATGCTTCACTGTGAAAACGTATTGGGACCACATTGCTTCAGGCATTTTGTTTCGAATAAAAGTACAATTCTCAATACAATATGGAGCGTCTAGCCGAATCTCTTAGAGGGATGGCTCTCATGCGGAAACTTGGGTTCAATCCCCGGGAAATCCACTGAGATTTTTTATGTCGGGGCGTAAAGAAAAATTAAAACATGAACAATTTCACGACCACTGCACTAGCCGTGCGAAATTAAATTCTACAGGCACATATACCTTCTGCACTACATAACCTAAAACGTGGTATTACAGGGAGCAACAATTTTTTTTAATTTCTTTAAAAATTATAGTTCTTGAACTAATCGCGTAAAAAAATAATAAATAAAAATTCCTCTCTTACCGTTATACGTTACATAGGGCCTGCAAGTAATTTCTCCACACCGTTCTATCATGGGCAATTCGCTCAATCTCCTCCATGGAACTGAGACCAATATTTCTTGCCTCTCTCAGCAAATTTCGTTTCAGGGTCTCCTATGCCACCCCTCTATCGTCAACCCTTTGCATCCCACTTTAATGCCTCCTTTGATACTCGTTGATCATTTCTCCTCAAGGTGTGCCCAACATATCTCCATCTTCTCTTTCTTATAACAGTTGTCACTAGTGGTTGACCAGAAATGTCTCTGATTTCATCACTTCTTCTGAATTCGTTCCATTTTATATTCATTATTTTTCGCAATCTATTTTACAATGCATTCAACTTGCTTTCTATATTTTTAGTCATTTTCCAACTCTCGCTGCATATGTTAGGATTGATGCAACATTTGAAATGAAAATTTGTAATTTAGTTTTAATATTATAGAACTTGCAGTTCCATATTTTATTTAGACTTTTAAAAGTTGATGTTGCTTAGCCAATTCGTATCATAATTTCTTTTTCAACATTTCCTGTGCAATCAAAATTGTTACCCAAATAGGTGAACTGTTCTGTTATTTTTATCATTATAATGAAATCGCGTAAAGCAAACTTTCATTTCAATTACTTTTTTCCAAGAGACCGTCTTCTGAAACAGATATCAATATTATTATTAAATCTTTGTTTACAAATGTACATTACATCAGACAGCGGTGTAATCTTCTCTCGATATTCCTTTCTTTCATATTTATTTGTCTTCAAGTGGGGGTGGGGCCGGAGCCCATGTCTCAAAGTGGTCCTCTTTTAGCTACTGTCGGCTCTGTTGGTTCTTGGAAAGCCAGTGGAGAAAATCGACAGACATACACTATTTCACAACTCTCAATTATGCAAAGGCAGACAGAGGGGACAACGGAGCATGTCCTGCAAGACTCTTCTCTCATGTTTGATTTGAGAAGCAACACTGTCAAGCTGAAAACTAAGCTTTAGGGAAACCTGAGAGACCTGAAGCTGATTGCCCAGTTTGTGGCCCACAGTAAGAGCACGAGCAGAGATTGAAGAAGAAAAATGTTGATGCTTACAACTGTCATTTTCTAATAGCGTGGTTCAATATTTTTTACTTCTTTGATGAATATTTTTTTTTGTACCAACATGTTATGCTTAATACCAGTGTTCCGTCTTGTCTAATTCTTTTCTATTATTATCTTATTATTCTTTTTGCAATAAGCAATCACAAGTAGTTTGGCATTATCGGATGCAGATATTAGTAATGCAAGTCAGTTTTCAATGGACAAGTTTACATTTAAGAATGTCTATTATATTTTCTTCTAGCATGTGAAAATGGAACTTTTGGAACAGACTGTAAATACAACTGTTCTGTGCATTGCAAAGATGTTTGTCATCACGTAACAGGAAACTGCTCTTGTCAAGATGGGAATGTCGGAGCACAGTGTACAGGTTATATCTTATACAACTCATATATATGCATATACATATAGTATGTCATTTAACATACTTGTACGCGCACACACAAACAACATTTATATATAAATATATTTTTGAAGTATGTTTGGAGGAATCAGATCTTTGATTGGAAACATGTCATTATTCACCTGCTAGTCTACAAACCGACTTTCTTTCAGTTACTCTCCGTTGTATCTCAGACACTTTTCGCACCGGTCAAACCATTTCTTTTTTGTTTCAGGAGTGTGATAAAAGCAAGCTACATACGGGGAACTGAGTCCGATATTTCTTGACTCTTTCATTAAAGTGTGTTTCAGGATTTCCCATCGGTGTCCTCTTTTTCTTGAACACTTTTATCTTCCACTTCAATGCAGGCTTTGTTAATTTTTCATCATTTTTTCTTGGTATGCCCAACTTATTTCCATCTTCTTCTATAACAGTTGTTACTGTACTTATATATATATATATATGTTGTGTGTGTTTGTGATTGTACATATGTGTGTGTGTCTGAGAGAGATAGATAGAAATAGAGAGATAGAAAAGAGATAAAGATAGAAAATAGATAGATAGATAGATAGATAGATAGATAGATAGATAGATAGATAGATAGATAGATAGATAGATAGATAGATAGATAGATAGATAGATAGATAGATAGATAGATAGATAGATAGATAGATAGATAGATAGATAGATAGATAGATAGATAGATTAGATAGATAGATAGATAGATAGATAGATAGATAGATAGATAGATGAGATAGATAGATAGATAGATAGATAGAAGATAGATAAGATAGATAGATAGATAGATAGATGAGATAGATAGATAGATAGATAGATGAGATGAGATGGATGATAGATAGATAGATAGATGAGATAGATGAGATAGATAGATGAGATAGATAGATGAGATGAATGAATAGATAGATAGATAGATAGATAGATAGATAGATAGATAGATTAGATAGATAGATGAGATAGATAGATAGATAGATAGATAGATAGATAGATAGATAGATAGATAGATAGATAGATAGATGATAGATAGATAGATAGATAGATAGATAGATAGATAGATAGATAGATAGATAGATAGATAGATAGATAGATAGATGATAGATAGATAGATAGATAGATGAGATAGGGTGAGATAGATAGGGTAGGATAGATAGTGATAGAGAACGAGCGAGAAAAAAACATGTTCGACACTAAATCGTTGTGGGTGTGAAAAGCAGGGTTGCCAATTGTAAATCGGCTCTTAATGCTAGATTTTAGAATTAAAAAATGCTACAAAATTCTAGCAAATGTTTTTTATAATAAGAGATAAAATGCAAAACAAATATTTTACTTACCAATTTTGTTGTATAAATTACAGTACTATAGTATTTTCATCGTAATTTGAGAAGCCAGACTGCACATCTTCTGTAGCCTTTTGAGCAATCAGACTGCACATCTGAAGTTTTTGTTGGGTCATATGAGTCCATTGTTCCAATTTTGGCGGTGACATCTTTAGGTATTTCATAGTTTTTGCAGCATTTTGATGCCTCATTAAGCCAATATTCACTGCAAGAATTTCTGAAAGCTTGGGCAGCTGCATTTTGTTTCTCATTATATTTTTCACAATATTCATGCTACTGAATAACCGTTTCACTTCAGCATTACAATTTGGTAAAATTAATAAACTTAGGGCGAAAGTTGCAAATTCTTTGAATGGGTTACCTCCCGGAGAATCTGTATAATTGAAAACTACATACCAAAATCTCTCGTTGGTTGCAATACCAGTCTATTTAACCAAATATATGCTGTTGTATTGAATCTCAATTGATGACTTCATTTCTTCATCGAAATGAAATAATTCTAGCAGGGGAATAATATGTTTCTTAATATGTGTCAATGTATTTTGTACTGAGAACAAGCTTATATTCTTCAAAATATCAATGTTTTCTGGCAGACGATTATGCAGCTCTTTGTACAGGCTAATCAAAAAGTGTTGTGCCCTTTTTCGGATGTGAGTTACTTGAGAAACTTGAATTTGTTTTGGCTAATTATCAATTACCCAACTCTTTGCTCAAATCTAGAACGCAGCTGGGGATTTGAATCCAGAAATTCTTCAATGTTAGTGTTAGGATCAAGAGGAGCAATTCTGCTTGTTAACAGTACTAATATGTTAGTGTTAGGATCAAAACACGTAATCACAATATACTGTAGTATTACAAATTACAAATACAATGACAAAATACAGCAACGTTTCGACCAACAAGGCCTTTATCAAGCAAACGAACAACAAAAGTGACAAATTTAAAAAAACAAATGGACAACCAAAAACAAACGTTTCTAATGAAAATCTGGGAATAAAACGAAAATCTGGGAATAAAAACGAATAACGAAATAAATGTAACACAAAAACAAACATAAAAACTAGAAATAGAACGGAAGAGAAACAATGAAAAATCTAGTAAATATATAACTTGAATACATGCAACATATACCAATATAGATTACAAGGCATGGGAAGAGAAAGTACTAAGAAGCATAGGATTGTAATATGTTGAGCCCACGTGATCGCAAGGTATCATACAAAGAAATCAACCGATTCTCCAGAGCAAATCGACTGCGGTCATCCGAGGAACACGATCGGATGGCTGTGACCTGGACATAGTGAGCTCCTAAATGGCCAGTATCATTGAAATGGGTGGCAACAGGGGTCACAGAGCATTGACGTATGTCGCGAAAGTGTTGGGTGAATCGGTCACTGAGTCTCTTTCCTGTCTCGCCTATATAAGCCTTGTTACACCGCTTACAGATAATGGCATAGATGAGATTATGGGTTTCGAATGTGAAACCATCGTCAATAAAAAACGTGGCTAAAGGAAAAGATACAGTACGCGTCTGTATCACATAAGCACACGTGTTGCAACGCTGAAATTTCACTTTTCAGAACCAGGTTGACACTGACCAATGAATGTCCTGACACGAGTATGTTTTCAAAGTTTTCTACTCGTAAACATGACTGGACACCCAAATTGGTGCCTCTAACGCTCTTGATCTCTACATCAAGAATACTATACATGATATTGGACTGCTCCATCCCAAACGCCTATGTCCTTCTAACATGTCACCCTTGGAGTTTCGTGCTCTATCACACCTCCGTCGACGTGATGACATTGTTATCAAACCCGCCGACAAATGCGGAGCTATAGTCGTCTGGAGCAAAGATCTTTACCTTCAGGAAGGTCAGAACCAACTGCGTGACACTCAGTTTATAAAACCAGCCCTACTGATGTCACTCTGTCTAATAATAATAAGGTTCATGAAGTCATTAAGAACTTAATTACCACGAACGACCTTCCTACTAGTGCATCATCACTCTGTGTGATTGATAGCTGTTTGGGTAAACCCGCCTTTTATATGCTCCCCACAATTCATAAACTCCACAATCCCGGTAGGCCTATCGTTTCTGCTTGCTCTTGCCCTACGGAACACATCTCCGAATTCCTTGATAGTATCTTTAATCCCATAGTCACCACACTCCCGTCATTTTTGAAAGATACGAACCACACTTTGTCTGTCTTTTCTTCCGTTGAGTTGCTACACGAAAGAACCTACCGTCTCTTCCTCCTTGATGTGTGCTCATTGTACACTTTGATACCTCATCCTGACGACCTTAAAGCTCTCCAGTTCTTTCTCGATAGGAGAACTAATCCACTTGTGTCAACTTCTGCTCTCCTTCGTCTTGCGGAACTAGTTCTCACTCTTAACTCCTTTCAGTTTAATGATCAATTCTTTGAGCAGATCAGTGGGGTTGCCATGGGTACTAAAATGGGACCTAGTTATGCTTGTCTATTCATGGGTTATCTTAAACACCTAGTATGAACTATATATGATGGCCCCCTTCCGTCTATCACATATACATTGATGACTGTATTGGCATTACTGATATGCCTGAAGCCGATTTGTCACGCTTCATTAATTTCATTAATGTTTTCAACCCTTCTATTCGTTTTACTTCTCACATCTCCACTACTTGTGTCAACTTTCTTGACATTACTATCTCCATAAGCCTATCCACTATCACTACATTAGTATATTACAAGCCTACTGATGAACATAGTTTTCTCCTTTATAGTTCTTACCATCCCCGGGCTTGTCGTGACTCTTTGCCATTCTCGCAGCTCTTGCCCCTTCGTCGCATTTGTAGCGAGGACGATGATTTTCTTGAGAGATCTCGCGAGATGCTTGATTTCTTTCGCAGGCGTCTATACCCGGAGAAGGTGCTTGTCTGGGCTATGCATCGAGTTCAGAAAATCACTCGCCAGCAGGCCCTCACCAGCCAGCATAGGACCACTAGCTCTGACAGAGTAAAACTTATCTTAACTTTTCACCCCCATAGTTCACTGTTGAACAATAATAAAATTCCGATAATAATTAAGATAATAAAAGGCATCTGTCTATCCTTAAGTCAGATACTGAGACCCGTTCTGTCTTCCCCAACTATCCTTTGGTGGCTTACAGACGGGACAGAAGTCTTATGATGTTTTGGTACACAGTCGCCTTAAGTCCAATATCCATACTCATTTTGGCACTGTTCAGTGTGACCATCGGCGTTGCAACATGTGTGCTTATGTGATACAGACGCGTACTGTATCTTTTCCTTTAGCCACGTTTCTTATTGACGATAGTTTCACATGCGAGTCCCGTAATCTTATCTATGCCATTATCTGTAAGCGGTGTAACAAGGCTTATATAGGAGAGACAGGCAAGATGTAATAGTGAGGGTCTCCCTACACTATATAGTCTTCTTCTATTTCTAATTTTTATTTTATCCTCGGTCACTGCACCAAATTGTAGCCGTGCATATCCTGTGTCACGGAAACCAGTTTGTAATAGTCTGTGTTTCACTACACTACTAATATTCTTCAGTCTGCAACAACAACTACTATCAGCACCATCTACAACTATAACATAGAATACAAATAAATGAAATGACCGTCAAATATATCGTACATCTATGTGAGAATCAAACCTGATTCTCAACTTTTATTTTTGTTATTTACTTATTTCAATATCTCATCAATGTTAATAAAAAAATAGCACATACATCAAATTATCAAAAGAAATCCTGAAAAGAAAACCAACAATTCAAAACGCATAACAATGCACATAACTTTCTTATTACACCTACTAAGTAATATTGCCAATCTTCACTAAGTGATATCTAATACCCCGACATCATATCTCTAAAATGTTCACAGTTCAACTCTACCTTGCTTGCGATGTCCTTAGAAAAAATACTTGTTCAGTCACAATACGTTATACCGCTTTATAGCTAGATTTTTGCTGTCATAATAGTACACACGAAATGTCTCTGCTAACTGGTTATAATAATGTATTCTGTAAACTGGCTGACATCTCTCTCTCATATGCTGCTATAACCTCTCTGTCTGGTCTGACCCTACCCTTTTAGTTTAGCTCTACCGCCTAGTTTTCCACTCTGAAAAGTCCTCCGGTTCTAATGTAACCGGTTCACCAATTTTTGAACAGTAACTCTCTGATTTGGTCAAAATCTTCGTGAAGTTCTGCATCTACGTCTTATTTAGGCAACACTCTATGTCAGCCGTTCTGTTGGGTTATGCGTATGGGTTTATGTTATCTATCTGACTTCGCTCTCTTGGGCTCTCTCTGTCTGAAACTCAGTTTAATTCTACTGCCTCGTTCTCTATTCCACTTATAACTCGCAGCAGAGTTGTTCTGCTCTATAATTCTTGTTACTATCTACTAAGTTCTTGTCGATAACTGTGTGAGTCTCTTATTCTAGACTACACTCCTTGACTTGTTGATTCTTTCTGTCTGTAACTGTCTTAGACTCAGACTACCTACTCTCTGTCCCTCTGCCTGAATGAGAATCGATTACCCTCACTGCCTGTCCCTGGGTACCTCTCTGTCCCTCTGTCTCTGTGTAGTGTCTCTTTCAAGTGTGTCCTATGATTCAAATCCATTCTATTTAACATATGGCATTTTTCGTTGTATCCAAATCAGTCATTCTCCTGTTAGTACACCTCACGGTCAAATCTGGTTGTTGGTTGGGAAACCCCCTAATTGATATTTGTGACCGGACACTCATCTATGGCATTTCTAGAAAACAAGAATACAATTAACCTCAACTTGGCTGCATGAGAAAGAAAAACAGGGCATAAATTTACTTCTAGTTAAGGAAAAGTCCTCTTGCTAATATATCTGGTCTGTTATTATACGTCCACAGACCAGGTATATGGTTACCCTTTGTTTCATTGAAAATACGCGCCTAGTTGAAGCTTGGGACTAAGAATAAAGGAAGAAAAAAAAACTGGTATCATATTCCCTGCTACAAAGAGGCTCAGTGACCGATTCGCCCAACACTTGCGAAATAGCCAATGCTCTGTCACCCCTGTAGCCACCCATTTCAATATACTGGCCATTTAGGAGCTCACGATGTCCAGGTCACAGCCATCCGATCATGTTCTCGGATGATCGCAGTCGATTTGCTCTGGAGAATCGGTTGATTTCTTTGTATGGTACCTTGCGACCACTGGGCTCAACGTATTACATTGCTATGCTTCTAGTACTTTCTTTCACATGCCTTGTAATCTATATGGGTATATGTTGCATGTATTCAAGTTATATATTTACTAGATTTTCATTGTTTCTCTTCCGTTCTATTTCTAGTTTTTTTTGTGTTTTTTGTGTTACATTTATTTCGTTATTGTTTTTTTCCCCAGATGTTCGTTTTTATTCCCAGATTTTCATTAGAAACGTTTGTTTTTGGTTGTCCATTTTTTTTTTAATTTGTCACTCCTGTTGTTCGTTTGCTTGATAAAGGCCTTGTTGGTCGAAACGTTGCTGTATTTTGTCATTATTTTGTAATTTGTAAAACTACAGTACTTTGTGATTACGTGTTTTGCCAATCAAATAGTTTTACTGCAGATTCATCTTTTTTTTTTTGAATGTTAGGATCAAGAGGACCAATGCTGCTTGTTGGCAGTACTAACATGTTAGTGTTAGGATCAAGAGGATCAATCCTGCTTGTTGGCAGTACTAACATGTTAGTGTTAGGATCAAGAGAATCAATCCTGCTTGTTGGCAGTACTAACATGTTAGTGTTAGGATCAAGAGAATCAATCCTGCTTGTTGGCAGTACTAACATGTTAGTGTTAGGATCAAGAGAATCAATCCTGCTTGTTGGCAGTACTAACATGTTAGTGTTAGGATCAAGAGAATCAATCCTGCTTGTTGGCAGTACTAACATGTTAGTGTTAGGATCAAGAGAACCAATCCTGCTTGTTGGCAGTACTAACATGTTAGTGTTAGGATCAAGAGAATCAATCCTGCTTGTTGGCAGTACTAACATGTTAGTGTTAGGATCAAGAGAATCAATCCTGCTTGTTGGCAGTACTAACATGTTAGTGTTAGGATCAAGAGAATCAATCCTGCTTGTTGGCAGTACTAACATGTTAGTGTTAGGATCAAGAGAACCAATCCTGCTTGTTGGCAGTACTAACATGTTAGTGTTAGGATCAAGAGAATCAATCCTGCTTGTTGGCAGTACTAACATGTTAGTGTTAGGATCAAGAGAATCAATCCTGCTTGTTGGCAGTACTAACATGTTAGTGTTAGGATCAAGAGAATCAATCCTGCTTGTTGGCAGTACTAACATGTTAGTGTTAGGATCAAGAGAATCAATCCTGCTTGTTGGCAGTACTAACATGTTAGTGTTAGGATCAAGAGAATCAATCCTGCTTGTTGGCAGTACTAACATGTTAGTGTTAGGATCAAGAGAATCAATCCTGCTTGTTGGCAGTACTAACATGTTAGTGTTAGGATCAAGAGGATTAGTGCTCCTTATTGGCAGTACTAACATGTTAGCAATAGGTGTAATAAGAAGAGATAGATCAGAAAGCAATTTTCTTTTATCAGCAATATTTGATTCAAAAAGTTTGTTCATTTCTTGAATATATTTTAGAATTGGATACAAAAATGATATAAATAACTCATTATAAATAACTCATTACAATGATATCATTTGATTCATTCAGTAATCAAAAGAATTTTCCTTGTCCAAGATTAGTAGTAAAATCTTCCATGAAATAAGGAGCAATGACATTCTTTACAATATTTGCACACTTTGTAGGATGCATCCTAACTTTTTTTCCCATATCACTGTCCAATATGGTATTTTTGCACATGTCTACCAAGTGATCTCAAGAATGGAATGATGAATGACAGGCAAATAAACATTGCTAAATTGGTCTGAAGTGTAGATGTCTTATCTTTCTTCTCAATGAAACTTGTAAGAGAAACACTTTGACATGGACTAGCAAATTTATTTTTCATTGTAGAAGAGATTCATCATCAAGGTGCGTATCCTTTATAGGACGTTGCTCTCTTTGCAGCGCATCTGAAATTCACTCTGTCTCTAGCCAGTTTACCCACCTCGTCGATGGTCATATTCATGGTTTCTTTAATATCTTGTAGCTATCTCTTTCTTGGTCTGCCTCTGCGTTCTGGGACCATGCCCTCTAATATCGTTCTCTCCAGGCCATCGTGACGCTTAATGTGACCAAAGTATCTAATTTTTCTGTATAGTATGTTGTTTATCAGCCAATTGTCTGTAACAGTCAGTTCCTTCAGGACATCAGTGTTCTTCGTTTTTTTATGCCCATGGTATTCGTATGATCTTTCTGTAGCATTTAGTTTCGAAGGATCTTTCTGTAGCATTTAGTTTCGAATGACTGGATTTACGTTCTTGTTGTTGAAAGAAAATACTTAGCTAAAATGTCTTATCTACAATACTTGCATTGAGCTTGAGATGAATGAGTTGGTACTTTAAATAGCCACTTTGCAAAAGCAGGAACGCTTAACCATTCCTTTCGAAATTGTTGCGGATACGTTGGTGCAGCTTTACTCATTGCTGAATGAGGGATTCACTTCATGATTTTAACACAGTCCTCCGTTGGTTTGGAAATGATTAAAGCACTTAAGAACAGTCACTGATAACTGCGAGCAAATACAGAAGCTGGTGGCAAGCTAACAAGATTGAACAAGTTGCACCATTACAGCTACATCTATATCTAAGTCAAACGCACCTGGACCTCAGAGAGAGAGTACAAGTACGTCCCACAATGAGAAATTCATTACCTGGATTTCGCATTAAAAATACTAGATTGGCAACACTGGTAAAAAGTGATAGTTTTAATACATTATGTAACTATATCAATTGTCAAAATGTAGGGTACTAAATCACTAAATGTGTTCTGCACATATTAGATATGTAATTTTAACAGAAAGTTGAACTGTCAAGTTGTTCTTCACAGACATACTCACGTCCACTTGTGGACACAAACATATATATATATATATATATATATATAATATATAAAGGGGCAAACATATTCACGTCCGTTTGTACACACAAACATATATATATATATATATATATATATAAAGGCAGACATATTGACGTCCGTTTGTACACACAAACATATATATATATATATATATAAAGGGGTCAGCGTACCCTACGTCCGTTTGTACACACTAACATATACTGATATATATATATATATATAAATCGGTTTAACAGAGGAAGGATTGACTTCGTTGCAGCGGGTTTTAACCCATACGGCTCGGTCCCTCTCCGCAGAAATGGCACGCCACCTGCCGAGAATATATATATATATATATAACAATAGCTACAGAAATACAAAATTATAGTTAAATATGTGTCATGTGTCGTAGAACGCAATTGAGTGTTTTAAAAATTATGATTTTTAGTTCATACTTCTAAAAAGAAATTGTCATGATTTCTAATCTCAGGCTGCCCTGAAACATATTATGGGCTCAAGTGTGATAACAAATGTTCTTTGAGATGTTTGAACGGAAGTTGTGACCAGGTGATGGGCAATTGTTTGGGCTGTATTGAAGGTACCACTGGAGCGCAATGTCAACAGGGTAATTGTCCATTTAAAAAACAATTCTTTGTAACTGTTTTCTGAGATTGGTTTTTTAACAACAATATAGAGGTCCACTTGTTTGTCGTTATGTCTCAAGTTTTGCATTATTGTTGTGTTATAGGGATACAAACTCCACAGTATACAGAGTCTTCTATGACAGAACATCAGGAAAGAAGGTGAGAAGAAGACCATACAAAGTTGGTTAGATGGCATAGCATAATCGTGTGAAGGAGCAAAAATAACTATCACCCAAGCCATCAGAACAGCGCAAGACAAAAACAGAAAACTACGACACTGGGCAACAACCAGGCAGCAGTGTGACGACAAAACAAGAAGAAGAGGGATATTTCGAGCAAAGTAAACTAAGCTTAAAGCGTGTCCTCTTGCCTTTAAGCTGTATGACGGATGTATAGGCAGTCTCTAACGTAGAAATAGATTATATGTCTCGCAACTGAGTACGTGCATGTAGCAGGCAAGTATCAATCGTGATTACCCAACAGCTCTTTCCAGAAAGAATTGCTACTACATATATGGCGAAATACGTACAAACAAAGTAATATAGTTTTACAAAATACCGAAACAGTGACGATAAACAGCAACGTTTCGACCAAAAGGTTCATTGACTCATTGTTTTCATAGCCTATGAAAGGACTGAGGCTATCGAAATGACCTCTAAAATTCAAACGTAACTTGTCCGTTCAATTGTAAACACTTTTGGTCTTCCGGTAAATAACGGGAAAACACTAAAATCACGTGGTTATTTGTGTTTTTAAAGTTACGCACCAATAATAACAATAAAGCTACTGTAAGCGTTTCAAATGTATGTCTAGTTCATATTTGATGTTTTTTGTATACCGCATATAAGCTGATGTGAAAATCAGCTGTTTATTTTCATTGCAAATATTTCCTTGTAATGTCAGGAGGATTAATAGATGACATGCAAACTATCATCTATAGAAACGTTAAAGGGCTTCGGACTTACAGCTGTTCAAACATGGGTATGCGATTCGAAATGCATTATAATTTCGCATTGTGGTCTCCGACTTTATTGTCACTTTAAAAAAGGAAAAGGATATTACGATAGTGATCTCTGTCTGTGCATGATCTTGGTCGAGACATGCAAACTATTGGGACACAGAAAACGAACGCACAACTTTCATTAGGACACAACAGGCCAGGGCACTAATATCAAGATTATAAGCAGTAAATTTTGAGCTTTTTCTCAATCGACATAGAAACTTGACACAGAATCCATGTTGGAATGAAAAGGACGCTGAAGCTTGGCTAAAAAAGAGACTAGCTGCTAAATTGTAGCAGAAGGCCTGGGGGGTTACAATCCAACACCCAAATATACCACACCCTGAATATACCAATGTCCTAAAAAAGGTACGGGATGAGAAAATTGTGCATTCTAGGAAATGTGCAAGTCGTTCTAAGAGCACTGAATGAGAAAATTGTGCATTCTAGGAAATATGCAAATCTTTCTAAGAGCACCAATTGTTAAGGAATCTGCATTAGGCTGTCGATGAAAACATATATAGAATAATTCTTGAGACTTTACGAACGTATGAATGGCACTGGATGACTTCAATCACATAAGATTTTCAGAGTACAGACAAGATCTGGCAGAAGATCGAATGAGAATAAGAGAAAACAAACATATCTCATACTCTATACACTGTTAACAGACTAGAATGACGTGGTTGAAAGACTGATGACTAAAGGGGCAATAGCAGTTTTGTGCTAAATCCCTCAGTGATATCTGGAAGAAGAGCTGTGTGTCGCTGTTGATGCTATCAGGGCTACATCACAAGCGTTCGGCAACACGTGGCGCGGACGACATTCGATATCAAAATATTGGCGACCTATCGAATGATGTGACGGAGAACAGTCTCGAAGAATTCATCGCCAGCTTCCTTTCTGATGAGATAAGAGAGGAGTGGATCCACGAAACATAACAAAGATCACTCCTGGGTAGCTGCAGCTGGCTGTAAAATTATTATCATGTAACATACAATGTGCAAGCTTTTTGAGAAAATCGTAGCACATCCACTGGCGTAGGAGCTCGAGTCATCTCTCTCTCTCTCTCGCGATCCCGGCCTAGACTGATGAACCAACTTTTATCATGAATTTTACCGTGTTTTTAAGGGACTCCGTTCTTCCGTACAGCTTCTCGCGAAGCTCTGTGTTTTTAGGCCAGGTTTATTTTCTTATGCCTGCTATCAGTTGACAATCTTGCAGAATGTGCTCTGTCGTGATGTCCGCCTTTTGGCAGGGGCACAGGCTAGTTGTGCCAATTTTAAATTTGTGAAACATGTGGGCGCGTAGCTTGTTGTGGCCGGTACGGAGGCGAAGTATGGCAACTTGTTCGCTACGAGTCAGACCATAGTACCCGTCGCTGTTGTTATGCTAAGGATGTTCTTTTGTCCATTTGTCTCTATAGTGCCAACCGATGGTTGTTCTGGCTTCCTCCAAACTTATCTCGAAATCAGTCGGAGGTAGTCGCCCGCCTTCTTTAGCTAGTTTGTCGGCTTGTTCGTTTCCGCTTAAATTGCAGTGTGATGGGATCACTGAATGACGGTGCGTTTGAGAGAGCGCGCTAGTTCATCGAGGGTTGCTTTGAGCTCATTCAGCTCTGTTTTGCCTACGCTTTGAGTGCCGTGATGACTGATAGAGCATCGGTGAATATCACGACTTTGTTGCGAGAGTTGCCTCCTCTCTCTAGGATCATTTCGGCGCTGTTCTTATTGCCTCTGCCAAGTAGTTATTTGAGTATTTGCCTGTGGCAATCGCTTTCGTGACCGTTTCTTTCTTTGAGAGTTTAAGCACTATTCCACCTCCGCCATCGCTGATTGCGTTCATTGCCGATCCGTCAGTATACACGTGTATCCACTCACTTTCAGGGTACTCGGTTGCTAGATGTTTTGTGTGGCTACTGTTCTTTCACAGATTTTTGTTGCACTTTTTTCAGAATTCCTGAGATTGATTCCCTTAGTTCCGGCATTTTGGTTTTCCACGGCGGGCACTTATCTTTTGCCGGGATTGGTTTGACTTTGTAGTTTGCTAGGACCGGATGGTCTGTAGTCAGTGCTTTGGCGGTTTTTGCGAAGCTGGTCTTCTGTATCCTGTCCCTTCCGAATTCGTTCATTCTTTCGCTACATAGGGTAGGAATCGAGCCGTTTAAGTTTTTCAGCTAACGCCAAGACTTTTCTGTCCCTTCGATCTGCCATTGGTTGGTTGCCTGTGATTGTTTCCATCGCCTTGATGGACTTCATGGCTCCTGTCATAATGCATATTGCATGATTCTGACTATTGCTAACTGTGACGAATTTCTTGTTGTATGCACTACTCCACGCTGCAATGCCGTACTCCAGGATGGGTCGCACTCTTCCAGAGTAGAGTGTCTTCAGGACTCTGGTGTTTGCTCCCCACGTAGCGCCTGCGAGTCTGCGTATCATCGTGAGCCCGTGTCTTGCTTTTGCCGTAGCATTTTCAATTTGGGGGCACCAAGTCAGTTTTCGATCGAGTGTAACTCCAAGGTACGTTGGGGTTTTGCTTTCTGAAAGATCTTGCCCATTGATTTTAAGCTTTATTTTATGCTCCTGGTTGTTCTGGGAGAACACAGTGTAGGTTGTCTTAGAAGCGTGTATCTACATATTCCACTTTTTTTTATCACACTTCCAAGTTATTTAGCATATCCTGCAGTCGATTTGTTGCTATGGGCATTGACTCTTCACTCGTCCATATTGCCAGGTTGTCGGCATACATGGCAGAATGTACTCACTTTGGTAAGCATGTTGCTATGTCATTGACAAAGATTAGAAAGAGGGTTGGTGAGAGCACTCCTCCTTGGGGGACCCCTTGCTCTAATGTGGCTTTCACGCTAGTGTACCCCTGAACTTAAACCCTTGCTGTTCTGTTCTCTAGGTATATATCAAGCCATTTGTACATTCTTCTCTTTATACCGAAGGGGAGGAGTTTTAGTTTTAGCCGTTCATTCCAAACTGTGTCAAACGCCTTCTCCATATCTATAAAAAAAACTGCCTGTGTCTGTTTCTTTTCTTGGAAACCATCCTCGATTTCCTGGGCGATATAGGTTACCTGATTTTCTGTAGATCGGTGCTTCCGAAAGCCTCCCTGTTGTGCCACGAGAAGCCCTTTGCTTTCCAAGTGCCAAGATAGCCGTTTGTTCACCATGCGTTCCACGAGTTTTCCAGTGCAGCTTAGGAGGCTTTTTGATCTGTAACTCGCAGGATCGAGTTTATTTTTGCTTGGTTTTAGGATGGGTACCATGATCGCTTCCTTCCATTCCCGTGGTACTATGCATTTCCTCCCCGACATATTGAGGAGGGCCAGTAGAGCTACCTTTGCTCTAGTACTCAAGTTTTTAAGCATCTCACATGTGATCCCATCCTTATCGGGCGACTTTCTGAGCTTAGCTCCCTTAATGTTTCTTCTAACTCATTACTGGTGAATTTATCCTTTAGGTGACTATCAGATTTTCTTGGTTCGCCTTGGAGGTCTCTAGTTTTTTCTCTTTGTGTCATCGACTTTTCTTTTGTTATGCTTACTCTGCTGACTTCGGCATATTTTTGAATTAGAATGTTTGCGGCTTCCTTCCGAGGACATCTTTTTATTTTGTTCAAGGACTTTTGGGGGTCCACTGGTGTTTTCATCACTCAGCGCTTTTGCAAGCTTCCACAAATTGTGGCCGTCCCTATCAAGGTTCAGGGATTCGGTCTTATCAACCAAACTCTGTCGTGCTGATCGTTTGACCTCCCGCTTGTACTTAGCTGCTGCCGACTTGTAAACAGTATTGGTCGTTACTGACTGTACCTGTTCTGCCTCACTCCTTGCCAATTCAAGGTAGTTTTCATGCTTCTGAACCTCTGCTGTCCAGTGTGGCTTGTAATCCTTCCGTGCGCCTCTAGGAATGGTTTCCCGTGCTGCTTTCAGGATTGCTTGTGAGAGTTCCCTTGTCACGGATCTCATGTGTTTCTTTTCATGCATGTTGATGTGCTCAACATTGTCATCTGTCAGTGCCCCGTACTGTTTCCAATTGGCTTTCTGTAGTTCCACCGTGGCATCCACATTTTGGGCTCAGGTACAAATTTTAGGTCTACTTGCAGTTTGACGGGCCTATCGTCACTATCTCCGAGTTGCTTTTTGACCGTGCTTGATTTTTTTGTATGGAGAGGTCTCTTTTTGCGAAGGTCAAATCGGGGGTGCTAGTTGTATGCCACCTTCTTGAGTAGGAGGTTAGCGGGTCGTCTGGGGCATTGATGAGGAACAGGTTTTTCTCTATCTCCAAGTCTTCCACTTCTACGCCTCTGCTGTTCGTTTCGAGGTAGCCCCATCTTTCTGAGTGGCTGTTGAAATTGTCGACCACCATGCATGCTGTATCATTGATACTCATTTCGTCGAGTGACAGCGAGATGCCACTTTATAACAGGAGCAGAAGGTATGCTGTTGATTGACCTTTATTAGGAGTCAATGAATACTCTCAATTTTTCTATCCTATCTGTTTGGCCTAGGCACCACCGGTATTTGCACAGGAATACAATTCTGCAGTTTTCTTGAAAATTTCTCTTTCTGCTGCTGTAAGATCTAGAGAATCTCTCTCTCCAGAAATCAAATAACAAATGCCAAAATCTCAGATGAAAGTTAATCAAATTTTAATTACTCTCTGAAAACTTTACTGAGAACTTTATCATTCTATTTTTACATGAAATTAAAAACAACAATCCCACCAAATCAACAAATCTGGAGATCCCATGACTCGACCGAAAAATGTACACTGTCCTAAATATCTATGTGGGCCTACCAGAACCAAAATCCCTACTGGTCCATCGAGTCTTCCATGACCACTGGATCTCTATAATTTCTCTATAAATCATAGTATGCTATGCTCGAGCCCCCTCCACAACAACACTTGATCGCAGTGTTTGTTCAATCTCCCTCTCTAAATTCCATCCCCGAGTATTTATACCTGGCTGGCATTACGCAATCTATATCCCCCCACAGATCTAGATAGCAGTTGCTTACTTCACTCTACTGCGCTCATTAAAACTCAATCAAATTTCATTGGTCTATTTATTTCAACCTACCAATAATTTGCTTCCCTTGTTTACCAGGCTGCTCAGTATAATCGAGTCATCTCTTCTCGAACAAGGTTCCATAAAATAGTAAACATGGAATTTTCCTATCTGTCTTAAATTCATCGTCATTATCAAAAATGCGTTGTTACCAACCCTTCAAGCAGTACATCGTTGAATAATACCCAGGATATCACGTGATGTTTATTACACAATACACTTCCAAATTGCGTCCAATTTTCTTAGGTACACTTTTTTCTTTCTCCTAGAATTGCTAAGATTTTATTATATAGCCTGGTCATTCCTTCCTTGCTTGCATTTTACTAGAAATATATCTTCACTTATCATTATCTCCTGGTATAAATAACCTCACTACTACAACTTGGCAGTATAAGTTATACAGAATAATCTGCATTTCTTCACATGTAATTAGGACGCCTATGATCTCTGCTGCACCAGCACTTCCTGTGGTTACATCCATTTGCATTGCTTGAATGCCGTTTCGTACTAGGGTGAGAACTCCACCCTTGTGCCCTTCTCGGTCTAGTCTGAAGGTGTGGTAACCTCTGATCCCGAACCTATGTTGTGCATTTAGATGGGTCGCTTGTATGCACGCAACATCAATTTCGTCTTCTGCAAATCATATTGCGAGTGCTTGCTTTTGTGATGAATACCTTCGGCATTCCATTGCACAATGTTTAATCGTCGCTGGCCAGTACTTTGTCGTATTGAACCAGTAGCTTTTTCCCGTGGACCTCACTCGCTGCTTTGCCGAGTTGGAGGGAGGGATCGTCTGTAGCAAAAAACGGGCCTCTTCGAGGCATGGGGCCCGGCACTCGTCCTGTCCGTCGGAACTCCACAGGCGTAGCACCATATCGAGATACTATATTAAAAATATTCATTATAAAATTTGGTCCATGCAGCCTTAGCATGTGTAGCTACGTCACAACTTTCAGTGTCAATTGGAGCTCAGTTGCTTGTCTTTCGGTCTTGTTTCCGATTTCAATCCACGTTTACTGGGTTCGCTCTCCGTTAGCCTTTTGACTGTCCCCAGCTATTTTCTTTCAGGGCAGCTACCCGTAGACGACCTGCCCTCCCGGGCTGATGAGCGTCATCTGGCCAGCTGTACCAGTTTTATTAATGGACTTTTTGGTTTGCCTACCTTCCAGTTTTGTGTGCGGTTTATTCCGCTAGTATTTGCTTGTTCCCAACCAAAACTACAAGGCAGCAGTAGTTCCCTAGGAAGAGAACAGAGTCCTGGGACGCTTTATGGACGTTCATGTCGGCACTAAGCAATTTGAATTGGCTCTGTTGTTTCCTTTGATCCGGGAAATTCTGGGCTGGGACCCCGCACATCGTAATGTATGGGCCGTTTAATTCGGCGCTATCAGCGCAATTTTAGATTTTGCACTCGCCGTTCATCGCCCGTTCTTATATTACCGGCGATGTTAATTGCGTGAACAATCGTAATCTGCCGGGCTCTCACAGGGAGGGCAGTTTCGTAAGGCGCTAGAACTTAACTTTGGGATTTAACGATCGGCCAACTTTACCCATTAACTTAATCCGCGATCGGCCACATATACGGAGTTCTTTCGCAATCTTTCCTTGTGCCACCGTCACCTGATGTACCACATTTACCGTGCATCGGTAGTGCCACAGCACGCTATCCATTTTGCACTCATGGCTCCGAGTTTCGCCGCTCAGAAAGCACCTCTCATCCCTTCGCATGCAGCCTTTCCCATCTACTGAGAAGCTGATACGACCAAGATATTCACGTGGACATGGTGCCGAGTTTCACTTCATGTCTTGGCTTTTGCCGGCATATTTTATCGGGCATCGGCCAGGAAATGTGTGTGTTTGTTCAGGGATTTCCGGCTCCTGCATTGCTTTTCCAAGTTTGCACTACAGCCACTGTTTTGTTCGCGAACGGTCGTACGCTGCTGTTTCGTACTTCTTTTTTTTGTGCTTGGGCATATTTTATCAGACTTCGGCCAGGAAATGTGTGCGTTGTTGAGGTATTTCCGGTACATGCATTGCTTTTCCAAGTTTGCACTTCCACCTTTCTTTCCTTTTTTCGTGGACGCTCGTACGCAGCTGATTCGTACTTTTGATTTTGGCCATTTTTTATCGGACATCGGCCAGGTGATTCGTGCTTGTTCATGTATTTTCTGCCCCTGTATTGTTTTTCCTGCATGCACTACTACTTCTGCTTGTAGTTCTCCCGATCCCTGCCCCTTTAGCCAGACCGGAACCTTAGTCTGTTTCCAGGGTTGCTACTTGGAGGTAGGGGGCAGGGTCTTGGTTAGCGCAACTCTTCCCTAACCATGGCACATGTTGCCGCCATGCATCTTTGACCCCTCGAGTCATCTTACGTTCCCACCCACTCTTTGAGATTACAGATCTGAGTATGGGACGTGGTTAAACCCTGCGATCTTCGTCTATGATGTCTTTGAGGGTTTCCATGCAGGTATCAAAATGTGTGCAGTGCGGTGGACTTGAAAGGCACACACAACTGACTGCGCTACGAGTATCTCATGCACCAGCTAACCAAACATCAGGTGCATCCACTATTCATAGATGTAAAGCTGATGCGCTGTTAAGAGGGAGGGAGGTTGTACTACAATGTCGTGATTAAACAGTCGGTGACAGTATATTCAGATTTGTCACAAGGCGCTCCTCTGTCCCCAGTCGTATTCCAGTGTATAGACAGTTGAAAGACAGGAATAATATTGCCAGTGGAATACAGGGGCAACTTGACCCCATCACAGACTGTTGTGATGTCTCTGGAGCCACTAGTAAGTCCTACATAAACAGCAGCAACATTGTTCTCTTATAATAATCGCACCGTTAACATATATACGCACGCCGGTTATGATACTGTGCCGTGTTGATAGATCCGAAACTAAATCCACTCAATATTTGAGTATACAATTTGACAGTATGTTTGTTTTTCAGTGGCCATGTTGAGTTTGTCAATGAGCGTAAAGATCTGGAAACAATTTAATTGATGATGTCTGCTAACATCCAGCAATGGCTGCCTATCACCCTATACCAGTTGCTGGTGCTTTCAGCCATCAAAGATTGACTGCATCCGGTTAGTGCTGGAATGTTATTTGATTGATCAACTTGGTGTGGAGGCACCCAAAGGGATCAATGAATGACTTCAGCATGCGTAGTGTCTATACCAGTGACGGCTCATCATTAAGGGTCAATGGGGCCGGGCCCCACCAAAAATAATGTCTAAAGTGTATTTATTATTTAATAAATTAAAACTTAACCACACCCAACATCATGGTTTAACGGAAAATGTGTGTCTGGCCCCACCAACAAAAGTGATCACGAGCAGCCACTGGTCTATGCCCATGTTTTATTTTAAAGCTGCGTGATTAATTTCGATTTTTGAATGTAAAAACAATAATAAAAGTCAATTTGTATACTTTCACATTATCTAAACAATGAAACTATCAAGTGCCAAATTCTTAACATGTAGAGCATGACAATCATTTCGAACAAGCATCACACATATACACACATTTGTATGTATGTTTATATACAGATATGTGACATTAAAAAAAATTGTTTATTCATTCAACAGGAGAAGAATTAATATTCAAATGGAGATATCTAATTGCAATGATTACATTGGTGGTGTTCACTGTCAGTCTTATATGTTGCATGCAAAGAAAAGAAAGTAAAACGTTTAGTAATCTGATGGAGGAGACATCAATTCTTTCGAGTGAGCAGCCAAGTAATAAAATATGAATGTGATAGCTACCACCCTGTACAGCTAATGTATATGTATGTTTATCGTTCTACATACTGGCTTCAATGTCAGTTTTACTATGATTATAATGTGAGAATCCAATTAAGACTACAAGACTATATAACATAACTATTTAAAAACAGTAGATTGTTGACAACAAAGTGAATAAACAATTGTTTGTGTATTATCCCCACATAACTTTGTTTGTTGCTTATTTGTTAACTGGTGGATTAAGTCAGTCTTAGATAACTTTGATCATCGAGCCACAGCTTAATGACTCCAAATGGGATTCAGGAAGAACAAAAGCTGTACAGACGCAATATTCGCCCTCAGACAGTTAGTAGAAAGGACTATCGAATCCGACAAACAGTTACACGTTGCATTTGTAGATCAGGAAAAAGCGTTCGACCGCGTAGATAGGCACAAGTTGTGGAAAATACTAACAACCTATGGGGTTAATGAACACCTAATCAACCTTTGCAAGAACATTTATACTGACAGCCAATGTACGATTAGAACAAATACAGGATTATCAGAAAAGTTTCACGTAGGGTCAGGAGTAAGACAAGGTTGCGTACTATCCCCGCTGCTATTCATCACGTATATTGATCACATTTGTAAAATAGCTAACACCAGCGAAGGAAACAACCTCGGAGAACTCTTAAATGAATTTCTTTTGCAGACGATCAGGCAATCATATCAACAACAGAAGAACAGCTACAACAACACATCAACAGACTCCAGTTAGCATGTAACGAATACAACATGAGAATTAACATCGACAAAACAGAAGTAATGACATTCGCAAGAGAGGAAAACACTACCAACATCTCCATCGATAATCACCTACTAAATCAAGTAAAAGATTTCACATACCTGGGGAGCATTTTTTCAGCAAATGGAAGAATAACTAATGAAATTCAACACAGATGCAACAAAAGCAAATCAAATGATAGGGCAAATGGCGCCAATTTTAAGATGCAAACACGTCACCATGAACACAAAAAGAGCAATGTTCAACACAATCTTTCTCCCCACATTATGTTACCAGTGCCAAACCTGGACGCTGACAACAAACGATAGAAGAAAACTAGTCACAACAGAGATGAAGTGTCTACGCAGAATGCTGGGTGTAACAAGAAGAGACCGGTTGAGAAATGAAGACATCAGGAAAAAGTGGGTACAACATCAGTACTAGACTTCATCAAGAAACAACAAATTAAATGGTTCGGTCACGTAAGCAGATTACCATCAGACAGTGCACCCCAAAGAGCAATGCTGCTCCGATACAATGGGTACAAAGCAAAAGGCCGGCCACGCAAAAGATGGACCTCAGAGATAACAGAGGCGACGAAAGAGACTATCTACGAAGCGCATACTAGGGCCCGTTTTAGAAATCTCTTCCTGACCTGACGCTGTGAGGCATACAGGATTCGAGAAAGAAAGAAAGAAAGATAACTTTGTTTGTTGTTTATTTGTTAACTGGTAGATTAAGTCTCTCTTAGATAACTTTTATTTGTTAACTGGTGGATTAAGTCTTTCTTAGATAACTTTTATTTGTTAACTGATGGATTAAGTCCCTCTTAGATAACTTTTATTTGTTAACTGCTGGATTAAGTCCCTCTTAGATAACTTTTATTTGTTAACTGCTGGATTAAGTCCCTCTTAGATAACTTTTATTTGTTAACTGGTGGATTAAGTCCCTCTTAGATAACTTTTATTTGTTAACTGATGGATTAAGTTACTCTTAGATAACTTTTATTTGTTAACTGATGGATTAAGTCACTCTTAGATAACTTTGTTGTATATTTGCTAACTTGTAGATTAAGTCACTATCAGTACGAGGGAAGTCACTTTCAACACAAGATAGATGACTGTTCTTGTTTATATCAACAAGTATTGGCATTACTACCTTTTTTGTTGATATGTTGCTTGGGACTTGTCCTAAAAGTATCGTTTGTTGTGTAATATTATTTTCGGGTTCTGTTCTATAGCTTGGTAATGAGAAGGACTTTGTTTTGATATAGTCCTGACAAGTACTTTTGTGTTGATCTTCTTCTTCTTTGCGTTCGTTCTTTACGACCAACTTTAATTACTCTTTGCGATATGTTTGATCTTGACCAAGAATGTGTATACGTTGCACATTGGTTTGGTAGGCTCCTAAACGCATAGACTTCTACACCTTTAGGACACATGCATCTGATTTCAGCCAAACCTCCTTAGTCGCCTCTTACGACATGCGTGACAGGTAACAGTAGCTCTATTCTTTACATCCCAAATTTAGGCCCCGGTAACCACTCGGGCGTTTTTGTGTTGATCTGAGTGTAGTCCTGAGAAGGATTTTTGTGTTGATCTGTATGTAGTACTGATGACTTTGTGTTGATCTGTATGTAGTACTGAGGACTTTGTGTTGATCTAGGTGTAGTACAGAGGACTTTGTGTTGATCTGTATGTAGTACTGAGTACTTTGTGTTGATCTGTATGTAGTACTGAGGACTTTGTGTTGATCTAGGTGTAGTACAGAGGACTTTGTGTTGATCTGTATGTAGTACTGAGTACTTTGTATTGATATGTATGTAGTACTGAGTACTTTGTGTTGATCTGTATGTAGTACTGAGGACTTTGTGTTGATCTGTATGTGGTACTGAGCACTTTGTGTTGATCTGTATGTAGTACAGAGGACTTTGTGTTGATCTGTATGTAGTACTGAGGACTTTGTGTTGATCTAGGTGTAGTACTGATGACTTTGTGTTGATCTGGTTGTAGTACTGAGGACTTTGTGTTGGTCTGTATGTAGTACTGAGGACTTTGTGTTGATCTAGGTGTAGTACTGATGACTTTGTGTTGATCTGGTTGTAGTACTGAGGATTTTGTGTTGATCTGTATGTGGTACTGATGACTTTGTGTTGATCTGTATGTAGTACAGAGGACTTTGTGTTGATCTGTATGTAGTACTGAGGACTTTGTGTTGATCTAGGTGTAGTACTGAGGACTTTGTGTTGATCTGTATGTAGTACTGAGGACTTTGTGTTGATCTAGGTGTAGTACTAATGGCTTTGTGTTGATCTGGTTGTAGTACTGAGGACTTTGTGTTGGTCTGTATGTAGTACTGAGGACTTTGTGTTGATCTGTATGTAGTACTGAGGACTTTGTGTTGATCTAGGTGTAGTACTGATGACTTTGTGTTGATCTGGTTGTAGTACTGAGGACTTTGTGTTGGTCTGTATGTAGTACTGAGGACTTTGTGTTGATCTGTATGTAGTACTGAGGACTTTGTGTTGATCTGTATGTAGTACTGAGGACTTTGTGTTGGTCTGTATGTAGTACTGAGAAGGACTCTCTCAAGGATAATCTATTTTGTTTATTCTAAGGTTTTCAAACTGGAAGTATTAGTTTAGTGCCAGGGCATACAGGTGTATGGGGAAATGAATAAGTTTGCAGATAAGGTATATGACAAAAATCGGGCGAGCAATGGACCAAGCTGATATTCTGAATTCTTGAAGAGAGAGTACGTGTAACTGATTCAAGTAACAGTGATAAATCTACAACCCTAACCAGACTGCAAGAATACCAAGTCAAATATGGTGTAGCTAGACAAAAACACTACACTAAAAGTCAAAGTAGATAAGTAAAGCAACATAGAACTGGTATTGTTAGTTGTCGCACGAAGAGAGACATACTGAGATCGGATCACTTATAGACTAACTGGTTCAGTGTCCAGTGATGACGATCCGATTACTAAACTAAAAGTATACCTCTAAATTAGTTGGTCAACTGGGCTCTATGTAGATCTCCATATATCTTTTCTTTGATTAATACGAGGGAAGTCAATAAGTAAGCCACAAATGGCTGTAGAAAATAACTAAACATGATAACTTGAAACCAGTTTATTTTTATACATACATTGTTCCTTTATTTCTCAACATAATTTCAACCAACATTGATGCACTTATCCCATCGTTTTATCAATCCTCCCAAACCGGCTGCATAGAACTACGGGCTCTGTTTTCTAAACCACGTTTTCACTTCACATTCAACTTCGGCGTCATTCGCGAAATGTCTCCCGCCAAGGTGGGTTTTCAGTTGACCAAAAAGGTGGAAATCGCTAGGGGCTAAGTCGAGACTGTAAGGTTGATGTTCAGAACTTTCCACCGTAGTTGGTTAATTCTCTCCTGAGTTAATCGAGCCGTATGTGGTCTGGCATTGTCATGAAGAAGCAACACTCCTGTAGTCAGCAGTCCTGGAAATTTTTTCGAATTGCATCATGAAGCATCGATAGAACTTCACAGTATGATTCAGAATTCACATTGTCACCTTTCTTCTTGAAATTGGTTAAAAGCACTCCTTGACAATCCCAGAACACCGTCAGCATGACTTTCCCTGCTGATGGCGTAACCTTGAATTCTTTGACACAAGGCGAAGAAAGATTTTTCCACTGTATTGAAGCACGCTTTGATTCGGGCTGGTAGTGATGCACCCATGATTCGTACACAGTAACAATTCAGCATGTCTTTCCTTCATCTTCGTATCGACAGAGATGACGGCAGCAATCGGTCATTTTGTGTTCCTCCTTCAACTTTTAGTACCCACATTGAGCACAATTGAAGAAAGCGTGCTCAATGTGGGTACCCAGACAATTGAAGAAGGAACACAAAATGAACCAATTTGGTCTGTCCTTGCGTCATCTCTGTCGATACGAAGATGAAGAAGGAGATTCGCAACACCTGAAAACACAAGAGGGACTGTGATGTCTTATTTGAACATAAGACGTCTTATGAGATTTGGAGATCTCTGTTGTTAAGCCCTTGCCGTGCGAGTCAAAGGTTCGAATCCAGGCCGTTCTGTTCACGAGTGCATTATTTCCAGAGACCCCTAGGATTGTTGCTGGAGCGCGTGCTTTGTGCAATACTCTCGGCAGCTGGCGTTCCATTTCTGTGGAGAGGGACCGAGCAACATATGGTAAAACTTGGTACATTGAAGTCCATCCTTCGGCTGTGAAACCCATTTTTATGTGACCATAATATTTTCAGATTTTACACTGCTAGCGCACCGTAGTTTTTTTCTGTTGTGGTTATAAATGACAAATCTAAACTTGAACAGCTTCAGTGCGACTGCACTAGCCGTGCGGCCATTAATTTCCTCATGCTCTCATCTCACCTTTACTATACCGCCATCAACAGCGGAACTACAAGCAGTAAACGACAATTTTTGGGGGTTTTTTTAAGCGCTGGTTGGTAATCATGTTACATGACAGAATCATTTAGTTTAATATATCAAGATTTAATCTTGCTTTGATACATATGTAATGTTTCACGGATCACATCAATTGTCAGCCTAGACCTCTTCAACGACTTCAAGCATTGTCTCTTGAGTTTAATCTGTTTCTTCTTCTTCTTCTTCTGCTAACATTCTTCACGGCCAATTTGATCATTCTTATTGTGATGTATAATTGGTCCACTGGCAAGAACGGAGTGATCTACGTCGGGACGATTGTGCGCCCATGGTGACTAGGCCCGCCCGTCCGTTTTCAGCCAGCTTTTGATTTACTAGGTGAGCTTTCCTAGGTACGATCCTTTCGGATCTACGCCTTTTCGATCAACTTTGCCGTATATTTGGGCTTTGTGATCTACGCCAAGACAGTGAGTTACGCTGCTTTACCCGTTCTGACTGAGAAATATTTCTCGGGCTTGTCAGCTTGTCCTCGGACGGCGTCTTACTCGTATAAAACACCGTGTAAAGTATCGGCCTTCGCCAATGTTCAGGACCCGGGCTTCCTGTTTGATCCGTACATTGTCGGCCTTGCTTTACCGTACATTTTGAGTTTGATCCGGGAAGGAACATTCTCAGCCTTTTCTAGACGCGTATCGGTGCGTGACAATTTGCAATTTACCTCGAAAGCACTGGCATAGGGCCGAGTACAAGCAATGTAGAGGGTCGTTTCAGTGGGCACTATAAGCGTAACTGAGGATTTTGCGCTCGCCGCCATCACCCGCCCCAGTTATTCCGGGGATGTTAGTTACGACTGCAATCGAACCTTGCCCAGTTGCCCCAAGGCTGGCAGTTCCGTTAGGCATCACCAACCTCAGTTCTTCCGGGGATGTTAATTTTAATCGCACAGTACCTTGCACGGT
The DNA here is from genome assembly GCA_020796225.1 of Arion vulgaris. Classification (NCBI taxonomy): domain Eukaryota; kingdom Metazoa; phylum Mollusca; class Gastropoda; order Stylommatophora; family Arionidae; genus Arion; species Arion vulgaris. Next base: position 15,097,736 of record CM036764.1, read on the forward strand.
TTTCCCAGGGCGGGTAGTTTCGTTATGCACTAAACGCAACTTGTTCTTTTGCGCTCGGCAAACCTTGCCCAGTACATGTATCTGCACCAGGCTACCAATGCGGGGTCAGCTGCAATCTTCTCTCGCACCAACACGAGGGTAGACTTTCATTCGTTATGGTCCTGTCTTATTTATTCTTGCCGACGGGCTGGCAATGTTTGCCCCCTCCTCAGGGCTTCGAGCTTCGCCCTGCGTGGGCATACGTTTGGTCACTGGATGCACCTCTCATCCATGTCTGAGTCGTTTCGTTGCTGTTTCTTTGCGTTCAGGGACTTGGGCAATATCTTGTTGGACATCGGTCAGGAGAATTGTGCATTCTATTTGTATGTATCTTTATCGTATTTCCGTACTTGCACTGCTACCACTACCAGTAGTTTCCTCTCCCGATCCCTGCCCCTCTTAGCCAGACCAGAACTAGAGTCTGTTTCCAGGGTCACCGCGTGGAGGTTAGGGGCAGGGTCTTGGTTAGCGCGCCCCTCGCTAACCCTGGCTCATGTTACCACCATGACCTCATGAGCCTTTTGACCCCTAATCTGTTTCAATCTTCATGAGCATACTATCTATAAACAACAAAACTACAAGGGTTGTTACTCTAACTTTATTGTGAATATAAAACTGATAACTCAACACATTTATCTCCCCTAGAGCAATCAGAATTTGTCTACAAGCATGTTCCCATTACAATATCTTCTAACATACAGACAGTTTCGACATGATCAAAACAGATTTCTTTGTTTCAAAACAGAACAGCGTTTACGCTATCTTTTAATTTTTAAATAACAATTCTTACTATCGTTTTCCTTGGTTATCATCAGATACATAAAGCCTACCTTTAGACAATAGTAGGTTCTTCATTTCACCTGTCTATTGGAGAACAAGCACATTTGCAGCACAAATACACGTGTGCCTGAACTGAAGAGATGTGGAGCAGGGTGTCTTATTTTGTGTGCACTTTGATCAATCAAGCAAAGGAAAAGAAGTTCAAATCCAGAATGCGATCACATGTTAAGAAATTTGATACATCGTTTAAATGTGAAAAGTATAAGAGACTGTCACTTCCATACTGGAAGTATAATCATTAAGAGAGATGCAAAAAGCCGATCAAGTGGTACAGCTCTATAGTATGGAAAAGTACAAATACTATTTTTCTTAAAGACAGATCAGAACTATACGTGATGCAACATATCATCATCGAATAGCTTTGTTTCCAGAATGGATCAAATAGGTTGAAGAACTTGTCACTCTAACAGCCCTTCCGAGTTTCATAAGTCAGATGTCTCGCCTCTGCAGCAGTCATGTATAAACCATAAGTTACATTTTGAAACCCTCTTCTCCGTGACCTTTCTTTTCTTCTCTTTGTTGGGATGCCTCCTTCCACAATGTTCTTCTTCAACCTTTAGTGTCTTGTTATATCTCTAAAATACTTTATTTTTTTCATTTGTAGCATCAGTTTTGATTTTGTGTTATTTCTGAATAGATCTAAATGTTCTCTTATCTATCCATGACAAACGGAGGACTCTGCTGTAACACGGATTTTCAAAAGCACAAATATATGTTTTTCCACTGCCTTGTTAAACGTCCATGCTTTACACACACATGCTCCCACTGAGAATATGCATGCTATTAGTAATCTGATCATTGTTTTCCTATAAGTTATAGGAAATTTGTTAGTAAAATAAAATCTGCAGATATCTATATAACAAATTATCAGTTGGTGTACATGTGTAAAACTATAATGTTTTATAACTATAACTCTAATATTGTAAAACTCTTAAAGTTTTGTCCATCAACCTCTAAATGGAACAATTAATCAAAACTATAATAGGGAACATGATTAGATGTTCCATTACTTGCTATTCCTTTAGAAACATCATCATCATCATCAAGTAGCTTGTCACTTCCAGAACTTGGCGCCATGACAGCAGTTCTGAAAACTCTCTGTTCTGTGCAAATTGACAGGCGTCTGCAGTTGTTATTCTCAGATCATCAATGACATCTTGCATCCATCGTCTTCTAGGTTTTCGTTTCATTCTTCGTCCAGGCACCATTCCCTCCAAAATTTTCTTCTCTAGGCATGCATGTCATTTGATGTGTATGAAATATTTAATTTTCCTTGATGTTATGCTCTTTGATAGCCAACTCTCTCTAATATCAAGCTGTTGCAGAACAGAAACATTTGTTCTTTTCTCTGTCCATGATATTCTACGTACTCCTCTGCATTCAAAGGAATTAATTATCTCCGCCACTTTGTCAATGTCTCCCAACCATGTCTACAAGTGAAAAACACAGGCTCTTAAACATGTGATTTTTGTTCTTATGTCAGTTCCCTTCCATAGGTTAGTTAGTTTTTTAGTTTTTGCAAAGCAATGCTCTGACTTCTTTTAACTTCTATCATAGCATACAAATGTCAATATCCATATATTACATATATTATTAAATTTCTCTTTTGTGAAACAATAGTTTTGCAATCAATACTGGTTGTACTTCTAATTTCTTTTCTGATACTTCCAGTGTTAATTCTTCAACATTTCAAACCAATAAATTGCAATATTATTCTGAGAGAATCTACAAATGAAATAAACATATAGGAGAACATGTGATTTCTCAAACATTTCACACAATAATAAACAACTGTATGGAAAACAAATATACACTTAATATATATTTTTAAAAAGTATATTTTGTGTAATGAGATATATGTACAAGATATGTATAAAGTATAGTTTGACATGAGAACAAGAAAAACAGTTTATGTACAATATGAACCTTACAGTCTGGTTATATATAAACTGATTCTCCACAAATTGAAAAGGCAGCTATAATAAGTCTGTATTAACCAAAATTACCAAAAGAGATAACCAAGACTGATAGCAGTAAACTTAAATCAAGGAAAATTACTATTTAGAATGATGTTGATTGATTGGACCATCATCAATGCACTTCTTTTTCGTACACAGGAAGATCTCAGCTCCAGTGCACAAACTCCGTAGCACTGGCGAGAGCATCCAATATAATTTTGAAGATGTAAAGACATTTTCTAGGAATTTTAATCTTTTCTAATGAATTTTTCAGACAGCTCTTCTCAATTTTGAACTTCTAAGAGTTCTTGTATGTGCTCAAAATGAACATAGTACCTACGTTTTATCATCTGTCTCCGACAAGACTAGGAACTCGATCTCACCTACACTGAGATCAGGGGTCTCTGGAAATATATCCAGATGCCTTATGAGGGAATGAACCTGGCAACTTTGGCATAAGAGATGAGCACCTAGCCTCTACACCACAGAGAACGATGTTCAGTCTAGCAGCTAGAAAAACTGGCATAGCAATACAATATGAGGGACTAGCCTCTACACCACAGAGAACGATGTTCTGTCTAGCAGCTAGAAAAAACTGGCATAGCAATACAATATGAGGGACTAGCCTCTACACCACAGAGAACGATGTTCAGTCTAGCAGCTAGAAAAACTGGCATAGCAATACAATATGAGGGACTAGCCTCTACACCACAGAGAACGATGTTCAGTCTAGCAGCTAGAAAAACTGGCATAGCAATACAATATGAGGGACTAGCCTCTACACCACAGAGAACGATGTTCAGTCTAGCAGCTAGAAAAACTGGCATAGCAATACAATATGAGGGACTAGCCTCTACACCACAGAGAACGATGTTCAGTCTAGCAGCTAGAAAAACTGGCATAGCAATACAATATGAGGGACTAGCCTCTACACCACAGAGAACGATGTTCTGTCTAGCAGCTAGAAAAACTGGCATAGCAATACAATATGAGGGTTAGCCTCTACACCACAGAGAACGATGTTCAGTCTAGCAGCTAGAAAAACTGGCATAGCAATACAATATGAGGGACTAGCCTCTACACCACAGAGAACGATGTTCAGTTTAGCAGCTAGAAAAACTGGCATAGCAATACAATATGAGGGACTAGCCTCTACACCACAGAGAACGATGTTCAGTCTAGCAGCTAGAAAAACTGGCATAGCAATACAATATGAGGGACTAGCCTCTACACCACAGAGAACGATGTTCAGTTTAGCAGCTAGAAAAACTGGCATAGCAATACAATATGAGGGACTAGCCTCTACACCACAGAGAACGATGTTCTGTCTAGCAGCTAGAAAAACTGGCATAGCAATACAATATGAGGGACTAGCCTCTACACCACAGAGAACGATGTTCAGTTTAGCAGCTAGAAAAACTGGCATAGCAATACAATATGAGGGACTAGCCTCTACACCACAGAGAACGATGTTCAGTCTAGCAGCTAGAAAAACTGGCATAGCAATACAATATGAGCACCTAGCCTCTACACCACAGAGAACGATGTTCTGTCTAGCAGCTAGAAAAACTGGCATAGCAATACGATATGACCGGTCACTTGAGTCTAAATATGTTTCATGGATCCAAGTTTGGGAAGTGAGCTGGCCACAATATGATATGTTGTAGAGGCCATGACTCAGCAGTGATGAATTCCTCTATGACCAGCCAGATCTGACACCATGTTACAGTATAACACGGTAGATGTGGTACTAAACATGTGATTTTATATTGTTATATTGAACGTTATTTCTGCAAGTTATCAAAAGTTGGGTTTAGAGTAACATGATTGACTGGTCCAGCATCATTGCATTTCGGTGAGTAGCCTTGTGTGCTCCAATCTCTCTCTTACACAGGAAGATATCAGAGGTAGCGCACAAACTCTGTAGCACCAGCAAGGATACCCGATGTAATTTAGAAGATAGTAAATATATAATGCTGGAAGTTTATTTTTAAGTTATTCTTATGACTTTTTGCATGGGCAGCAGTTTTCCAGTTTGTTCTTCTCAATTTTGAACTGGCAACGGTTCTTTGACAATCTCAACTTGAACATGGGACCTACGTTTTATCATTCGTCTCCAATAGGACTAGGAACTCAATCACACCTACAATGAGATCAGGTATCTCTGGAAAAATATCCTGAGGGTCCCACGGGAAGCAACCAACTACCGTTGAATCAGGAGACGATGACCTAGCGTCTGTCACAGAGGCCTCCAGTAGAGTAACAACACATCTATAGAAATTGCTCAGTGACAGAATTAGCAACAATTTCAGTACAATGTACAATTAGAAGCACTAAATCAAAAACTAACACAAATTTGATTGATAAGTTGTGGCTCTGTGTTCCATTAAAATTGAAGGAGAGAGTACTATGAGGTCTCTAACACCTCATACTATTGTTACACTATCTTCTCTCTACTCAAGGCATCAGCAAATTCAGATATGTCTTAAGCAAGCCAGCTTAATTTATTCCAGGTATTTCCCACCTCTTCTCTTTCTACAGTTTGTCTCCATGTCTCTCTAGGTCAACCCCTAGCCCTCTTGCTTCCTGGATTAAATTTCAATGCCAGATGTGGGTGTCTAGTCTTCTACATTCTTAATGTATGTCCCAACTGCTTTCATCTTCGTTTTATTTCCTCGTTGATGCCAGTGAACCAGGTGATCTCAGTATTTTGTATTCTCTGATCCAAACAAATTTGGAGAATTCTTCTGAGACAATCTTGCCCCAAAACCTCTTATGTGACTGTCTGTCTTGGTACTTGTTTTCCATGTCTCTGATCCATACAGTGGGACTGAGATTACATTTGATTTGTATATATTAACTTTAATCTGATTGCGACACTATAGGTTCTGGAATTTCTTTGCTATCTCCATCTAAAGAACATTCACAAATTAGATTTTTCTTGTCATTTGAATATGATCAGTACACACAATAATAACAAAATGATATATTACAGCTGATATCAATAACAATCTGATAATAGTGTCAATGTCGAAATAATAACAATATCATCAAACAATCATTTTTGGATGAATCATAAAGTTTATAATGAGAATCCTCTCGTAAATTTGTGTACAAATGAAATGTTACTTAATTTAAAGTGCAGATTGGAAAAGTTAAGTATAAATCTAGTACAACTGGAATGCCATATGAAGTGCAGATGGAAGAGCTTAAATATAAATTTAGTACAGTTGAAATGCCATATGAAGTTCTTATTGAAGAACTTAAATGTAAATTTAGTACAGTTGGAATATCATATGAAGTGCAGACTGGAAAAAAGTTAAGTGTAAATCTAGTACAAGTGGAATGCCATATGAAGTGCAGATGGAAGAGCTTAACTCTTTCCATGCTAATCGCCACACACTGTGCGATAGCGCATTCCTGTTAAACGCCATTCGCTGTACACTGCACCATTCCAGCTGTTTAGCCATATACAAGTCTTTCTAGTTTTATTTCTACTATTTTTATTTCAATTACTTTTTAACCTTGTTATTCTAATAGGGTTATCCAGTTTTCTTAAAATTAGTATATAATAAGATGTAGCTAGTTTGTTCCTTTCGTGTCAAAGGCGGCAAGTAGGGCAGAGGTTTTAGATCTCCATGTGATGCGGTTCGTTACTTAGCAGTTGGAGATCTTGTATGGTTTTACAACCCAATAGTTTACTTTCTTGTTGGATGGTTCTTCAAAGAGTGGTCTTAGGTCTTCCATGTTTTCTTTTCCCAACTGGTGACCACATAAGGACTTGTCGATTTAGTCTCTGTTCATCTGATCTAAGAACATGACCTAAATATTTTCACCTTCGTTTCCTTATAATATTTGATACGGGTTGATGGTGTGTTCTATCTCTCACTGTGTTGTTAGAAATGAAATCACTCCATTTTACTTTTAATAATTTTCGGAGACATTTATTCTCAAAGCTGTCCAGTTTCTTATCAATTTTCTTTGTTGATTTCCAACTTTCACAACCGTAGGTCAGTACAGGAATCACACATGACCTAAATAATTTAACTTGTGTGCATATACTAAGGTCTTGAGACTGCCAGATATTCGTTAATTTAGTGAAGGCACTAGCTGCTATAGCAATACAAGAGTTTATTTCTTTCATCGTGTCTCCGTTGTTTGACACTTTACTACCCAAATATGTAAAATATTCAACTTTCTCCAGTGTTTGGCCATTTATTACGATGTTTGTCGAGATATATATACGTTTATTTATTAATGAGTAGTTTCGGTTTTTTTAATGCTTTTTTTTGCTTTCCTTGAATTAACAGTGTACTTCTGAGAAAATAACTGGGGACAGAAAGAGTTAAGTATAAAACTAGTACAAGTCAAATGTAATATGAAGTGCAGAGTGAACAAGTTAAATATAAAACTAGTACAAGTCAAATGTAATATGAAGTGCAAAAGTGAACAAGTTAAATATAACACTAGTACAAGTCAAATGTTTTAGTTTTAGTTTAGTCGTCGGATCACCATCACTGCACGTCGAACAAATTAGTCCATAAGTGCTCTGATCTCCCCCTCAGTATGTCCATCAGCGTGTGGCGACTAACGACACCAGTTCTTTGTTGGTTTACAATTCTTCTTTGTCTGCCAGCATAGCGTTCTTGTCGAGCTACGTCTGGTTAGTGTTGTGGATTCATCGCTATTACGTGAATCATGTACACGCCCTCTCTCCCTTAAGGAATTTATAATATCAGCCTGGTCCATTGCTCGTCCGCTTTGGACAGCAGCCATACCTGCAAGCCTATCCGCACGTTCATTCCCCTTACACCTGCATGCCCTGGCACAAAAATAAAACTGATCCTTGTCAGCAAATGTAATATGAAGTGCAGAGTGAACAAGTTAAATATAAAACTAGTACAAGTGGAATGCTATAGGAAGTTACGATTAAAGAAGTTAAGTGTAACTTTAGTACAAATGAAATGTTACTGAATTTAAAGTGTAGAATGAAATAGTTCATTGTAAATTTAGTCCAGTTGGAATGGCATTTGAAGAGCAGATCGGAAAAGTTAAGTATAAATCTAGTACAAATGGAATGCCATATGAAATGCACATTAAAGAAGTTATATGTAAATTTTGTTAAAGTTGAATAACATGAATTGAAGAGATATGTATATTTTGCTTCTTCTTCATATTTGCGATTGATTTCATAACCTCAGTCTATTAATATGAGATGGGTTGCCTCTATCAAGATGCAAGTCAGTTGGAGTTTCTATTGGATTTCCAATAGCTTGCTCTGTAAGTATTGTTCACAGGGCCATATTTTATTCTGCGCTGGCATAGGTATGCCAAGCAGAATGTGATATCAAGTATCTGCTTCAGTCTTACATGCACACTTTGCAATCTGAGCAGGCTTTAACACTTTCGCTGCCACGCATTTTTCAACAAAGTCTGGCCCAGTGCCACGCTATTTTTCGGTATGATCAGTTTTCAGAGTGACAATTTCAAAAATCGTAAAAAATAAACTAATATACTTAGGACTTTTAAACTATGGAATAGTGTTCATATATTAATGAGCTACTAACCTGTCTATATGTGGAATATATTCTTTATAATCCACAAGCTATTGTAGTAACTGATATCCCCATACCTATCCACAGTATGATATGTCGTCGTTTTCGAGATAGGTGTCCGTCATCTACTCCCGTAACCCATCTACTCGTAACTGAAAATATCTCCTATCGATTTATAAACATCGTCACGTAAATCACAGTTCAAATTCATATCACATTCAGAGCTCATTTTAACACTATCACTGGCTAAAAAGTCAGAAAAGAGTCATTTTGGACATCACTATTCATCAGCTACGTCGTCCATTTTGAACATTTGTTTACTTACGAAAAATTTGACTTATCCCGACGTTTACCGCGTGTATGTTAGATCCGCCATTTTGGAGACCTCGTCTGAACAATACGGAAGTAGTACGCACGCGACCCGTCGCAAGCGATACTCCCATTTAAAAAGACATCGTCGACGGCACATGTCCGCCGACAAAAGTCGTTGGTGGCAGCAAAAGGGAGTTTGTATTTCGCCGACATTTGTCGTCGTTGGCAGCGAAAGTATTAATCTGTGCATGTGGTGGTTAAACCTGCAGTTGAACAACAGAAAGATTGTTGTATGCTGTTTACTGTTGAATCTGCAGATCCGATCTTGTAGGTGTTTACTGTGGATGAGTTGCCTCCACAACTATGTGCATTTTTGTTTGATGTGTGTCTTAACATCTGCTAGCGACACTGGGTATTTTGGTTGCATCAGCTTTGTTCCCCCTTAACCAGCAAGTCTGCTCTCTCATTTCTAGATATGCAACAGTGAGCAAGAATCCACTGGAGGATTTAATATATTTCCATCCAGAAGAATCTTTGAACAACAATCTCCTGAACATTCTTTATGCTACTTTCTTCCAGCAGATGTAAATATTGTGTCTTTGCTGATGGCTTGTGTGACTCAGTGATTCTACCCTACATAAGTCTAAGTATTATTAAATGTATTGAAATAAACTAAGTAAATATTACAATTAATTTGTTTCTGAAATTTGATATCTATTAATTATTAGAAAAAAAAGGCAAGAAATGGTGAATAGGAAGATACAAGATCCTGCTTACCTTCCAAGCTATAGATGTGTATGTGTTTAAAAATTGGCATTAATCTCTTAGCAACAATATAAAGTTCTCATTTATTAGAAGATCAAAATTTAAGTTTTATGTTGCAATCAAATAAACATTTCAGAATATTAAACTGATAAATATATTTTACTTGTCAGTTAATTGAAAAACTTGTCATATTACATGCTATTAAACATATACCATACTGAAAATAGTGGCTTATCTTTTATAGGGCATCACCACCAACCATAGTAAATGAGTCATCGATTTTCTAGGTACCACTTATACTTTTAGTAGTTTGCCATTGCTTTCTGGACTGTGAGGTCTATTTTTACCGCATATAAAAAATCCACAGAAACAAATATTTGTTTTTCAACTGCCCATAGCAGAGTTTGAACCAGGTATACTTGGGTTGTGATCGAGCTCACTATCGCTAAGCCACAAACACAGACATACCATACAACACACATGAATTTTACACAATGACAATATCAAATATTACAAATTAAATGGTAAAATATTTTCTAAACAAACATCAACGTATACCATCTCTAGAAGGCACACAGTAATGGTGATCAATGTATCCAAGTAATGAACAAAAGACAAACAGAAATATATGACAAGTGTTGATTCTTCACCTCCGCCATGATGTCAAAACTACAGCCAATGACACTGCCAATATAGTAACGCTTGGAAGTAGTCCTGAGACGCCAAGCTAAAGAAAGATTTAAAAAAAAAAAAAAAAAATATTGTGAGACATATAAATAGAACAATGTACATTCAGATATTTTATTAATACTTACATAGCGTACACTCTAAGATGTATTCAAGTTTCATAAGTGATTTCATTTCAGCAGTAGATATTATTTGCAGGATTTCAATGTACTATTGGCTTAATCTTCTTCTTTCTTCTTTGCGTTCGTTCTTTACGACCAATTTTAATCACTTTTTGTGATATGTTTGATCTTTGCCAAAAACGTGTATACGTTGCACATTGGTTTGTAGGCCCTAACGCATAGACTTCTACACGTTTAGGACACATGCATCCGATTTCAGCCAAACCTCCTTAGTCGCCTCTTACGACATGCATGGCAGGTAACAGTGGTTCTATTCTTACGCCCCAAATTTGGGCCCCGGGTAACCACTCGGGCGATTGGCTTAATAAAAAATGTTCTGAAATCCAGTGTTTCTTCTTCTTCGAACCCTTCGACTACTAGTTAAACCACTCTTTGTGAGTTGTATGTGATCTGAGTCTAAGAGTGATTGTACGTTGTGCACCTACAAGTTGGCCAGCACGTCCAATTTCTGCTACCCTTTTTATTTACTAGGGTAGCTTCCCTAGCTCCTACCTCAGCCACCTCTTCGACATGCCTTGTAGGTGGTAGTGTTACTATTCTTTGCTGCCCTTTTGGGCTCCAGCAACTTGCGAGTGAATTCAATGTTTAAAGACTGAAATCAATGCACTCCTGGCAGACGAATAGTTAAGGAGTCTCCCTCAGCAGACACTGAAGGGTATGCACACTGACTGTTTCCATTACATTCTGGAAACATTAGTCTATCTCTCGATCTCCGCCCAGACCAATGTACCAGATTTCCCCATAAATTCTATACATGTGGAAATCTGATTTATGCAGTCTTAGCATTGGGTGTGTTTTACGTCACATCTTCAGCATCATTTGGAACTCTGGTGCGTATCATTCGGCGATGTGTCTGGTTTCAGCCTGTGTTTACTCGGTTCGCACTCCGTTCTGCAGCTATCTAGTGTTTTTTTTACGGTGTGTGGTAGCTACCCCCAACCTCCTTACTCTTCTCTTACGACATGTGGCAGGTAACAGTAGCTCTATTCTTTACACCCCAATTTGGGCCCCAGAAAACACTCGGGTAGGAACATGAGTCTAAACCATCATCCTCTCCTGCATTCCTTCCTGCTCATTCTACACTAGATTCATTATCTTCCTTGCTGATTCATTTGTTGTGTTGACCTTCTCTAGTAATATATCATTTATTGAGCTCAGAAGAGGTGTTGGGTGAGAATGTTGGGTAGTACCTCAGGGAAAGTTACAGCTGTATCTTGGTCGTTAAGTCATGATTCTACTTTGTCCCCCATCTACTCAATTGTGGCTCCTTGTACCACACCCCGGGTAATAATCTCAGCTAACTGGCTAAACAACATAAGTGGGCAGGAGGAACCCCACTTAACACTCCAAAGTCCTCTTTTTCATCCCATATATCCGTTTTCCCCTTCTCACATAATTCAAGTTGGACCACAGTTGAGTTTACTCTGTTGGCCTCTCATATGGCCATTCAGATCTGGCACAGTGCTACAGTATAACTGAGTAGATGTTGTAAAGTGTTGCTATATGTTTATAAAACTTGACCAGTAACATAACAGTAAAGATGTGCATACTATTCAACAATGTGCATGCATCCTCTGTGGTTAGAACAAAGCCAGAAAAGTACTAACTAAATCTTAATATAGTGGACCGATGTGTGCTTCTTTCTTAAATCTATCATTAGGGTGTAGTGACTCAGGAAGTGATGATCTTCTTGCTGTGAACATTTGGACACAGCCTAGAGTATAACAGAGCTTTGCATGACCAGCAAACAATCTGGTGGTGGGGAATGAGTACAGTGAAGTATAACTTGGCTGCTATTATCACTAGGCAACACAGAAAGTCCCTCATCCTCTAGTGCTGTGGCAGTCCTATTCTGCCTCCTGTCTGAGGTGGGTAGGAAATCCGCAGACACCCCAGTTCTTTAATGATATGTACAAGACTAATAGCAATTCAAGCAAGATTGGACGATGACTTGAATATCAAGATCCGCATGACACATGAAGATGTTCCACTGTTCAATTTTGAGTTAGTAGAGAGATATAAAAGATGTAATTTTGCAAGGGAGAATGCATGTCTGAATAGAGAAAGAAAGACAAGTTTACTACATGACTACTTACTGTGACATAAAAGTTGCACCGATCACCCTGACAACACTCGTAACAATACCAGTCCTTGTACCAGTCTCTCATACATCTTAGTCCTGCAGCTCTTTGCTGGTCAGCACAGTAGGATGAAGAATTACAGCTCTTATGCACAAATTGGATCTTTTCACTTCGAGGTGTCCAGAATGTAGGGGCTACCAGAACAGAATAATATTTGACAATAATAACTACAAAACCATCATCATATCTCTACTAGCATTCACAATTAAATTATTTCACAATCATCTACCTTTATCTCAAAATCAGATACTCCTCTTCATTATGATATCAGTGCCAAAAATGGATGTTGACATCATACGATAGAAGAAAACTAGTCACAACAAAGATGAAGTGTCTTTGCAGAATGCTGGAAGTATCAAGAAGAGACCAGTTTAGAAATGAAGACAGCAGGAAAAAGTGGGTACAACATCAGTACTGAAATTCATAAAGAAACTACAAATTAATTAGCTCGCCACACCAGCATATCTTCTTCTGCATTCTCACTAGACTGGGATTTCGGATTCTCTAATAAAGGCAGCAGTCTGCCTCAGATTATCAGCCACGCCATACAGTTTGTCTTGGACGCTATTGTAAGTGGGTCACCTCTTTCTTCTCAAGTCTGCACACTGGAGGCAGTTCTGTAGGATATAATTCCTCTGATTTCTGCTTCCCCGTTTGTGTCGACCACTTCCCGCAGTAAGTTTTGGCCACCCTCATGATGGTATGTCCAACATTTTTACTGCGTATCTAAATCTCCGAGACAGATTGGCGACCGTAGAATCCATTATCCCATTCATTATTGTGAGGGGTCCTTGCACCATGTTATGCATCTTACGGCCTGGTGCATCTGTTTTCTGCAAGCATTTGTTTCGGTTAGCACTCCTAGCGGACATGTTCATCCGATTTCAGCCAAACCTCCTTAGCCGCCTCTTACGACATGCGTGACAGGTAACAGTGGTTCTAATCTTTACACCCCAAATTTAAGCCCCAGTAACCACTCGGGAGAAAAGCATATTACCAATAAACAGTTCGTTATTACGGTGTTACGGTGGATACAAAGTAAAAGGCCACCTCAAAAATATCGGAGGTGGTGAAAAACACAATTAATAAAGCACACACAAAAGCCTGTTCTATAAATATCTTCTTATCCTCACGCTGTCAGGCTAAACAGGATTAGAGAAAAGAAAGAAAAAAGCACTGTTGATGATATTTGTGTTCCAATTCATCATGTCATTCCATTTTATCTCTTTCATCCTCATTCTGTAAATTTATTGCAAGAAACTTGATAGCTTTCTTTTTAAGCGTTCAGCTTATTTTGCTGGATTTTTTAAAAATTCAGTTCTCTCTGCCCAGCAAATACTATTTTTATGTAATCAGAATATGGAATCATTTATGAACATTTAATAAAGCACTGGGAAAGCATTATGTTTTTTAAATAAGTGTTACAGAGGACAGGCTTGCATCAACAGCATCAATTGTTGGGGAGTTGAAGATGGATAAGGGGATATTCTTCGGTCTCTTCGTGACTGTCTGTTGGATGAGTACACTAAAATTGATGTTGAATCGATAAAACAATTTAGGCAGTTTGGAGTTATCCGCTGTATAAGTCGAACTGGATGCCTGAGAGGCAGAGTGAGAGGTGTGTTTAATCAGCGAGCCACGGTTACCATCAGTATACATACACTTCGATATCTGTTGGCGGAGACTGAGCACCTATGGGTCTGCCGGAGTGCAATGATGTCAGTTTAGTAACCAATAACCAATAAGTGTTACATAAAAGTATACCATGGACAGAGAAGAGAACCAGTAAATCTTTCCTGAAGGAACTCAAAATTAAAAACTGGCTAACCCTACAAATAATAAAGAGAAAATTGAAGTATTTTGGATATATAGAAAGACACAAAGGGTTGAGGAAGACATATAAAAGGAGGCATTCCTGTAAAGAGAAGAGTAAGACCATAGAGAAGATGGATTTAGGTTGTAACTGATGATTTGATCATGACAGTTACATAGTCGGGACAATTGGCCTATGAGAAAGATAGAGAACTTCCAAAAAACTGTTAGCTTGGCAAAGTTCTGCTCAGAACAATCTATTTGAAGATATTATTCCAGTTTAACTCTTTATGTCCACGAAAATTTTTGGGGTAATCACACTCTGCCAGAACACATTTCTAGCAAAATTTTTCAATATGGAATGATCTTGGAAATATGCCTATAACTTAAGTTCTTTGTAAGCTAGATTTATATTGGTATCAAAATATGCAGAATTAAATTCTGAACAATCTGATAATAAATAGTTATATATGTAAATCAGTATTTATTTAGTAAATTATTGTTGTATTTCATGTTCAGAGTAACTACTACGACTTTCAAAATTGAATCAATACTTAGCCATTGCTGAATTCTCCATCATTGTCGGTGAAATCATAAACATGAAACACTGTGTGTGTTTATTTGAACTTTGGAACAAATCCATGTCTTGTTCGGCACCTTATCGACGTGGAGGACGAAACAACATCTTATAACTAAACTTTTCACATGAAAGTTCACTTTTTCACAACAGGAAAAATATATTTGCGAATAAAACTATTTACTAAAAATTCGAAAATAAATTCTACCATGCTGTACAGTATATGAATGAAATGGTAGTTATCTGCCCGTTGAATTATGTAAACAAAAACAGTGTCGGACGTATAGTAGCTGAACAGTAAAACAAAACGTGCATGGACTCAAATTAGCCGTTGGCAGCGTGTTTTGGCATAATGAGAGAACTGTTTTCTACGCTGGGAGCGTCGACTGGACATATAGAGTTAAAGTACCTGTTTTATCAATCCTTGTTTAAAGTTCAGGATATATGACAAGGATTCTTGTGTAACTAGTTATATTTGAGCTTAAAAGAATTAACGAAGGATCAGGTAGCAAAGCCGATAATACTCTTTGATAGTAACCATGTGCAGCACTAATTTCAGGGTTCATGACCGTGGGAGCAAAAATGTTTGTTGTGCACACAGTACACGATTGGCTACAGGCTCCTGATCCTTTACTTGGGGATCTAAATTACAAATACCTCAGAAGTCAGGGTAAGGCTTGCCTGAATGATGAAGAACACTGATTATATGAAAAGCAAGCTTTCATACAACAATCAGTCTGAGGTGTCATATTAGGCACAAAGACTTTGCCTGAATTCATAGCAGGCGGAAACAAATTAAATTAATCTTCAGCTTTTTTTTCGTGATGTCTCTTAATTATTTTATTGATTAAAATATTGATCTCAATAATCAATAATACAAACCTTTCCATTCTATGAATGTCATACATGTGTCTTGATCCTCGCGACATTGAACTGAAGTTTTCACACACTTGTCTTTATTATCTGGTTGATTTTGGCAAACATAACATTCCAGACATAGTCCTGTAATATATGGATCAAACACAGGGAGAATCAGTTTTGTCATATGCAGAGTGAATTAGTAGACGTGTTAAACACAGGGTGAGTTAGTTGAAGTGTCAAATACAGGGTGAATTAGTTCATGTGTCAAACACAGGGTGAATCGGTTAATGTGTCAAGACACATGGCGAATTAGTTAATGTGTCAATCACATGGTGAATTAGCTCATCTGTTAAACACAGGGTGAATTAGAGTAGATGGTTTTACAGTTTACCTCAAGTTAGAGGGATGTTGTAAGGACGACAGTGGTGGTTTTGTCATGACTATGGAAATCATGGCAGTAACTAAAGCGATGGTCTGGCTGGAATCACATACTTTTATCCATGCATGTTTTTGGAAATAAAACTGATTTTTGTCAGCCTAGAGCTCCTCAGTCACTCCAACCATTGTCCCCGAGCCCATCCTGTTTCAATATTCCTGAGCATATTCATTGTGTTACTAAGTATGCTCAAGAATATTGAAACAGGATGGGCTCGGAGACAATGGTTGGAGTACCTGAGGAGCCCTAGTATGACAAAAATCAGTATTATTTTTGTGCCAGGACCTGCAGGTGTAAGTGGAAATGAATACATCAATAGGTTTGCAGGTATGGCTGATGAAAAAAGTTGGCGAGCAATGGACCAGGCTGATATTCTGAATTCCCTAAGGAAAAGAGGACATGTAAATTATTCAAGGAATAGTGGTGAATCTACAACCCTATCCAGACTGCAAGAGTTCCAAACCAAATGTGTAGCTAGACAATAGCACTATACTGGTAGCCATAGATAAATAGTAAACCAACAAAGGACCGGTGTCGCTAGTCGCCATATGCTGAGAGACATACTGAGGAGATTGGAGCACTTATGGATTAATTGGTTTGATTGGTTTGATGTGCAGTGAATCGTGATGATGATCCAAGGACTAAACTAAACACACTGAGGGGACCTCATGATAGTTTCATGAGACAGGTCCTCTGATGGAACACCCAGGATAATAGAAATTAGTAGGTGAAGACACAGGAACGCCTGGATGCGAGAGTTGGAAACAGAATGCAAGAGAATGGGGAGAGAGTGAAGAGATCTGGAAAAAAGATGGCCCTGGATGAATAGGTCTTGGAAAACCTTGGTTGTGGACCTTTCAATGCCTCGCCCTTGTGGTGAGGAAGACTTTTATCATAAAGTGGATATTCTTATCTAGTTACAAGTTCAAGTGTAACATCCTAAACTTCTTCTTGACTGTTCCATATAGACCTCTTTGCGATTTGTATGTGATTCAAGCCTAAAAGTGATTGTTCGTTATGCCAGTTATGGGCTTACTTACAAGTAGGCCAGCACATCCGATTTCTGCAACGCTGTAGCTTCCCCAGGCCTCTACTCTACCTCAGTCGCCTCTTACGACACCTGTAGGTTGCAGTGTTACTATTCTGTGCTCCCCTTGCGAGCCCCGGCAACAGTCTAAACTAAATGTGTAGCCAAGTCTTAGTTTGCTTGGTATTTTACAAAAAATTCAATTACTGAAGTGAATTAGGTTGTTATTTTTGTTATTCTGTTATTTATAGAAGACCAAACAATTGTTTACGAATTCAAAACATGACCAAGTAACCAAGCAATACAAAATATACAACATAGAAAGTATGCTAACAAAAGTTATCAAATATATACACCAACAGTTGTTTACGTTTTATTGTTCAAATATCATGCTTCTTTAGCAGTTAGGGGTACTCTTGTATATACAAAATGGCGGATTGGTTATTTTCTGTTCCACTTCCTGAAACTTTAAAGTTTCCAAAATCAAAAGTATATTGTAAACACTCACCTGTTCCAATAAGATTTGCGAAAACTAACATTAAAATGTACATTTCCATTCTAAAAGTTCGTGAGATCTTTTCTATTTCCACGAGTTTCAATTTACAGAACAAGTTACCATTCTGTGAGAGTCGCTACTATACACCTGCCCTCTTAAAACTTTCAAGGGAGATAATGGTGAAATGAAGTACAGGTAACACTTCCGCATTTCAGAGTAACAATTCTTTGTGACAAACAATTCAAGTGCTTGATATGCGTTTCAGCTTCATCTGAGAAATAGGTTCTATTCGTTACTTTTGCAAATTATAATCATTACAATTTATTCGTTATTTAATCTCTACTTATTTATTAGTTCGTTATTGGCATCTAAATATAATATGGAACTGCAAGTTATATAGTATTAAAACTAAATTACGAATTTTCAATTCAAATGTATCAATCCTAACATATGCCAGCGAGAGTTGAAAATGACTAAAGATATAGAAAGCAAGCTGAATGCATTTGAAAATAGACGTCTGCGAAAAATAATGAATAAAAAAATGGAACGAATTCAGGAGAAGTGATGAAATCAGAGAAATGTCTGGTCAACCACTAGTGACAACTGTTATAAGAAAGAGAAGATGGAGATATGTTGGACACACCTTGAGGAGAAATGATCAACGAATATCAAAGCAGGCACTGAAGTGGGATGCAAAGGGTTCAAGAAAGAGAGGACGACATAAGGAGACCCTGAAACGAACTTTACTGAGAGAGGCAAGAAATATAGCTTGTGAGTAACGAGTATTAAGTAGTTGAATAAATCTACAGCCTCATATGAGAACGTATAACTGCTACTGACAAGCATTCCAGTTACAAGATAATATTCAGTGTCTCTGTGGCATAGATGTTAGTTACTCGTCTCTCGCGCCAACGATACTCGGTTCGCTCCCTCGTCAAGCCATCGAGATATTTTTTCAGAGATCCCTGATCTCAGTGTAGTTCTTCTTCTTCTTTGTTTTTCAATGTAATAATGTAAGCTAACCAAATGATTATATCTCCTCTTGGAATAACATCCATAGAATCACACCCCCAATATTCCAACAAGACATTTTTTTGTTTCGTTCACCCGCTGTCAGTTCAGACGGAAGTCATGACGCCTGGTATTGCGCTTCTGACTAAGTTTTGCGTGAGGCCTACTTACCATTTTACCGGTGTCCATCGCTATACGGGAGCCTTCGCCGTATTCAGAGGTACTTTAAGTTTAGATCCTTCGAGTGTGATTGTTACAGGAAACCTGTTGTCCACCAAACACTTGCCTTGAGTCCTCGTACCATTAGTACTTGTACGGCGTTGCTGATTAGTGGCGTTGTTGATTAGTGAAGTGCGACTTCTCTATCTGATTTCCTGCCTTTGGTGAGGTCGCCTGAGCTGCCGAACTCTCGATTTTGAACTGCCAAGGGTTCTTTACTATGAACTCGATCTTACACTGTGATCATGGATATAAACTTTTACTCGTGTGCAGGCAATTCACATTATGTTTGTTCGCAATTGGAGATTTGATATTGCAAAGCACCAGTACAAGCAAGGGAGAGTATCCTGCTGAACTTATTCTAGCATTGTAATACTTTTGGTAAGTGGCCTTTGAATTGAGGATATTTTGTAAGTGTGTAAATAGACTTTTATCATGTATTTTGATCACATTATAGGACATGACATCTTGTTGAAAGCTCTATTGGAATGGATAGCTTTGTATAAGAGAGCACAGGGAAAGATAGATTATATATCTGGGAGGAAAGTATCAGGACGTGAACATTATATCAATTATGTGAAGCATGGACATTTAACAAGGCACTGGAAAAACATAGATCTGATTTTGAATATAGTGTCCTTCGTATATCATGGACAGAGTAAAAAGAAATAGATCTATCCAGAAGGAACTCAGTCAAAGAAATCCGGATAATGCTACAAATAAGAAAGAGAAAATTGAGATATTTTGGACATATAAAAAGACACCAAGGCTGGTGAAGAACACCATGAAAGGAGGCATACCGACAAAGAGGAGAAGAGGAAGACCACGAAGAAGATGGATTCAGAATGTAACTGATAGTTTGAGCATTATGGCTGCAGTGGCGGGACATATGGCCTACGAGAGAAAGTAATTCCGAAGGACTGTTGGGATGGCAAAGCTCTGCTCAGGACAAGCTATTTGATGATGCTGATGATGGACAATTATCAGCCTGGCAGAGCAAAGAAAACAATTTGATAGAAAACCAGTGCAGCCAACTTGTGATATTGAAACGACACATGTTGATTGTAATGGGGGAGGAATGCGCAGAATCATTGTATTTGTATTCAGATGACTCTGTTCTTTACCGGAGAGACCTTACCCAGTCAACGCAAAGAAAGCTATGCTTTTGGCATAGATCTACGCCCAAATTTACGGCACAAAAAGATCATTAAAGAGTGTTTATCTTTCGATGCGTACGGAACGACCTCACCAAAGGCAGGAAAGCCGATAGAGAAGTCACCCGTTCTGCCTTCACTAACTAACTCTGTCCGAGAAAGAATTAAGAGGACAACAGGTATCCTGCAACAATCTACCTCGAAGGATCTAATCTTCAAGTACCTCGGAAGTCGACGAGGCTGTCCATATGGTTGAGGGATGCCTGTAAAAGTGTAATATAGGCACACGCAAAAATCAGTCAGAAGCGCAATACCAGGCGTCATGACTTTCCGCCTGAATTAACAGCGGGCGAACGAAGAAGATGATCACTCAAATTTGTGCTCAATGCCTGTCAGCTATTTGAAAGTCATATCCTCAAAACTCTTACAGAGTAGCTCAGGCAAAGATAACGAATGATAAGGAGTATTTAAAAACATATCAACTCTAGTAGACGTATGCTAAACCCACATTATTAAACATCGGGTATTTTTAAATATAAAAAAAAAACATTGTTAAAGGAAGCGCGCTATAAATTCGTCTGATGTATTGTACAAAGAATTATATATAGAAATAGTAAATTAATCTTGTGAATAATGTTTTTTATTTCATGATTTGGTTAATGTGAAGATTTTATAGAAAATTGATGCAGTCAGAATGGCATGTCAAGTGACTTGTCGCATAGTTTGTGTTAATACTCAGTTGCAGTAAAATTAATGGATTCAAAGAGAGAGAGACAGTTTTGAACATCAGTCATTTTGAATTGTGTATATAAGTAATCATGGTCATTTAACAATGAAATACGACTGCTTAACACAGCGTTTCCCAAAGTGGACTGGTACCGACCCCTGTTGTCGCTGAAGCTTTCCAGGGGGCGGTACGTGACGTTTTGGCGCCGCCGTTTTGGCGCGACCGTTTTGGCGCAGGACGTTTTGGCGCACATATTCCTCAATAAATTTCAATAACCTTAATATTATTTTAATTTTTAGTGTACATGTATATTAACTCTAATGAAACAATATACTTAAACATCAGCGTTTATTGGAACAAATGCAAGGTGTCTGAATTATATCATCAGCTGTTTCATTTGAGATGATCGAGAATTGACACGCTGTCCGAATGAGTGTCACATCTTGTCCATCGTAAATGTCAGAAATCCTGCCCCTTCCAAATGTTAATAGCTTGACCCGTTTACTTACGTAATAGTATTTGGTGTTATGTGCATGTCACATCTTGTCCATCGCAAATGTCAAAAATCCTGTCACTTTCGCATAATTTTTTGATGGATTAAAAACACGGACTTTCGGAAAACTTATTAAAGGTAAAATATTGGACAAGATTCGTTAAACTTTATTCAAGTTTTATAAGTTGATTATTTGCATTGGCTAAAAGTAAAATATTTAACAGTATTCGTTAAACGTTTTTTAATTTATATATTTTGCATTGCATTGGATTTATTAAAAATTTATAATTTATTGAAAACAGTTATTTATAAACGTTAAGTTAAATATGAAGTTATTTTTAAATGGCGCCAAAACAGCTCTGCGCCAAAAAATCCTGCGCCAAAACGGTCGCGCCAAAACGGCGGCGCCAAAAGTCCTGCTTCGTCCAGGGGCGATGGCGGATTCAAAATCATTTAGGGAGTTTTTTCGTGATTTTGCGATTGAATAATCATTAAAAATTTGAATTTTGTATTTTAATTCATCTTATGCCCATCTTACACGATCCATTTTTTAATCAATTTTCGATTTCATGTATATAATCATTTGAAAATTGACCATGTATGACAAAAATATATATTAATTTTATATGTCAAAGTGAAAACAGAGCATTTTATATATATATATATGGGGGTGTGGGGGCGTTGGTAAACTGTTATAACGGGAGGAGCGTTACAAAGTGTATGTCGTGAATAGTGGGCGGTGGACCGAAAAAGTTTGGGAATCTATGGCTTAACAGAATGTTAGACAATTACTATCACAAAGGAGATCAAAGAGATCAAAGGCGGACAAGTATACACGCTCCCGGCGCGACTTCCGGCAACAGGCGAGACTTATGCACAATATTGATGTACGTTTCCGTTACGCTTAAGTACCAATAGCTACTCGTTACTCTTGTCGTAGATTTTCAGTAGGAAGTAGTAGTTATTTAGTAACCGTTACTTAGACAATATTTAGGTCATGTTCTTAGATCAGACGAAAAGAGACTAAATCGACAAGTCCTTATGTGGTCACCAGTTGGGAAAAGAAAACGTGGAAGACCAAAGACCACTCTTCGAAGAACCATCCAACAAGAAAGTAAACTATTGGGATGTAAAACCATACAAGATCTCCAACTGCTAGCAAAGAACCGTATCACATGGAGATCTAAAACCTCTGCCCTATGTGCCGCCTTTGGCACGAAAGGAACAAACTAACTAACTAACTTAGACAATGTTTTCTATTTGTAATAATATATCACGGAAAATTTCCTAATTAATTTAGAAGTATTACAGTAAAACTAATACAGTTATAAAATAAAATAATATTGCATATAAGAAATGTTGAAGATAAGATGGTAAGATGATGGCTGACAGAAAACGCACGTTGGCAAGGTGTCCATAGAAAAATACAATCCGGAGAACTAGATATTAGAGATCACGAATAGCTAGAGTAGGCGCAGATAGTCAAGTCCATAGCATGCATCGCTAGTAACAACATACCCCTTGCTAACTCCAATGCTTGAGGGCAACAACATTTCGGTGTGCTCTAAGCGGTTCAACTACATGTTTCCTGATTCTATAAATTAAGATCTAAAAATTACAAGTACCTCAGAAGTCAGAGTAAGGTTCGCCTAAAGGGCGAGCGACGTTTATGATAAGGAAAGCTAGACTTCATGCAAAAATCAGTCACAGGTGTCACATTAGGCATTGTCTGAATACACAGTGGGAAAATAAGGGGGAGAAACTGTCAAGAATCTGTGACTTAATGTGAAATTATTTGCTATGTGATTTCAATGATTTAATATGTGATTTCAATGATTTACTATGTGATTGAAATGATTTGATATGTGGTTGCAATGATGTGATGTGTGATTGCAGTGATTGATTTATGATTGCAATAATGTGTTGGCAATGATTTGATGTGTTGGCAATGATTTGATGTGTTTGCAATGATTTGATATGCGTGATTGCAATGATTTGATGTGTGATTGCAATGATTTGATGTGTTTGTAATGATTTGATATGCGTGATTGCAATGATTTGATGTGTGATTGCAATGATTTGATGTGTTTGCAATGATTTGATGTGTTTGCAATGATTTGATGTGTTTGCAATGATTTGATGTGTCTGCAATGATTTGATGTGTGATTGCAATGATTTGATGTGTTTGTAATGATTTGATATGTGTGATTGCAATGATTTGATATGTGATTGCAATGATTTGGTATGTGTTTGCAATGATTTGATATGTTTGCAATGATTTGATATGTTTGCAATGATTTGATATGTTTGCAATGATTTGATATGTGCGATTGCAATGATTTGATATGTTTGCAATGATTTGATATGTGTGATTGCAATGATTTGATATGTTTGTAATAGTTTGATATGTGTGATTGCAATGATTTGATATGTGTTTGCAATGATTTGATATTTGATTGCAATTATTTAATGTGTGATTGTAATGATTTGATGTGTTTGCATTGATTTGATATGTGATTGCAATGGTTTGATATGTGTGAGTGCAATGATTTGATATGTTTGCAATGATTTGATATGTTTGCAATGATTTGATATGTTTGCAATGATTTAATATGTTTGCAATGATTTGATATGTGCTATTGCAATGATTTGATGTGTTTGCAATGATTTGATTTGTGTGATTGCAACTTTAAAAAGTATGAAAACTCAAAAATTATCTCCAGCATTTAAATTTCAACTTTTCTTAATACGGAGTTTGTCCCGTGAAGTGAAAGGTCATAAGGTTACAATAGCTTATGAAAACTAGTTTGTTCTACCTTACAACATGTCGATGTTTGAATTCATGGATCTACTTAAGGTATCTACACGCGAAGGATTGATTTCAGTGCACTGGGTTCCCGATATGTCTCGGCCCCTCTCAGCATCTGTTTAGAATATTATACAAAGCAAGAACTACTGAACTTTTACAACAATCATAATGGATCTCAAGGAAAAAATGCACCCAGTGAACCAGTCGATATGGCACATATTTACACCCGAGACTTTCAGAACGCCTGCATGAATGAATTCACACGTTCATGTCTAGTATATTCATGATATACAGTGCTGACTAGCTTCTGTACGCTAGAGACATCAGATAAGAGAAGAGAAATCACTGTTTAGTGGTCTTGTTATTATTTACATGTCTTATGCTCTTGTTATTACCTACATGTCTTATGTTCTTGTTATTACTTACATGTCTTATGTTCTTGTTATTACTTACATGTCTTATGTTCTTGTTATTACCTACATGTCTTATGTTCTTGTTATTACTTACATATCTTATGTTCTTGTTATTACCTACATGTCTTATGTTCTTGTTATTACTTACATGTCTTATGTTCTTGTTATTACTTACATATCTTATGTTCTTGTTATTACCTACATGTCTTATGTTCTTGTTATTACTTACATGTCTTATGTTCTTGTTATTACCTACATGTCTTATGTTCTTGTTATTACCTACATGTCTTATATTCTTGTTATTACCTACATATCTTATGTTCTTGCTATTACTTACATGTCTTATGTTCTTGTTATTACTTACATGTCTTATGTTCTTGTTATTACTTACATGTCTTATGCTATTGTTATTACTTACATGTCTTATGTTCTTGTTATTACTTACATGTCTTATGTTCTTGTTATTACTTACATGTCTTTTGTTCTTGTTATTACTTACATGTCTTATGTTCTTGTTATTACGTACATGTCTTATGTTCTTGTTATTACCTACATGTCTTATATTCTTGTTATTACCTACATATCTTATGTTCTTGCTATTACTTACATGTCTTATGTTCTTGTTATTACTTACATGTCTTATGTTCTTATTATTACTACATGTCTTATGTTCTTGTTATTACTTACATGTCTTATGTTCTTGTTATTACTTACATGTCTTATGTCTTGTATTACCTACATGTCTTATGTTCTTGTTATTACCTACATGTCTTATGTTCTTGTTATTACTTACATGTCTTATGTTCTTGTTATTACCTACATGTCTTATGCTCTTGTTATTACTTACATGTCTTATGCTCTTGTTATTACCTACATGTCTTATGTTCTTGTTATTACTTACATGTCTTATGTTCTTGTTATTACTTACATGTCTTATGTTCTTGTTATTACCTGCATGTCTTATATTCTTGTTATTACTTACATGTCTTATGTTCTTGTTATTACTTACATGTCTTATGCTCTTGTTATTACTTACATGTCTTATGTTCTTGTTATTACTTACATGTCTTATGTTCTTGTTATTACCTACATGTCTTATATTCTTGTTATTACTTACATGTCTTATGTTCTTGTTATTACTTACATGTCTTATGCTCTTGTTATTACTTACATATCTTATATTCTTGTTATTATTTACATGTCTTATGTTCTTTGTAAGTAACAGTGGGCGTCTGTAGCTTAATGTACGCGGTAGTGAGCTCGATCACAATTCAAGCATACCTGGTTCAAACTCCACGGCGGGTAAGATTCGAAGCAAATTAATTACCTTGGATTTTTCAGATCTGAAATAATATACCTCGTGAGCATCTGTAGCTAAAGCGGTAGTGAGCTTGATCACAACCCAAGCGTACCTGGTTCAAACCCCAAGGTGAGCAAGTTTGGAAGCAAATTCGTTTCCGTGGCATTTTTACAGAAGGTAAAAATAGAACTAAACGTTCAGAAAGCAATGGCAAACTAATGAACGTATAAGTGGTGCCTAGAGAATCAACGACTCATTTACTGTGGTTGATGGCTACATCATTTAGGATATGCCACGATTTTCATTTCAATAATAGACCTACCCGTTCAGAAAGCAATGGCAAACTATTGAACGTAGAAGTGGTGCTCAGAAACAATCCACGACTCGTTGACTGTTGTTTATGTTGTCTACTCCTGTACAGGATATATTACAATTTTCATTTTATCACTTTATCACTTTATCACTTTCACACTTTATCACTTTATCACTTTATCACTTTCACACTTTATCACTTTATCACTTTATCACTTTCACACTTTATCACTTTATCACTTTATCACTTTATCACTTTCACACTTTATCACTTTATCACTCTATCACTTTATCACTTTATCACTTCTTCTTTCTTATTTTGTTGTTACTTTTATGTCTTCAATTGTTTTAAAATTGCATTTACTTTTATGTATTAAGGAAGTAAACAAGAGACATACATTATATTTTGGTAGAAAACATCGAGACAGACACAATGGTTAATATGTGTAAATGTATCAGCTAGGCAAGAATATATCCAGCCTTAGGTGTGGAGGGGCGTTTGATCTAGTTAGTGTGTACTACTAATAAGTGTGGAGCTTAAGCAGTAGTGAGTTCGATCATAACCTTAGTGAACCTAGTTCAAACTCTGCAGCGGGCAAGTTTGAGGCAAATTAGTTCCATTGCATCTTTACCAACTATAACAATAGACCTCACCGTTCAGGAAGCAATGGCAAAGAACTGAACGTATAAGTGGTGCCTAGAAAATAGACGACTCGTTTATTGTTGTTGATGGCGACTTTCTAAAAAGGATATGCAACGATTTTCATTTTCAATAAATAGGTAACTTGTTCGGCATAGCTTCTGGTTTACCAATAGATTTAATTCTCTCTCTCTCTCTCTCTCTCTCTCTCTCTCCCCTCAGAAAACACGCACACACACGCACATATAATCTCTCTCTCTCTATCACACATATAACACACACAAACGCACACATAATTCCTCTTTTCTCTTTCTCTCTCTCTCTCTCTCACACACACACACACACACGAACACATAATCTTTCTCTCTCTCTCCTCTCTCTCTCTCTCTCTCTCTCTCTCTTTCTCTCTCCTTGTCAGAAACACAGTTGAAGTGTTCTAAAACAGGTCCGTTAAAGTGAGATATCTTTCAGAGCCCATATTTAATGTCCAAAGTCATGTTAATCTTTCTCTCCCCCTGTGTCTCTCTTTTTCTACTTGGAGTGACTTTGTGACAATGAGGTTAAGAAGTTAGCATTACGTTCTGAAGGTTGGGACTTCGAATTCGAACTGTTTCGTTCGGTTCACGGGTGCATACGGTTCCGGAACTCCATTACGATTGTTGCTGGAGTGATACGGAAGTCGTGTTATGTGTAATATTCTCGACAGCTGGTTTGCCATTTCTGTGCCGAGTGCCCGAGCCATATGGGGAAAACCCGGTAAAGTGAGGTCAGTCCGTCTTTAGAGCTATTTTTACATTAGAGCTATTGTGTTGTTGGGGTTTGCAAGGAGAGCAAAGAATAGTAACACTGCGACCTACAAGTCATGTTGTAAGAGGCGGCTATGGTAGGGGACTAGGAAGCTACCTAGTAAATAAAAGGGTCGCAGAAATCGGATGTGCTGCCTACTTTAGGCGCATAAATGGGACAACATGCAATCCTGGTAATTATATGCTCTTAGGATCAGTCAATACAAATCACAGAGTGTTTTACAGTGTATATATAACAATATTATATATGTTACTGACTGACGTACTATGGGATAGGATACCCATATATAGTGTGTTTTTCAAGATAATTTGCAGCCCCATTGACAATCTCACGAAAGTTTGCCAGGTACACATTGAGTTGTGTCTATTTACTATTTAAACCGGTTCTGACCAGCTCGTCCTACGTCACATTTGTTCATCGCTGCCGCCTTCCCACACTAGAATTACACACTGTCACACAACCTTGACCTATACTACGTCATAACTGAACCTTCTGATTTCCATACATATATGCCAGATTAGCTCCATTCATGGCTGCTTTTAAGTTGAACACCCTGTAGGTGCTAACCCCCACCTCCCCACCCTCCACCCCTACCCCGGATTAGATTTCGAAGTGTATGTATAATACTGATGGTTCCTTTGGCTCTCTGGTTTAATACACTCCTCTTTCTGCCTCTCAAGAATCCAGCTCTACTTCTTATGACGTGTAATTCCAAACTCCCTAAATCACTCTATTTATTCAACGTCAATTGTATTCTCCTCATCCAACAGTATTTGGTCAAGAGACCGAAGAGCTTCCCCCTTATCCATTCTCAACTCCCCAACAATAGATGCTTTCCATGTAAGCCTGCAAGCTCTTTTATTGCCATGAACATATATATATATATATATATATATATGTATGTAAATATTTGTATGTGGTATAATTGCAAGTAAAACTAAAGGAATGATATTTAAAAAAAAAAAAATGAAATTAGTTTTGTCTGATATTTCATAAATATGCTTATTTACGGTGTTAACATAGAGTCCATTGGTAAGCGCGTAATTGTGACAACTTTTAAGTTTGTGTTCGTTTCTCTTCCCTTCAAGCTCATTCTTAAATGGTATCAGTGAGGTAAAAGTTACTCGTGCTTGTCTCTCGTGCTAAATGTATAAAGTTCGCTCTCACGCGGAGGTATCTGGATAATTATCCAGAGATTCCTGATCTCAGCGTATGTGGGAGATCGAGTTCCTAGTCCTATCTGGGGACGGACGATACATCATAGGTCCCGTGTTCAATCTTAGCTCGTAAAAGAACAATTGGCAGTTCACAATCGAGAAGAGCAGGCTGGAAAGCCGCTGATCAGGCCAAATTCATTAAAAAACATTAAAAATAAAATTCCTACACAAATATCTTCACCATCTTCAAAATTACATTGGAGACACTCGCCGGTGCTACGAAGTTCGTGTACTGCAGCCGTACTCTTCCTACGTAAGAAAGAGATTGGAGCACACATGGCTACTCAACGAAGTGCTATGATGATGGTGTCCTATAAATTAATCAATAAATCAATAATTATTCTTAAGTTTCTCTCAGAACGATTATGCACCGTTGCTTAATGTACAATATTAAAACATTTTTTGTTTAAATAAGGGAAGATAATTACAGGCGTCTAGACATGAGCAAGTGCAGCGAGAACAAAAGAGTTCATGCCCCTGATATAAAATATATGTGATCGACATACGTAAATTTATATTTTTAAATTTTTTTTGCATCTGAAAAAATAGGTAAGCTGTTAAAAAACAACTAGATAAAATGTTGCTACTTTTTTACCAAAAAATAACCGAAAAAGGAATACATTTAACAGAAAGAAAAGAAAAAAATTTGTGAGCAGTTATATGTAGCAAGGGAATTAATTTTGGGGACAGATGATACTACGGTAATTTACAACGACAGACATTGGAGTTAGCGAAAAGCGAATAGGCATCGTGAATGACCAGGAGCTATGGAGGAACATGATTGCCAACGTTACATGAGACTATGTGTGAACAAAGTCACCTCGTAGGGTACATGTTTCAATGATGTGGGTTTTTTTATGTATGTTTAGTGTTGCTTGTTGATCAGAAATCCGTAGCTGCATGTCTTTGTTTATGTCTCACTGAATTATTCTATTTTACTATTCTTAGTAAATTTGTACTCGAATCATTTTCTCTTCTAACTAAATTACACTCGAATAATTCTATATTCTTACCAATTTACACTCGAAAATTCTTTTCAAAAAAATTTACACTCGAATAATTCTCTCTTCTTATCAAATTTACACTGAATAATTCTTTCTTACCAATTTTACACTCGAATAATTCTTTCTTCGAACCAAATTTAAACTCGAATAATTCTCTTTTCTTACCAAATTTACATGAATAATTTTTATTCAACCAAATTCTACACTCAATAATTATATCTTCTTACCAAATTTACACACGAATAATTATCTCTTCTTACCAAGTTTACACTCGAATAATTCTATCTTCTTACCAAATTTACACTCGAATAATTCTCTCTTCTTACCAATTTTACACTCGAATAATTCTTTCTTCGAACCAAATTTAAACTCGAATAATTCTCTTTTCTTACCAAATTTACACTCGAATAATTTTTTATTCGAACCAAATTTACACTCGAATAATTATATCTTCTTACCAAATTTACACACGAATAATTATCTCTTCTTACCAAGTTTACACTCGAATAATTCTATCTTCTTACCAAATTTACACTCCAATAATTCTCTCTTCTTACCAAATTTACACTCAATAATTCTCTCTTCTTACCAAATTTACACTCAATAATTCTCTCTTCTTACCAAATTTACCCAATAATCTCTCTTCTTACCAAATTTACCTGCCTTAATGTCAATTCACTCTTTCTTTTCTTTACTTCTATATGTCGTTCCAATTTCTCTCTCATTTCTTCTCTCTGACCTCTATATATAACTTCTTACTTCCATATCCTGTCTTCTCTCCTGTTTCTTATATAACTTGTCACTCCATATCCTGTCTTCTCTCCTGTGTTCTATATATAACTTTGTCACTTCCATATCCTGTCTTCTCTCTGTGTTCTATATATAACTTTGTCACTTCCATATCCTGTCTTCTCTCCTGTCCTCTATATATAACTTTGTCACTTCCATATCCTGTCTTCTCTCCTGTACTCTATATATAACTTTGTCACTTCCATGTCCTGTCTTCTCTCCTGTCCTCTATATATAACTTTGTCACTTCCATGTCTGTCTTCTCTCCTGTCTCTATATAAACTTTGTCACTTCCATATCCTGTCTTCTCTCCTGTCCTCTATATATAACTTTGTCACTTCCATATCCTGTCTTCTCTCCTGTCCTCTATATATAACTTTGTCACTTCCATGTCCTGTCTTCTCTCCTGTCCTCTATATATAACTTTGTCACTTCCATGTCCTGTCTTCTCTCCTGTCCTCTATATATAACTTTGTCACTTCCATATCCTGTCTTCTCTCTGTCCTCTATATATAACTTTGTCACTTCCATGTCCTGTCTTCTCTCCTGTCCTCTATATATAACTTTGTCACTTCCATATCCTGTCTTCTCTCTGTCCTCTATATAACTTTGTCACTTCCATATCCTGTCTTCTCTCCTGAGTTCTATATATAACTTTGTCACTTCCATGTCCTGTCTTCTCTCTGTCCTCTATATATAACTTTGTCATTTCCATATCCTGTCTTCTCTCTGTCCTCTATATATAACTTTGTCACTTCATATCCTGTCTTCTCTCCTGTCCTCTATATATAACTTTGTCACTTCCATATCCTGTCTTCTCTCCTGTCCTCTATATATAACTTTTTCACTTCCATATCCTGTCTTCTCTCCTGTCCTCTATATATAACTTTGTCACTTCCATATCCTGTCTTCTCTCCTGTCCTCTATATATAACTTTGTCACTTCCATGTCCTGTCTTCTCTCTGACCTCTATATATACTTTGTCATTCCATGTCCTGTCTTCTCTCTGTCCTCTATATATAACTTTGTCACTTCCATGTCCTGTCTTCTCTCTGTCCTCTATATATAACTTTGTCACTTCCATGTCCTGTCTTCTCTCTGTCCTCTATATATACTTTGTCCTTCCATATCCTGTCTTCTCTCTGTACTCTATATATAACTTTGTCACTTCCATATCCTGTCTTCTCTCCTGTTTTCTATATATAACTTTGTCACTTCCATATCCTGTCTTCTCCTGTCCTCTATATATAACTTTGTCACTTCCATATCCTGTCTTCTCTCTGTCCTCTATATATAACTTTGTCACTTCCATGTCCTGTCTTCTCTCTGTCCTCTATATATAACTTTGTCACTTCCATATCCTGTCTTCTCTCCTGTCCTCTATATATAACTTTGTCACTTCCATATCCTGTCTTCTCCTGTCCTCTATATATAACTTTGTCACTTCCATATCCTGTCTTCTCTCCTGTCCTCTATATATAACTTTGTCACTTCCATATCCTGTCTTCTCTCTGTCCTCTATATATAACTTTGTCACTTCCATGTCCTGTCTTCTCTCTGTCCTCTATATATAACTTTGTCACTTCCATGTCCTGTCTTCTCTCTGTCCTCTATATATAACTTTGTCACTTCCATATCCTGTCTTCTCTCTGTCCTCTATATATAACTTTGTCACTTCCATGTCCTGTCTTCTCTCTGTCCTCTATATATAACTTTGTCACTTCCATGTCCTGTCTTCTCTCTGTCCTCTATATATAACTTTGTCACTTCCATATCCTGTCTTCTCTCCTGTCCTCTATATATAACTTTGTCACTTCCATATCCTGTCTTCTCTCCTGTCCTCTATATATAACTTTGTCACTTCCATATCCTGTCTTCTCTCTGTCCTCTATATATAACTTTGTCACTTCCATATCCTGTCTTCTCTCTGTCCTCTATATATAACTTTGTCACTTCCATGTCCTGTCTTCTCTCTGTCCTCTATATATAACTTTGTCACTTCCATATCCTGTCTTCTCTCTGTCCTCTATATATAACTTTGTCACTTCCATGTCCTGTCTTCTCTCTGTCCTCTATATATAACTTTGTCACTTCCATATCCTGTCTTCTCTCCTGTCCTCTATATATAACTTTGTCACTTCCATATCCTGTCTTCTCTCTGTCCTCTATATATAACTTTGTCACTTCCATATCCTGTCTTCTCTTCTGTCCTCTATATATAACTTTGTCACTTCCATATCCTGTCTTCTCTCCTGTCCTCTATATATAACTTTGTCACTTCCATATCCTGTCTTCTCTCTGTCCTCTATATATAACTTTGTCACTTCCATATCCTGTCTTCTCTCTGTCCTCTATATATAACTTTGTCACTTCCATATCCTGTCTTCTCTCCTGTCCTCTATATAACTTTGTCACTTCCATATCCTGTCTTCTCTCTGTACTCTATATATAACTTTGTCACTTCCATATCCTGTCTTCTCTCTGTCCTCTATATATAACTTTGTCACTTCCATGTCCTGTCTTCTCTCTGACCTCTATATATAACTTTGTCACTTCCATATCCTGTCTTCTCTCCTGTCCTCTATATATAACTTTGTCACTTCCATATCCTGTCTTCTCTCATGTCCTCTATATATAACTTTGTCACTTCCATATCCTGTCTTCTCTCATGTCCTCTATATATAACTTTGTCACTTCCATATCCTGTCTTCTCTCATGTCCTCTATATATAACTTTGTCACTTCCATATCCTGTCTTCTCTCCTGTCTTCTATATATAACTTTGTCACTTCCATATCCTGTCTTCTCTCTGTCCTCTATATATAACTTTGTCACTTCCATATTCTGTCTTCTCTCCTGTCCTCTATATATAACTTTGTCACTTCCATATCCTGTCTTCTCTCTGTCCTCTATATATAACTTTGTCACTTCCATATCCTGTCTTCTCTCTGACCTCTATATATAACTTTGTCCCTTCCATATCCTGTCTTCTCCCTGTCCTCTATATATAACTTTGTCACTTCCATATCCTGTCTTCTCCTGTCCTCTATATATAACTTTGTCACTTCCATATCCTGTCTTCTCTCTGACCTCTATATATAACTTTGTCACTTCCATATCCTGTCTTCTCTCTGTCCTCTATATAACTTTGTCACTTCCATATCCTGTCTTCTCCCCTGTCCTCTATATATAACTTTGTCACTTCCATATCCTGTCTTCTCCTGTCTCTATATATAACTTTGTCACTTCCATATCCTGTCTTCTCCTGTCCTCTATATATAACTTTGTCACTTCCATATCCTGTCTTCTCTCTGCCTCTATATATAACTTTGTCACTTCCATATCCTGTCTTCTCTCTGTCCTCTATATAACTTTGTCACTTCCATATCCTGTCTTCTCCTGTCCTCTATATATAACTTTGTCACTTCCATATCCTGTCTTTCTCCTGTCCTCTGTATATAACTTCTTTGTCACTTCCATATCCTGTCTTCTCTCCTGTGTTCTATATATAACTTTGTCACTTCCATATCCTGTCTTCTCCTGTCCTCTATATAACTTTGTCACTTCCATATCCTGTCTTCTCTCTGACCTCTATATATAACTTTGTCACTTCCATATCCTGTCTTCTCTCCGTCCTCTATATATAACTTTGTCACTTCCATATCCTGTCTTCTCTCTGTCCTCTATATATAACTTTGTCACTTCCATATCCTGTCTTCTCTCCTGTGTTCTATATATAACTTTGTCACTTCCATATCCTGTCTTCTCCTGTCCTCTATATATAACTTTGTCACTTCCATATCCTGTCTTCTCTCATGTCCTCTATATATAACTTTGTAACTTCCATATCCTGTCTTCTCTCCTGTCCTCTATATATAACTTTGTCACTTCCATATCCTGTCTTCTCTCCTGTGTTCTATATATAACTTTGTCACTTCCATATCCTGTCTTCTCTCCTGTGTTCTATATATAACTTTGTCACTTCCATATCCTGTCTTCTCTCCTGTCCTCTATATATAACTTTGTCACTTCCATATCCTGTCTTCTCTCCTGTCCTCTATATATAACTTTGTCACTTCATATCCTGTCTTCTCTCCTGTGTTCTATATATAACTTTGTCACTTCCATATCCTGTCTTCTCTCCTGTGTTCTCATATATAACTTTGTCACTTCCATATCCTGTCTTCTCTCCTGTGTTCTATATATAACTTTGTCACTTCCATATCCTGTCTTCTCTCCTGTGTTCTATATATAACTTTGTCACTTCCATATCCTGTCTTCTCTCCTGTGTTCTATATATAACTTTGTCACTTCCATATCCTGTCTTCTCTCTGTGTTCTATATATAACTTTGTCACTTCCATATCCTGTCTTCTCTCCTGTGTTCTATATATAACTTTGTCACTTCCATATCCTGTCTTCTCTCATGTCCTCTATATATAACTTTGTCACTTCCATATCCTGTCTTCTCTCCTGTGTTCTATATATAACTTTGTCACTTCCATATCCTGTCTTCTCTCCTGTGTTCTATATATAACTTTGTCACTTCCATATCCTGTCTTCTCTCCTGTGTTCTATATATAACTTTGTCACTTCCATATCCTGTCTTCTCTCCTGTGTTCTATATATAACTTTGTCACTTCCATATCCTGTCTTCTCTCCTGTGTTCTATATATAACTTTGTCACTTCCATATCCTGTCTTCTCTCCTGTGTTCTATATATAACTTTGTCACTTCCATATCCTGTCTTCTCTCGTCCTCTATATATACTTTGTCACTTCCATATCCTGTCTTCTCTCTGTCCTCTATATAACTTTGTCACTTCCATATCCTGTCTTTTCTCCTGTCCTCTATATATAACTTTGTCACTTCCATATCCTGTCTTCTCTCTGTCTTCTATATATAACTTTGTCACTTCCATATCCTGTCTTCTCCTGTCCTCTATATATAACTTTGTCACTTCCATATCCTGTCTTCTCTCCTGTGTTCTATATATAACTTTGTCACTTCCATATCCTGTCTTCTCCCTGTCCTCTATATAACTTTGTCACTTCCATATCCTGTCTTCTCTCTGACCTCTATATATAACTTTGTCACTTCCATATCCTGTCTTCTCTCCGTCCTCTTATATATACTTTGTCACTTCCATATCCTGTCTTCTCTCTGTGTTCTATATATAACTTTGTCACTTCCATATCCTGTCTTCTCTCCTGTGTTCTATATATAACTTTGTCACTTCATATCCTGTCTTCTCTCCGTCACTCATTATAACTTTGTCACTTCCATATCCTGTCTTCTCTCCTGTCCTCTATATATAACTTTGTCACTTCCATATCCTGTCTTCTCCTGTCCTCTATATATATCTTTGTCACTTCCATATCCTGTCTTCTCTCCTGTCCTCTATATATTACTTTGTCACTTCCATATCCTGTCTTCTCTCCTGTGTTCTATATATAACTTTGTCACTTCCATATCCTGTCTTCTCTCCTGTGTTCTATATATAACTTTGTCACTTCCATATCCTGTCTTCTCTCCTGTGTTCTATATATAACTTTGTCACTTCCATGTCCTGTCTTCTCTCTGACCTCTATATATAACTTTGTCACTTCCATATCCTGTCTTCTCTCCTGTCCTCTATATATAACTTTGTCACTTCCATATCCTGTCTTCTCCTGTCTCTATATATAACTTTGTCACTTCCATATCCTGTCTTCTCTCCTGTGTTCTATATATAACTTTGTCACTTCCATATCCTGTCTTCTCTCTGTCCTCTATATATAACTTTGTCATTTCCATATCCTGTCTTCTCCTGTCCTCTATATATAACTTTGTCACTTCCATATCCTGTCTTCTCTCCTGTGTTCTATATATAACTTTGTCACTTCCATATCCTGTCTTCTCTCTGTCCTCTATATATAACTTTGTCACTTCCATATCCTGTCTTCTCTCCTGTGTTCTATATATAACTTTGTCACTTCCATATCCTGTCTTCTCCCTGTCCTCTATATATAACTTTGTCACTTCCATATCCTGTCTTCTCTCCTGTGTTCTATATATAACTTTGTCACTTCCATATCCTGTCTTCTCCTGTCCTCTATATATAACTTTGTCACTTCCATATCCTGTCTTCTCCTGTCCTCTATATATAACTTTGTCACTTCCATATCCTGTCTTCTCTCCTGTGTTCTATATATAACTTTGTCACTTCCATATCCTGTCTTCTCTATTACCTCTATATATAACTTTGTCACTTCCATATCCTGTCTTCTCTATTACCTCTATATATAACTTTGTCACTTCCATATCCTGTCTTCTCTATTACCTCTATATAACTTTGTCACTTCCATATCCTGTCTTCTCTCTGTCCTCTATATATAACTTTGTCACTTCCATATCCTGTCTTCTCTCTGTCCTCTATATATAACTTTGTCACTTCCATATCCTGTCCTCTCTCCTGTGTTCTATATATTACTTTGTCACTTCCATATCCTGTCTTCTCTCTGTCCTCTATATATAACTTTGTCACTTCCATATCCTGTCTTCTCTCTGTCCTCTATATATAACTTTGTCACTTCCATATCCTGTCTTCTCTCCTGTCCTCTATATATAACTTTGTCACTTCCATATCCTGTCTTCTCTCATGTCCTCTATATATAACTTTGTCACTTCCATGTCCTGTCTTCTCTCTGACCTCTATATATAACTTTGTCACTTCCATATCCTGTCTTCTCTCATGTCCTCTATATATAACTTTGTCACTTCCATATCCTGTCTTCTCTCATGTCCTCTATATATAACTTTGTCACTTCCATATCCTGTCTTCTCTCTGTCCTCTATATATAACTTTGTCACTTCCATATCCTGTCCTCTCTCCTGTGTTCTATATATAACTTTGTCACTTCCATATCCTGTCTTCTCTCATGTCCTCTATATATAACTTTGTCACTTCCATATCCTGTCTTCTCTCTGTCCTCTATATATTACTTTGTCACTTCCATATCCTGTCTTCTCTCCTGTCCTCTATATATAACTTTGTCACTTCCATATCCTGTCTTCTCTCCTGTCCTCTATATATCTTTGTCTTTCTCTCTCTCTCTCTTGTTTTATCTAATGCCTCTATATATCTTTGTCATTTCTCTCTCTCTCTCTTGTTTTATCTAATGCCTCTATATATCTTGTCATTTCTCTATACTTTAAAAAATCTGTATTGCCTCTATATGTTTTTTTTAAATATCTGATTGATATTTCCTCTATTTCTTCTTTATATCTCAAAGTGAATTCATACTTCTCTTCATCGCACTGCTTAAGTGTTGACTTTCGTTGTCCGTCTTGTTTATATTTTAAAGTTGCTACTCCCATTCTGGTTAAATATAACTAGCATAGAAATTGAATGTGAGTAGTTATTGAGTAGCTACCACAAATCAGTGACATGAATAGTTAGTACCTGAGCTTTTCCTTGTAGTTCTCTATGACTCATCCAACAAACAGCTCACCCACATGCCCCTCCTCTCCTCTTTTTCTTAACATAACCCGTTGCCACTCATCCTCTCCTCCGCTTCGTTTTATTGAAAACCCGCAATTAGCAATTTTGTAATCTGCCCAATGTTGTGCCTAGCTGCTATCGACACCTGTAGTTAGAATAACCAGAAGACGTTGAACAATTTGAGAACCCTGATACCAGTATATGATCTGTCAATAATAATAGACAATTATTCTAGAGACCCAGTTCTGTTGGTGATTCATGTGATTGATGCTACTCCACTTATGAGCGCAATGTCTTGAAAAACACCTTCTTACTAGACAATGACAACATAGCTTGAAGATCTGGCTCAATTTTTTTCAAACATGTTTCAAAATTCAATAAAACGTCCACATTTTAGAGAAGTTAAAGAAGACATAACAGAAAGGATTTTAAAAGCAAAGGATTTGCTTCATTGCACCGTGTTTGACACCGTATGTCTCCTTTATTAATAAAAAGAACTCTCGTTACTGCCTGTAATAAAACTTTTATTTTGTTTAGCACAGGGGACATGTATGTTGTATTTAAGGCCTCGTGACTTGTAAAGACGACTCGAAACTGCTCAGGTTAGGATTTTTCTTTATGCCCCAGACAGAACAACTACTTGGCCTTGCCTGTGGATTGAACCAGGGTCACCACACGGGTGATACGCTCTAATACATTTGACCAGACACTCTACCTCAAGAGGATGGAAAACTTGTATATCGACAACAATGACTACCAAAAAGATACAAGTGGTAATAAATGTGTCTAAAAATAGATGGTCTAAGACCAAATGATTAACTTTATTGCTCTGTGGCTTCCTATATGAGTTTGTCCTTGTCGGAAGAAAAACTGAGAGTGTTTCCCAGAGCATGAACTTCATAGCTCCATCAACAATCCTACAAATCGCATCAGAAATCGTACATGTGACTTGTTCCGGATTCGAATCCATAACCTGTAGAACGACGGGCAAACGTCTTAACAGCTTTGCCATAAAGGCCATCTAGAGGTAGAAATAAGAATGACTTATAGAGGCAAGAGAGAAGAAAATCGAGAGAAATGTGTGCTGATTTAGGGATGAAAACATGTCATTCTATATCAACAACTTTCTTTGTTGCAGTTTATGTACCCATATAAATATATAGAACTTTATACCAAACAACTTTCTTTGTTGCAGTTTCTGTACCCATATAAATATATAGAACTTAATACCAACAACTTTCTTTGTTGCAGTTTCTGTATCCATATAAATATATCGAACTTTATACCAAACAACTTTCTTTGTTGCAGTTTCTGTACCCATATAAATATATAGAACTTAATACCAACAACTTTCTTTGTTGCAGTTTCTGTATCCATATAAATATATCGAACTTTATACAATAACTTTCTTTGTTGCAGTTTATGTACCCATATAAATATATAGAACTTTATACCAAACAACTTTCTTTGTTGCAGTTTCTGTATCAATATAAATATATTGAACTTTATACCAAACAACTTTCTTTGTTGCAGTTTCTGTATCCATATAAATATATCGAACTTTATACCAAACAACTTTCTTTGTTGTAGTTTCTGTATCAATATAAATATATTGAACTTTATACCAAACAACTTTCTTTGTTGTAGTTTCTGTATCCATATAAATATATCGAAAAGGAAGTAAAAGATAGAACTAAAAAGAAGACAACAGAAAAGCTACAAGAGAACAATAAATAACACAAGATGGAAACAGCAACCATCTAACTTGTATAAACAACAATACTTATGACAGGAAACCAAGATACGCACAACTTAAAAAATAGTCAATAAATAAAACACGCAATGAACAGAAAGTAAATCAAATTATCTCTAATGGATTCGAATCCGGACCGAATTGCTCGGTTCACAAGTGCATTTTTGTGCAGAGATTACTAGCATTGTTGATGAAACTACTGAGTTTGTGCGTTGTGCAATACTTTCGGCAGGTGGCGTGCCATTTCTGATGTGACCGAGCCATATGGGGAAATCTAGTGCAATGAATCACAAACAGGCTAAACATGAGATTGATCAAATGCTATATATATCCTATATTAATGTATGGCTCGGAAACATGAACAATGAACAAGCAGTTAGAAGACAGCATTGATGTATTTGAGATGTGGATATATAGAAGAATAGGCAGAGTTCACAGAAAAACAGACAAAGAAACAAGTTTTAGGAAAACTAGGCATGAAGAAACAATTATTAAGAGAAATAAAATTCAGACAAGTAAAGTATTTTGGGCACATAAAAAGACATGACACCATGATAAAACATTTACTAGAGGGGAAAGTTGAGGGGGAAGAGCAAGAGGAAGACCGAGAGATAAGTGGGAGGGAAACTTTAAGAAATGGACAGGTTACAGTCTGGCAGTGTGCAACACCAAGGCGAAAGACAGAGGATGCTGAGATTCATTGCAGCCAACCTTCGATGTGGAGACGGCACCTGATGATGATGATGAGTGCAATGGAGTATATCCTTTTTTAAATCTGAAGACAGACAAAAATATGTCAAGCTAAAATGTTAGATTAACGCAAATACAGGGTGTTCCAGATAAAAGTAGCCTCGTCAAGGGAGATATATTTATGAAAATGAGAAGGTTCAATTATGACGTAGTTTAGGTCAAGTGTACGAATATCTTTGTGATGCATCATGGTATGTAATTATGGTGCTGGAAGGTGCGACAAATAAATGTGACGAAAGGACGAGCTAGTCAGAACCGGTTTAAATAGTAAATAGACAAAACGCAATGCGCACCTGGCAACTTTTGATATGCAGTATTATTTTAATGTCAGATGAAACATGAAGGAATCAAGTAGGAACATAAAGAACTGAAAATAGAATATGTTCAGTGCAAATTATGAGCAATGCAAAGAAGAATTTCAGGAAAGAAATGTCAACACAAAAAGCAGTATCTTGTTATGAAAGTGAGAGTTTATTCACATGTTACAGTCCTATATGAAATCATGTCAGCGGTAGTTAGCTCGATCACATCCCACGCGTACCTGGTTCAAACTACGTGGCAGCCACCTTGGAAGAAAATTCGTGTCCGTGTATTTTTACGAACGGTTAAAGCAGACCACACCGCTCAGAAAGCAATGGCAAACTACTGAACATATAAGTGGTGCCTAGAACATCAACGATTCATTTAACATCCTGTAACGGATATACCACGATTTTCAATATGAAACCAGGGATGTCCTAGTGAAACGAATTAAGAACAGTCACAACAGTTTTGTATTAAGTAAAACTAATATCCACAA
This sequence comes from Arion vulgaris, assembly GCA_020796225.1. NCBI lineage: Eukaryota > Metazoa > Mollusca > Gastropoda > Stylommatophora > Arionidae > Arion > Arion vulgaris. The sequence continues at coordinate 15,139,102 of CM036764.1, forward strand.
AATTGCGCTCACAATAAAGAGCCAGACCAAATATTTTAAACTTACAAAAGAAAATCAAGAATTGAAATGCTTTATCTTTGTGAACAGATAGACGAAATAAATATGAAAAACTTGAAATATAATAACAATAATAAAACAATAATAATCAAATATATACATTACAATTATACATTTCATTTTCTTTTCTAGTTTTTCACATTTATTTTATTCTTCTTCTGCGTTCTCCCGCTGTGAATTCGGGCATTTGCCATGATGCCTGGTATGGCGATTCTGACTGATTTTTGCGTGAGAGTCTGCGTTAACATTTATTTTGTTTTTAGTCACATATTTTCATTTTAGTGGGGTTAGGGATTGATCTTCTGATTATATATGTGCGGTTTGGTGTATAGGAAGTCTGAATTTCTTTGCTTCTTTTATATTCTTTGCGTGATAAAGCCCTCTTGGTGGACACGTCACTGTATCGTGATTTTCAATTTGGTAAAACTATATTACTTTGTTCTTAGGTGTTTCGTAAATTATCTGAGAAAGTAATGAACATATGTTGTAAGAAGATATAAGTTTGGAAAAAGAACTGAATATTGGGCGCCATTTAAAGAAGAAAAAACAAACAGATCTGTCCAGTGAGAGTTCAGAATTAAAAACCAAAAATTGGTTGATGTGAAAAATATGTTGAGAAAGTGAAATATTCAGAAAATCTACATCAAAATTGTAGTGTAGAAAGCACATTTAATGAGTAGTCATCCCGGTAAAGCGGAGAAGAGAAAGACTGAGTTGAAGATCGCGATATAATGTAATAAATGGCTTGAACTTGTCAGCAACATAGATTGACAGTGTATTTTACTTATTATTTAAATAGATACAGCAGGATTGATATATTTTCTCTCTCTCGCGAACGTTCTTCACGGCCAATTTCATCATTCTTATTGTGATGTATAATTGGTCCACTGGCAAGAACGGAGTGATCTACGTCGGGTCGATTGTGCACCCATGGTGACTAGGCCCGCCCGTCCGATTCAGCCAGCTTTTGATTTACTAGGGTGAACCTTTCCTAGGGTACGATCCTTTCTGCCGACTAAGTCGGAACGTATCTACGCCTTTTCGATCAGTTTTGCAGTATATTTGGGCTTTGTGATCTGCGCCAAGACCGTGAGTTACGCTGTTATGACCTTTCTGACTGTGAGGTCGTTCCGTATTAGAAACAATTCTCGGGGCTTATAAGCTTGTCCTCGGACGGCGTCTTACTCGTATAAGACACCGTGTAAAGTATCGGCCTTCGCCAATGTTCGGACCCGGACAGCCTGTCAGATCTTTATATTGTCGACCTTATTTTACCGTTCAGTTTTGAGTTTGATCCGGAGTAGGAGCATTCTCAGCCTTTTCTAGACGCGCGTTGGTACCTGGCAATTTGCAGTTAGCCTCGGAAGACAACGGCCTGGGGCCAGGCACAGACAATGTAGAGGGTCGTTTCAATCAGCGCTAGCAGCGCAACTGAAGATTTTGCGCTCGCCAAAATCACCCGCCCCAGTTCTTCCGGGGATGTTAGTTGTGATTTAAATAGTACCTTGCCCGGTTGTCCCAAGGCTGGCAGTTCCGTTAGGCACCACCCACTTCAGTTCTTCCGGGGATGTTAATTGTTATCTCAACCATACCTTGCACGGTCTTCACAGGGAGGGTAGTTTCGTTATGCACTAGAACGCAACTTGTTGTTTTGCGCTCGGAAAACCATGCCCAGTACATATATCTGCACCAGGCCACCGATGCGGAGTCAGCTGCGATCTTTCCTCGTACCGACACGAGGGTAGACTTTTATTCGTTCCGGATCTGACATTTATTTTTGCCAACGAGCTGGCAATGTTTGCCCCTTCCTCAGGGCTTCGAGCTTCGCCCAGCGTGGGCACATGTTTCTTCACTAGTTGTGCCTCTCTTCCTTTCATATTCACAAGTCTCCCCATCGACAGAGAAACTGGTGATTTGTGGCGGGACCTTTGGCTTATACGTCGAGCACGTGTATGGAGTCTCTTGCTCCGGAGATTACTATTTGCGTTCTTGCCCTGGTGCCTACCTCACCATGTTCGTCAATTCCCTCTGGGCTGTCCGAGCTTTTTCCTTCGGTTGGGAGAGTCGAGCATTGATAGTCACTCTGGGAGTTCGCACGTCTATGTTGCGAGCGGATCCCATCAAGCATTACTACCTTTACATCTCTACTTGCACCAAAGTAGCTCTCCCCGATCCCTGTCCCTCTTAGCCAGACCAGAACCTGAGTCTGTTTCCAGGGCAACCGCGTGGAGGTTGGGGGCAGGGTCTTGGTTAGCGCGCCCTCTCACTAAACCTGGCTCATGTCACCACAATGCCCATAAGCCTTTGACCCCGATTGATATATTTTCAAAGTTCAGCACAGAACAAGAAACTAGACGATCTATCTATCTGTCTGTCTGCCTGTATGTATGTATTTATGTCTTTTTTTCTGCCTATCTACCCATCTCCTTGCTAGTCTGCCTATCTTCTTGCATGTCTGTCTATTTATCTGCCTGCCTACATCGTGCATATCTTTCAGCTTATAAATCTCACTATTTTGCTTTTCGGTATATATCTATCTATCTGACTGTCCACCACGTCCCCACAATATATATATATATATCATCTTTCTGTCGGTCCAATCAAATCGGAAAAACTAACTAATGAGCGAGTTAATGTGGACAACAACATTACGCAAAGATGCAGAATCTTTCGAAAAGAGACTTATGGATAAGCTGAAAGGCAAGAGAACTAAGCTCAAAATCAGAAGTTGTTACAGTAAACCACTTGCCAACTGACTGTCTGTAAAGACGAAAAAAGCCATATATATATATAAATTGGTATTACTGTCATGTAGCTAGCTAAGTACTGGGACAGTTAACACCACTGTTGTCACACAAAGAGATACCGCTAACAACTAAAGCAAATCTCATAAGAACGATTTTCTGGCCAACACTATGTTACCAGTGTCAAACATGGCCAATAACAGCAGCTAATGAGCGGAAAATCATAACGACAGAGATGAGGTGTCTTAGAAGAGCTGCAGGTGTGACAATAAGAGACAAAATTAGAAATGAAGAAATCAGATAGAGACTGGATGTGAAACCAGTTATGCAATTCATAAAAGAACAACAGATTAAATAGTTTGGACACCTGACCAGAATGCCCTGGTATCGCCTACCAGAGAGAGCCACACAGAAAAAGTATATTGAGTACAAGGCAAGAGGAAGACCACGCAAAAGACCACGCAAAAGTACCTTAAAAAAGCACACACAAGATCACTACGTTTCACCCCAACACTTCCATAAAGAAGTAAATGGTGGAAGAGAAGAAAAAGTAGCTGTAGCTGAAGTAAAATATATGAGGTGTCATCTTATCAATGAAGTATGTATTTTAAGAGTAACAGAAGCTTAGTAATCACAATATTTAGACCTCATTAGATCCACTAATCTAGAGCTATGTTATATAAACATTTAAAACTGTTTTCATGAACATTAAAATAGCCTACGTGGAAGAATGGCTCGATGAGGTTTTGAACATTCATCAGAGAAATGGAGTGATTTATAGTCTGTTATATTGATCCATCTGATTGAACTGAATGGCCGTCATCCTCCATGCAGGCGCGGAGAACGTACACCCCTGTAGATCATGGGTGCAAGAATAATGAGCCGTCAAAACTCTGTCATTAAACACGAATTTCCACAACCTTCACAACAACCATGGTATTGGATGATATGTGAAGACTGTGAACTGGAAAAAGCGTTAAAAAACTGATCAACAATGTTCATTGCTAACGTTCGTCGTTTGCAAAATACACGTATATTTATGCGTCAAAAAGACATTTATAATCATTGGGGACAATGTGATACTTTGAACTTGTCTGTGATGAAGTGGTGTGTCAATTGTGTGTGATCTAAAAACAAAGGATGGGAATGATATCGGGAAAGAACAACAGAGAAGTAGATAGAGCAATGACGTGTAGGTTAGTCTAGAATACAAGTGCTTGACTAGGATATCAAAAATATATATAAAGCATGCACATACATACATACACATGCACACACATACACACAGACATACAAATACAAGCACAAATATGCATACATATACACACATATACATACATACACACATTAGTACACACATACATACAAACACATATATAAACTATAATATATACACACACGCACACATGCATACACATACTTACATACCGACACACATACACACATACGCGCACACATACACGCACATACATACATGCACATATATACATGCACATACGATACATACTCAAATACATATGGATGACAATAAAGTAGATCTATAAACAAAATAGTAATATTTATTGATTGAAAAGACCATCATCATTGCATTTTCACGAATGACCATATGTGCTATAATCTCTTTCCTACACACGAAGGTCTCAGATGAAGTGCTCGAACTCCATAGAACCTGCGAGGTTCCTCGGTGTCATTTTGAAGATGGTGAAAATGTACACATATATGTGTGTGAACGTGTGTGTATGTGTGTGAACGTGTGTGTATGTGTGTGAACGTGTGTGTATGTGTGTGACGTGTGTGTATGTTCGATAGATGGAGGGCTCATTAACTATTTGTTTTTCAATAGTTCTCATAAAACAACCAAAATCCCCTCAATCTGGTACATCTACATTTACTCAACCTATCCTCAATCTGTTACATCTACATTTACTCAATCTACAATTGCATCTACTTAATCTATATTTTTGTCTATTGTCTTTCACCAGATGGATGATGAAATTGGTTGTCCACTCTTGCCGCTAAGCGTAGGGATGGGAGCTCTAATTTGCGTTCGAGAGCCAGATGAGTCGCCCTTGTTGTGTTGTATCCGTGTTTATGTAGCGTGGTCTTCATATTGTCTATCCATCTTCTTGTTGTTTTCCCATGGCTCTAGTACTTGATCTCTTTTTATTGTATGCTGTTATTGATGGTTGGTCGTATTTAATTCGCATAAATTAAATGTGTGAACCACTGCATTTGTTGTCTTTCAATGTATTTGGTGCATGAAGTTATGCCCACTCTGCTTCGATGTCCTCATTTCGTAGTCTATCTTTCCTGGTGACCCCAACCGCCTTCCGCAATCATTTATATTGCATGTGGTGAGCTTTCTGTGGTTTTCTCAATCTTGTAAAGCAGAAATCGAAGAACATACATACAAGTAGTTAGTGTGGCTCGCTGATAAAATACATTTAGATTTTAGCCGCCAGGTACACTTTTCTACTTCTGGTACATTTAATTTCAAAGTTATGAACTCACAGCATAAATGTAGCAGACATTCATATGTCCATATCCGACAGGCTGTCGCTTATCAATCTTAGTATGTACATTTTAACTGTTTCCAACATCGCAGCATAAGTACGTGTAACGTACACCTCACAACCTTGTATTACAGCAAGCATATCTGCCCTTAAATTGTGCTGAACATTTCTATACACTCCAGCCTCTGAGGTAAACAACATTAACTTAGTAAAAGCACTCACAGACGTACATGAGCGCGGTCATACTCACATACACACACGCGCGCGCTCACACTAACACACAAACAAATTACTTTTTTTTAGATAAACGTAAACAAATATATATCTTCTTCGTTCTCACTAGATTGGGATTTCGGATTCTTTAATAAAGGCAGCCGTCTGCCTCAGATTATCAGCCATGCCATACAGTTTGTCTTGGACGCTAGTGTAAGTGGGCCACCTCTTTCTTCTCAAGTTTGCATACTGGGGGCAGTTCCGTAGGATATAATTCCTATGATTTCTGCTTCCCCGTTTGTGCTGACCTCTTCCCGCAGTAAGTTTTGGCCACCCTCGTGATGGTAGGTCTGACATTCTTACTGCGTGGCTATATCTCCGAGGCAGATTGGCAACCGTAGAATCCGTTATCCCATTCCTCATTGTGAGGGGTCGTTGCACCATGTTATGCGCCTTACGGCCTGGTGTATCCGTTTTCTGCAAGCATTTGTTTCGGGTTAGTTAGTTTATTCCTTTCGAGCCAAAGGCGGCACATAGGACAGAGGTTTTAGATCTCCATGTGATACGGTTCTTTGCTAGCAGTTGGAGATCGTGTATGGTTTTACATCCCAATAGTTTACTTTCTTGTTGGATGGTTCTTCGAAGAGTGGTCTTTGGTCTTCCACGTTTTCTTTTCCCAACTGGTGACCACATAAGGACTTGTCGATTTAGTCTCTTTTCGTCTGATCTAAGAACATGACCTAAATATTTCCAACTTCGTTTCCTTATAATATTTGATACGGGTTGTTGGTGTGTTCTATCTCTCACTGTGTTGTTAGAAACGAAATCACTCCATTTTACTTTTAATAATTTTCGTAGACATTTATTCTCAAAGCTGTCCAGTTTCTTATCAATTTTCTTTGTTGATTTCCAACTTTCACAACCGTAGGTCAGTACAGGAATCACACATGACCTAAATAATTTAACTTTTGTGCATATACTAAGGTCTTGAGATTGCCAGATATTCGTTAATTTAGTGAAGGCACTAGCTGCTATATCAATACGAGAGTTTATTTCTTTCATCGTGTCTCCGTTGTTTGACACTTTACTACCCAAATATGTCGGGTTAGCATTCCTAAAACAAATATATATATATATATATATATATATATATATATATATATATATATATATATATATATAGTAAAACGTCGGTTAACCACAGCCAACTCTAACCGGGCCTGATAACTGACGAGAAACCCCTGATCTAGTTTAAGTTGAAGGCTGGAATATATATATATATATATATATATATATATATGTTTGATAGAACACTGCAAGCGTTTTTTGCAATTTTACTCAATTCTGTGAGTCTATGGTTATTTATTGGTGAAAAATATTCATAATAATGATATTCCTTATTGTTAAACTTAACTTGTTGCATAAAATAACTTGGATTTAGCATTTTGTGTTGATTTTAAAATGAATTCGTCTATATACAACAATACTGGAATGCGAGGTCACGTGGTACGGTTGTGGTCTGATTTCCCATAATTCTTACTTGAGTCCGCAGATGGCCCATAAGTTTATAGTAGGCTATGGATTAACCGTCTCTCGTTTAACCGTAAGTTCAGTTTCTGTTATCCACTATCGTCTAAAAAAAAACATGCGTATCAATAAACACACAGACATTTTTCAAAGTGTAAAGTTGAAGAAGAAATTGATGACGATGAATGTACATTTCTTAAATAAAAACCTACAACTAGGGACTACTCAGATGCAGAAACGATGTTGTCAAAGTCCATCGACTATCAAAACCTAAACTCCGTAGTTCCGGCAACAAGCCTAGGGATCTCTGAAAAAATTGCACTCTTGAACAGAAAGGCGCAGTCTGAATTCGAACCCACACACCTTTGGAACGCAAGACGAAGGCTTAAAGACTTAACCACATAGATCCTCTCTAATCTAAATATATACATTAAGCACCATTTTCTATTCAAACATAAAAGTAACGGACATTCCACGCAAAAGTAGACCTAAGAGATAACAGAGGTGACGAAACACACTATTTATGAAACGCAGCCAAAAGTCATTTCTAACAATTTCTTCTTATCCTGACGCTGTCATGCAAAACAGAATTATAGAAAGAAAGAAGATATCAAAGCTACAGTTCACTTGAAGGACCAGAAAGACAGTATCAAATTGCTCATTTCAAGAAATCATTGAGTGGTCAGCTGAATTTGCTTTTCAATGTAAGTAAATGTTCCATCAAATACAATTTATGTGAGCTGTCTTAAGATGGGAAAAAATTGCTAGTAATTTCAAAACACTCTTACTGTAGAGACATTGTAAAAGAGTATTTAGTTGAAGCTGTTAAAGTGCTTTGCACTGATAAAAGCAAGCTAATTGAGCAAGTAAGTCTATCAGGCGACATGTAGATAGACGCATTGATGAGGGACAAAAAGCTTGTGTTAAACTTCGTTGCATTCTCTATCGTCTTAGATGAGTCAACAAACGACAGAAACAACTTTGTCCTAATTAAAAGTATTGACAGATTCTTCAACATCACTGAGGACATGTAAGAGCGTCAACCACTCAAGGACTACGTTGTAGTCGAGTACATTTCCAAAGCGATGGAGATCACTTTTAAAGATTTTGTCTTAAGTTGAAACCATCTTTGTAGATTGACAACAGACGAAGCATCAACTTTAAATTGTAGGCCTGGTTGACAAAATGAACTCCCAATTGTGAAATGTGAATATAAGTCATCTTGATGTTTCATTTTCCTCTCTATATTGTTCATAAAATGTGTGTACACAGTATCACCAAGGCGGTCACTCACATAATATCCGTCATGGTATTCTACCCTAACATCATGACATTAAGAAGATTCAATCACCGGTAATATCAAGAATTTTTTCAATGTCTAATCTGAGTGAGATAATCTGCTTTACTACACTGACATACTGTGGATAAGTCGAGAGAAACGATTCTAAATTCTAATATATATGAGACTACAGTAAAACTCATGTTGTTCGTTTGCTTGATAAAGGCCTTGTTGGTCGAAACGTTGCTGTATATTGTTATTGTTTTTGTAATTTGTAAAACTACAGTACTTTGTTATTACGTGTTTCTAAATTCTATGAACTGTAATCAAACTGTACATGGACATGAAGGGTAGCCCAGTAAAAAAACTGACTACAAATAAATTTCACAACTTGCATTTATAGTTATCATGATTCCGAATTTGAACTCTCTTAATCTCTACATACATATACAAGGACAGCTGGTACACGAACTTCATAAACACATCAATGTATTTCAGAACAATCTTAGTTTTCAGAACAATCTTAGTTTGTTCTAAGAATCGTGAAGGAAATACTAATTTATGGGTAAGACATTGAAAGCAGAAGAAGTCTTTTGTTAATTTTACCAGCTAAGCTGATTCTGTAAAGGCAGTTCCCAGCCAGTTTGTAGAGTATTACAAACATTTCTTATTGACAGAAACAAAGCTGAAGTGTGTCTCAACAAGACCTATTGATGTCGATCATAATGCTGCTTCGACAGACATGCAAACGGAATTGATATAGCGTCAAAGATAGCGAAGATTGTAACAAGTTGCGCTAGTGACCGCTAGCTGTAGAAATTATGTGGTTCAATGTTAATATAGATGGAGACTGCAGTAAAACTATAAAGAATGGCGAAACACGTAATAACAAAGTACTGTATATTTACAAAATACAAAAACATTGACAATACACAGCAACGTTTCGAACATAAATGCCTTTATCAAGCAAACGATACAACAAAAAAGACGAATGTCACAGAACACAACATATAGACTTTGACAAAGATATTACAACGGTTAAAAATGAATGAAAATATGTAACTAAAAACAATAACGAAATAAATAAAGAAAAACTAGAAGTGGGAAAAAGTAGAGAAATAATAAAAATCAAGTAAATATATGACTCATATACATTTAACATATACACATATAAAATATATAGCATGAGAAGACAAAGTACTAAGAAGCATAGGAATGTAGAGCGTTGAAACCATGAGGTTCAATGCCATCTTGTGTCAAACATTTACAGTGTGCGCATGGTGCGCTATTGAATACAGGAAACATGGTGCGCTGTTGAATAAATGAAACTCTGTTCCTTTACTTGGGTATTTAAATTAAAAACAAACATGGACTATGAGTAAGACCCGCCTGAATGACTAGGGACACTGGTGATAAGGAAAGCAAGCCTTTAAGAAGAAAAATAGTCCGAGGTGTTATATTAGATTACGCACCGCCCGAGAGGTTACCAGGGCCCAAATTTGTGTGCAAAGAATAGAACCACTGTTACCTGCCACGCATGTCGTAAAAGGCGATTAAGGGTGTTTGGCTGAAATCAGATGCACGTGTCCTAAACGTGTAGAAGTCTATACGTTTAGGGGCCTACCAAACCAATGTGCAACGTATACACGTTCTTGGCAAAGATCAAACATATCACAAAGAGTGATTAAAATTGGTCGTAAAGAACGAACGCAAAGATAAAGAAGATTATTACGCATAAATTCATAACATGTGAAAGAAAAATAGAACTTAGCGAATTTGCTAGTGAATGAGATTTTCAGATCAAAGTAGACGGACTTATAGGAAACTTTTTTCACCATGACAACGATCAAAGGTTCACATGAACAAGCCAAACAAGTAGCCTCACTATTTGGTATACGTTTGTCCATGAACACGCCAAACAAATAGCCTCACTATTTGGTATACGTTTGTCCATGAACAAGCCAAACAAGTAGCCTCACTATTTGATATACGTTTATCTATGAACAAGCCAAACAAGTAGCCTCACTATTTGATATACGTTTATCTATGAACAAGCCAAACAAGTAGCCTCACTATTTGATATACGTTTATCTATGAACAAGCCAAACAAGTAGCCTCACTATTTGATATACGTTTATCTATGAACAAGCTAAACAAGTAGCCTCACTATTTGATATACGTTTGTCCATGAACAAGTTAAACAAGTAGCCTCACTATTTGGTATACGTTTGTCCATGAACAAGTCAAACAAGTAGCCTCACTATTTGGTATACGCTTATCTATGAACAAGCCAAACAAGTAGCCTCACTATTTGATATACGTTTATCTATGAACAAGCTAAACAAGTAGCCTCACTATTTGGTATACGCTTATCTATGAACAAGCCAAACAAGTAGCCTCACTATTTGATATACGTTTATCTATGAACAAGCCAAACAAGTAGCCTCACTATTTGGTATACGCTTATCTATGAACAAGCCAAACAAGTAGCCTCACTATTTGATATACGCTTGTCCATGAACAAGCCAAACAAGTAACCTCACTATTTGATGTTCGTTTGTCCATGAACATTGCTTTTTTCCAAAATGAAGTCGTTTAAAACCGAATCAAGAAGTCTATTGACTGATGAGCTTCTCAGTAATAAACTGTAAATAACAGTTAGCTAAATAAATACAACCAAATTTGATCAGAAGTTAGTTCAATCCCAATCTTATCATACAATTTGTCAACTACACATTTATAATTGATTGTTTATACCTCATTTACTGTGTCCATCCTTTCTCTCTCTCTCTCTCACTCTCACTCTCTCTCTCTCTTTGATTTCCATCCACCACTTACCCATAATAATGTGATTTCTACATTACACACAGAGTACGCATACAAATTAAGTATTTCTTCTTCTGCGAACGCCCGCTTTCAATTCAGGGAGCAGTACTGACGCCTTGTATTGCGCTTCTTATGAATTTTGCGTGAGGCCTACTTACCGTTTTACCAGTGTCCCTCATCATGCGGTCTGCCTCGCCGTCTTCAGAGGTACTTGAAGTTTAGATCCTTCGAGTGTGATCGTTACAGGAAACCTGTTGTCCACGAAACACTTGCATTGAGTCCTCGTACCATCATTACTTTTACGGCAGGTGTTGATTAGTGAAGTTCGACTTCCCAAATTAAGTGATTTGTAGAAACTATTTAAAAAAAAAAATAAAGTTGTTTATTAAAGGGTTGAGGTGAATCTGGCCGATTTGAATAGAGCGTGACTTCCGTGCGGGAGAACCTGATTTAATCCACGGTAAGGCCGTGAATTTTTTTCTTAATAAACATAACAAGAATAATCCTATCTTGAACAGTTTCGTGGCAACTGCACTATCCATGCGTCCACTAAGTTCCTCAGGAATTCGTCCCATGTCCTACACCGCTCTAAAAATAGATCAACAGGCAGTGATGACCGTCATTATTTTTAGATGGGTTTAAATATGTGAGAGTATCCGGCGCTCTACATCATTAAATGATTAACGTCTAGCATATGGAACGTAAAATGTTATCTATCTCAGATCTAGATTTTTAGAAAACATAAATTACACCAGAAACACCTATACGGGAAACTTATCAGCTTGGCAACCATGCAGTGCAGATTTGCGGTGGTCCAGATTATATGTATGGTAGGTAGCTTACGCTAACTTGATGAATATATATATATATGAGGACCGTCTGACCGAATGGATTATTCGGGAGATCCGCTTTCGATCTTCTGTAAAGCCAAGGTTTTTTTTATTATGTCAGGCGTATAAAGCAATGCGACCATTACATTCTAAGGAAGTCCATGTCTCCCTGTAGTACAACATCCAAAAAGAGTAACACAGGCAGTAAAGAGAGTTTACATATGTATACATATATATTATATGTAGAGAGAGAGAGAGAGAGAAAGAGGTAGATAGATAAACTATTGTTGAATATAAAATAAGGGTAACGTAAAACATGTGATGCAAATATATCATAATCTAACGTTATGCATCTGAATTTCTATTAACACACATTTCTAGAAACTAAACAAACAACATCAAAAACTGTTCACACAAAACAGAGAAGAATAGACTCAGAATGTAAGGAAATACATATGTTATGAGTCATCTGTCATAAAAATGGCATATTACTTGCAACAGCGACACCCGTAATCAGGTTGCGTACATTCCTGACATATTTACATAACTTAATAACATTACAAAAGCAATGTGTTGTATTTATTCATGTATTCAAAAAGATAGATAGAATGTATACAAAGGGCACTTACATCAAGTGATGCTTATAAGTTCTGGTCGCGCTATAGCTGAATGACTTAGTGTAATGTGTAGGAGAACAACGAAGAACAGAAAAGCAGTTTTGTTTGAATATAGAAAACTGTGTTCATGTTTATGCTTGTTGCTTATGTATATATTTTCTTACATGTGGACATTTTTTTGTTCGTTAAGTGAACATCTGTAATGTATACAAAGATAGCGCTTTGTCAGTAACAAATATAATCAAATCAAACTGAATGATAAGGTAAACACATTGAGAATGTAAACAGGAAATATGATAACAATTAACACAGAAAACAATTAACAAATGTAATGTTGGGGATAGACTGTGAGAAGCAAGGTTTCAATGGAATTTATAAACATTCAGATGTTAGTGATTAATGAGATAAGAGAGAAAAATACATGATAAACAGAAACAACAAATTTTGTTAAGTGTGTCAATTCTGACACGATCGACGTATGCTGTGTTTTATTATTAGCTTTGTTAATGTTTGATGATATAAGGACATATTGACCATGTCTCAAAATAGATATGATATTATCAATTATCACACGCTGACAATGTGTAGATAATGTACAGTGATAGAAAACACAAATGTGAGCATCGAAAACAGAAGTAATAAAGTTATTCATATTATTTCCTCTCAAACATGATATATCATTCACACAGTTTTCATTTTAAAAAAACATTCGAAATGTTTGCCCTCACACTAGATATATATATCTTCTTCTTCTTCGGAAAGTTCTGGTCACGTGCTTAATCCACTGTGGGCCAAAACTAGGCCATAAGCTTCTGGTCTTTCAGGTTTCCCCAAAGTTTAATTTTCAGATCTACTTAGTAAGCGCAGATGCTGCTTCTCTCAGCTCATCCAGGAGATGATAGTCTTTCAGGACATATTCCAGTGTCTGTTCCGTCTGCTGGCAGAGAGATATTTCAATTATTTCTAGTCTATGCAAATGTCTGTTGAGTCTTCAGTGTCCGGTACGTAGAACAAATATGATGACTTGGTTAGTTCTGATGAAGTATTTGGGAAAGTTCTTACCATAATCGTATCCAGTGTTTGTCTTCTAGTCTACTGCAGATTTTCACTATATGAATCATTGACGACTGCATACGACAGTGGTTGTTAGATTTGTATTTTGTAACTACCTTCCTTAGCCAAGACATCGACACTCTCATTGCTTTCAATGCCACAGTTAGATGGATTCCACTATAGGTGAATGTCTGCCAATTTTGACAGCATCTCAAGTTCTCTGTCTATGTTCTGTACCGTTTTGTCAGAGGATTTAGTCTCCATGGCTTGTACAGCTGACAATGAATGTGTCAAATAAAGCATCTTGCCTTCATATATAATTAACACAGTTTTAAAAAAAATCGTTAGACAAGTTTTCCCTGTAACAGGTAGTGTTACAATTTAGCGTCTTTGTAAGGTATATAAATCGTCCAATATCATCGAACTTGGTTTTCATATCAGCAAACTGAACACAGCGTCATTCATATTAATTTCCAGACCAGCAAACTGAACACAGCGTCAATAAGATGAATTTCCATATCAGCAAACTGAACACAGCGTCAATGAGATTAATTTCCATATTAGCAAACTGAACACAGCGTCAATGAGATTAATTTCTAGACCAGCAAACTGAACACAGCGTCAATAAGATGAATTTCCATATCAGCAAACTGAACACAGCGTCAATGAGATTAATTTCCATATTAGCAAACTGAACACAGCGTCAATGAGATTAATTTCTAGACCAGCAAACTGAACACAGCGTCAATAAGATGAATTTCCATATCAGCAAACTGAACACAGCGTCAATGAGATTAATTTCCATATTAGCAAACTGAACACAGCGTCAATGAGATTAATTTCTAGACCAGCAAACTGAACACATCGTCAATGAGATTAATTTCCATATTAGCAAACTGAACACAGCGTCAATGAGATTAATTTCCAGACCAGCAAACTGAACACAGCGTCAATGAGATTAATTTCCATATTAGCAAACTGAACACATCGTCAATGAGATTAATTTCTAGACCAGCAAACTGAACACATCGTCAATGAGATTAATTTCCATATTAGCAAACTGAACACATCGTCAATGAGATTAATTTCTAGACCAGCAAACTGAACACATCGTCAATGAGATTAATTTCCATATTAGCAAACTGAACACAGCGTCAATGAGATTAATTTCCAGACACAAAACTAGAAACAGCGTCAATAGAGTTATTCCATATTAGCAAACTGAATACAGGTCAAGAGTTTAATTTCTAGACATCAAATGTTACATCGTCAATGAGATTAATCTTCTGACCAGCAAACTGACCACAGCGTCAATGAGATGAATTTCTTTATTAACAAACTGAATTCAGCACGTAATGAGATTAATTTCTAGCACCAGCAAAACTGAACACAGCTGTTCATGTAGATTAATTTCAATATCATGCAAACTGAACACATCGTCAATGAGATTAATTTCTAGAATAGCAAACTGACACATCGTCATCAGTTAATTTCATATTAGCAAACTGAACACAGCGTCTAATTGATTAATTTCCAGACCAAGAAACTGAACACAGCTCAAGAAGTTAATTTCCATTTAGCAAACTGAACACAGCGTCAAGTTCGTTAATTTCTGACCAGCAAACTGAACACATCGTCAGCTGAATTGAATTTCAGACACAAACTGACACTGCTCAATAATTAATTCACATTTAAAAACTGAACACAGCGTCAACAGGTTAATTTCTAGACCAGCGAATGAACAACGTCAATGAATGAACTTGCCATATCAGCAAACTGAACACAGCGTCAATGCATATTAATTTCCAACCAGCAAACTGAACACAGCGTCAGTCAGTGAGATTAATTTCCATATCAGCAAACTGAACACAGCGTCAATGAGATTAATTTCCAGACCAGCAAACTGAACGCAGCGTCAATAAGATTAATTTCAGACCAGCAAATTGAACACAGCGTCAATGAGATTAATTTCCAGACCAGCAAACTGAACACAGCGTCAATGGATGAATTTCCAACAGCAAACTGAACACAGCGTCATAGATTAATTTCCATATTAGCAAATTGAACACAGCGTCAATGAGATTAATTTCCATATTAGCAAACTGAACACAGCGTCAAGAGATTAATTTCTAACCAGCAAACTGAACACAGCGTCAATGAGATTAATTTCATGACCAGCAAACTGAACACATCGTCAATGAGATTAATTTCCATATTAGCAAACTGAACACAGCGTCAATGAGATTAATTTCTAGACCAGCAAACTGAACACAGCGTCAATGAGATTAATTTCTAGACCAGCAAACTGAACACAGCGTTAATGTGATAATTTCCAGATCAGCAAACTGAACACAGCGTCAATGAGATTAATTTCTAGACCAGCAAACTGAACACATCGTCAATGAGATTAATTTCCATATAGCAAACTGAACACAGCGTCAATAAGATTAATTTCTGACCAGCAAACTGAACACAGCGTCAATGAGATTAATTTCTAACAGCAAACTGAACACAGCGTCAATGAGATTAATTTCCATATCAGCAAACTGAACACAGCGTCAATGAGATTAATTTCCAGACCAGCAAACTGAACACAGCGTCAATAAGATTAATTTCCATATCAGCAAACTGAACACAGCGTCAATGAGATTAATTTCAACCAGCAAACTGAACACAGCGTCAATGAGATTAATTTCCAGACCAGCAAACTGAACGCAGCGTCAATAAGATTAATTTCCAGACAGCAAATTGAACACAGCGTCAATGGATGAATTTCCAATCAGCAAACTGAACACAGCGTCAATGTGATGAATTTCCAACCAGCAAATTGAACACACGTCAATAAGATTAATTTCCATATTAGCAAATTGAACACAGCGTCAATGAGATTAATTTCCATATCAGCAAACTGAACACAGCGTCAATGAACAAGATTTGCCAACAGCAAACTGAACACAGCGTCAATGAACAAGATTTGCACAATAGCAAACTGAACACAGCGTCAATGAACAAGATTTGCACAATAGCAAACTGAACACTGCGTGTTCATTACCATAACAATTAAGTAGTTCTACTTTGTATAAGTACAGAATCATACATGTTCCCAAATGACACTTGTTAATGAGTTCTTGGTACGTCTCCATCAATAACACTCAACCAGTCTATAATGGTTGAAGACAATTTATCTAACATATGTCTCCAATTTGACACTCTATCACATCTGATTCTTGCTTCTCAGGACATCTTTACATGACATTCCACATCGTTGTCTTGTGATTTCCATTTGATTCATCGTCTAGCATGATGGTGATGTTTTTGCTACACATAATCTGTCCATTGATAGTAGAATGATGTTTAAAACAAAAGCATAAAAAATACTTTATTGAGCTTGTATTTTTGTCATGTTTTAGTCGTGAGTGTCATGAGTGCATATTTTAGTTGTTTTAAACTACATATTCCTTGTTGTAATTACATTTTTACATTTACTAATTAAAAACGTAACGCAAATTAATATATATATATATATATATATATATATATATATATATATATATAGTTTTCTACAACAGAACATCAGGAAAGAAGGCGAGAGAGAGACCACGAAACAGATCGTTAGATGGCATAGCAGAATCCTGTCAAAGAGCAAAAAAAAACACAACCAAATAATCACCCAAGCCACCAGAAGAGCGCAAGACATAAAACAGAAAACCAATACACCGGGCAACAACCCGGTATCATCAGTGTGACGACAAAAAAAGAAGAAGAAATATATATATTGTCTACTCAGGTTAGGCCTTTCAGCGTTCAATGTTTTCGAAGAGTTCTGGCAAGTCCCGTCAGGTGTACGTCGTTCATGATATGCTGTTACTTCTGAAATCCATCGTTTGTGTTGGTGACCCTGGTTTTGAAACTCTTGTATGTGAATAGTAGTGCTCGTTGTTGTGTACTGTTGGATAGTAATCGTTTTACATAGCTGAACCACTTGGTGTGTTTTTCCTGAATATGTTATAGCCCTGATGTTTTTCCTACCAAGTCTCGTGTTTTATCTTATCTCTCTTGTTACCCTTGCTATTTTTCGCAGGAGTATCATCTATGTTATTATAATTTTTATGTTTATATTTCATGTCATTGTCCAATTTTGACACTGATAGCGCAAAATAGGGATGAAGATCCTATTGTATAAGACTTGTTTTGCACGACGCTCTCAATCTTAGAAATTTCTTCACAACAATTTTATCAGACTTTGACTCCCAACTCTTCTATTGTTGTGCCCACTTTCACTATCTAAGTATGTAACTTTCATGGTTTCTCTTCTTATCTTCTAAAAGCCATGTAAAGCTTTAAACACAAAAATAAACTTCAATCTTCTTTCCTATTTTTTTTTTAAAGTGAATCTTTTGCAATTATTAATACTTGTAACGTGAATATCGGACAAAAGCATCCAAAAACAGTTTATATATTGCGAATATGATGAGTTTAGACGATCGGTTGGTGAACAGAAAAAATATAAAAACCACGTGTTGTGAATTCCCTGTGCAAGATCGTCAGCTGTTGCGTTGTAGCAACACAAGAGCAACTCGCATAGCTGAGAATCGTCATGTCGTTGAGGTGCAAAGAAATCGAGCTGCACGAAAAGACACAACATAATGTAACACCTCCTTGTGTCAAACCTTGATCATGTATGTCCCACCTGTTGTATGGGATTTTGTTCTAGCAATTGACTATATAGTCAGCTCCGCAGACACAGAAAGAAAATGGAAAAATGTTAGACATGCTATGGAACAAATATCAAAGATTCACAAAACAGACATTGAGGTGGGAGTGAAAGGATGCTTAAAAAACGTACAGACGCCTTAATGAAACACTGAAAGGAAATTTACTTATACATGCAAG
Organism: Arion vulgaris; assembly: GCA_020796225.1. Classification (NCBI taxonomy): domain Eukaryota; kingdom Metazoa; phylum Mollusca; class Gastropoda; order Stylommatophora; family Arionidae; genus Arion; species Arion vulgaris. Next base: position 15,157,654 of record CM036764.1, read on the forward strand.
AAATATGGGACCCAATTCAATAGAAGCGATTCAACGATTTTCCCAGAATAGAACTGTATGGAAAATGTGCTTGCTGGCCTGTATGTAACGTATCAGTGGATGATATGATTACAATAATACTATCAACCGACTACAAAAGTCGTGCCTGCAAATGGTTCATATGACTCAATGGTGTAAAATGTTTTCTACACCCCCCACCTCACGTTCCTCGTATTATTTACACTCCATTCTCTGATCTTTGGCAAAGTCTACCCTTATCTACTGAAGATCATATAGATTCGTCAAATAAAGTCAGGAAAGGCAGAAGAAATTAGTCATCGATTAAAAAAAGAAATAAAATCCTAGTTTCCTTTTCTATAGATTTTGGAACAGTCTTAACTAAATAAGATCTACCAGTTGCATAATTAGAAAGATTTTAGTAACAGTTCATTAACTAAAATAGAGTTTAGTAACAGTTCAATAAACTAAAATAAGAGTTTAGTAACAGTTCATTAACTAAAATAAGAGTTTAGTAACAGTTCATTAACTAAAATAAGAGTTTAGTAACAGTTCATTAACTAAAATAAGAGTTTAGCAACAGTTCATTAACTAAAATAAGAGTTTGCAACAGTTCATTAACTAAAATAAGAGTTTATCAACAGTTCATTAACTAAAATAAGAGTTTAGCAACAGTTCATTAACTAAAATAAGAGTTTAGCAACAGTTCATTAACTAAAATAAGAGTTTAGTAACAGTTCATTAACTAAAATAAGAGTTTGAACAGTTCATTAACTAAAATAAGAGTTTAAACAGTTCATTAACTAAATAAGATTTAGAACAGTTCATTAACTAAAATAAAAGTTTAGTAACAGTTACTAACTAAATAAGAGTTAGAAATTCATTAACTAAAATAAGATTTTAGTAACAGTTCATTAACTAAAATAAGAGTTTAGTAACAGTTCATTAACTAAAATAAGAGTTTAGCAACAGTTCATTAACTAAAATAAGAGTTTAGAACAGTTCATTAACTAAATAGAGTTTGAACAGTTCATTAACTAAGTTGAAAGTTCTTAACTGAATAAAATAACGGTATTCAGATATTCCAAATCGCCCGTGAGTTGCCGAGACTGCAAGGGAAGCAAGAATAATAACATCTGACCTACAATGCAGTCGTAAGAGTTTGACAAGAAAAGGCCCAAGAATCTAACCTATTAAATAAAAAGGTCACAGAATACGAGATAGCTGGCCTGCTTGTAGGCGCATAACTGACACAACGTACAATCGTTCATAGGCCCAGATCAAATACAAGTCAAAAGATGGATCAACAAGTGGTCGCTATGGAGCGTTAGATAAAGAATAAGAAAGAAAATATTACAAACTTAAACTGAAACATATGTTTTACAAGAGAGTACTAACACACTAACACTTGTAAAGAATAACGTGATTCAGATATTCCAAACTGAAATAGATATGTTTAAAGAAAGAGTTATTACAACTAGTGACAAACATAACGTGATTCAGATATTCCAAATTGAAATAGATATGTTTAAAGAAAGAGTTCTTACACTAGTGACAAACATAACGTGATTCAGATATTCCAAACTGAAATAGATATGTTTAAAGAAAGAGTTCTTACACTAGTGACAAACATAACGTGATTCAGATATTCCAAACTGAAACTGAAATAGTTAGGTTTAAAGAAAGAGTTCTTACACTAGTACAAAATAATGGTATTCAGATATTCTAAACTGAAACATATATGGTTAAAGAATGAGTACTTACACTTGTAAAGAATATCATTGGTTCATTATAAAAGAAAGTAGCCTATTGACGGAGATGAGTATCAATTATTGAAGCTCAAGGTAGACAAGATAGAAATAGAACTACTTAACTACTACTGTTCTAATGACGAGCACCTGAGTCTTAGCAGTACTATCGCTGGTTAAAAGAATACAAGCGAATACCGTCTATGTTAGCATCTTCACAAAATTGCCATTACAATGTGAGAGCATGAATCATTTTCAGAATGAAAACATGTCTAGAGTCATCGGTTGCACTAGAGATGCGCCCATCGTAGAGATGGGTTAAATGTTTGGTATCCTTTGTCTACGTTCTTGTCATACTATTGCCCACAGTAACGGGGAAAATTTGCGTGTAACTTTGGACAAGTGACATACACTAGACAAAATAATAGTTATATAAAGAACACTAGAATGAAGCGTGGCATCTCATGAAAGTCTCAAGCTGAAAGAACAATCTCACAGCTGATAACAGTTGTGAACCTAACATAAGGGAAAGAATGTATTCTGGAGGATACACATATGTAAGACTTCCACTACGGGATCTTTACTACTTGAGAGAATTTATTCTGGAGGATACACATATGTAAGACTTTTTGAAGGAATACTGTCTGCTTCCATGTATTACCAAGGACCCTCAAGGAAAGCAACGATTAGCAACACTGCGACCTACAAAGCATGTCGTAAGAGGCGACTGAGATAGGGGCTTAGGGATAGTAAATAAAAAGCATCACAGAAATCGGATGTGCTGACTTAAGAAGAAAAAGAAGAAGAAGGAATGCAAGGGTTAGAGTAACAAAAAATGTAACCTGGAAAATAAATAACAGATAATATAGAAGAAAGTAAGCGATATGCTGTTGTATATACAAGTTAATCTGTTTATCGTTATTATAAATTAGGTTGGATATTTTTTACTAGATTACTCCGAAGTGTTAAAACAGAAAGTAAGACAACTTTATGGACATCTTCATTCGGTGGAAGCAAGAAAGCACATACCGTTTTTGTTGCCCTCCAACGAATCTCTGAGTCCGTTTTCTATGGTAATTGTTTGTCAAACAGTCTATACATGTTAAGATCAAAAACGGTAAAAGTGGGTGTTGCCTATATGAACTTTCAACCACCTAATGCTAAGGAATGTATACTGCCGTGGACATGCGTGTGTTATGTGTAATAACATAGCAGGGAGACATATTTGAATCTTCATCATATAACTTGTTCTGAGAAGAACTGTGCCACACTAACAAACTTCCGAAACGTATCTTTCATAATCCAGATGCCTATTCTACAGACTTTCGAAACGTATCTCTCATAATCAGATGCCCTATTCTACAAACTGCTTGAAACGTATCTCTCATAATACAGATGCCCTGTTCTACAGCTGCCATGCCCAAGTCATCAATACTATTCTTAATTGAATTATATCCGGGTTCCTCCTCTTCTCCTTTTGAAAACGATGTTTCCTTCCACAAAGGGCCTATCAAAACCATTTGTGTCTCTTCATATGTCCAAAATATTTCCATTTTCTCATTCCGGCTTCCAGCATCAGCGAACTTTCTTTGACCCCTAGTTCCTTCTCGATAGATCCACCGCCTTTCTCTTCGACCATTGTCCATAATGTAGAAGCTATATTCAAAATCAAATATACGCTTTACTACTGCCTTGTTTAAAGTCCATGCTTCACAACCATAAGTTGCTATTTGAAATACTCAAGCTTATAGATCACAGAATGTATGCCCTCATCATCAGCTTCATTTAACACTGTTAACTAGATATGGAAAAAAAAGAAGATCAATATTTACAAAAAGAACAATATTAACAAACTATATTATTATTCTTCTTCTTTGCGTTCGTTCTTTACGACCAATTTTAATCTCTCTTTGTGATATGTTTGATTTTTGCCAAGAACGTGTATACATTGCACATTGGTTTTGTAGACCCTAAACGCATAGACTTCTACACGTTTAGGACACATGCATTCGATTTCAGCCAAACCTTCTTAGTCGCCTCTTATGACATACGTGGCAGGTAATAGTGGTTCTATTCTTTACACCCCAAATTTGGGCCCCGGAAACCACTCTGGCGAAAATGTATACAAAAGATGTAACATATACATCGATAGTGAATATCGACAGAGAGTCGAAAATGGATAAAAGTGATGTTTTTTTGACTGATGTACATCACTTTTATCCTGTTAGACTAGAATACGTTGAATCTCGGCAGATTTTTAAGAAGTTAGAAATCACATACTCTACCAGTAGGGCAGGACGTCTGAGAAGCAGTTTAAGGAGTGTGTTTAATCAGTTACTTGTCAAATCATAATCACACACACTCTTCGAACATTTACCTGATCATACTGAGCACATATGTGTCTGTCCAGAGTAGGATGACATCTGGTCAGTATTCAATAACCAAAGAGTAACTTCGAACAACAAAAACGAATTGAATTATATAAATAAGAAATGACAAAAATATATGTGTAACGTTTCAACATATTTGATAGAATATTTATGTTAGCATACCTTCTGTGTGCGTGTGTGTGTGTGTGCATGTGTGTGTGTGTGTGTGTGTGTGTGCATGTGTGTGTGCGAGTTTGTGTGTCGGTATAGGTCAATAAGACCCATCAAAAAGAACGAATTGGACACTACAAGTATAATACAAACGTTGAGACGACATGGGAAATAAAAGAAGGAAGAAATACGATCGAAGAAAGAAGTAATGTAAGATGTGTGAGAGAAGTTGCAACATTTAGTATTGTGTGTGAGAGAAATTGCAACATTTAGTATCATCATCATCATCAGGTGCCGTCTCCACATCGAAGGTTGGCTGCAATGAATCTCCAGCATCCTCTGTCTTTCGCCTTGGTGTTGCACACTGCCAGACTGTAACCTGTCCATTTCTTAAAGTTTCCTCCCACTTATCTCTCGGTCTTCCTCTTGCTCTTCCTCCCTCAACTTCCCCTCTAGTAAATGTTTTATCATGGTGTCATGCCTTTTATGTGCCCAAAATACTTTACTTGTCTGAATTTTATTTCTCTTAATAATTGTTTCTTCATGCCTAGTTTTCCTAAAACTTGTTTATTTGTCTGTTTTTCTGTCCATGAAACTCTGCTTATTCTTCTATATATCCACATCTCAAATGCATCAATTCTGTCTTCTAACTGCTTGTTCATTGTCCATGTTTCCGAGCCATACATTAATATAGGATATATATAGCATTTGATCATTCTAATTTTTAGCCTGTTTGTGATTTGTTTGGATGTCAGTAACTTTCTTATACTATTGAAATTATCCTTGGCCATTCCTATTCTCTTTTTAATTTCAGTTATACATCTGCCATCATCTGTTATCATCTGACCGAGATAGGAGTAGCTTTACTTGATGTAGTAATTCTCCATGTATTTTTATATTCATTTTAGGTTTTCCATTTCCTTGTTGATTACCATAGTTTTTGTTTTCTGTATGTTAATGTCTAATCCATATTCCTTGCTAGTTCTGTCCAATTGGTCCACTAATTCTTGTAGATCTTGTTCATTTTCTGCTACCAATACTGTGTCATCTGCATATCTTAAGTTATTTATTATTTTTCCATTGATCTTGAGTCCTGGCATTCCCTCTAGTTATTTGAAGATTTTCTCTTGTAGATGTTAAATAGGCTTGGTGACAGTATGCATCCTTGTCTCACTCCTCTCTTTATGTCTATGTATTGAGAGTAGCTATTTTCATATTTTATTATTGCTGTCTGTTCCCAGTATATGTTACTTATTAGTCTGATATCATCCCCATCTAGGCCTATTTCTTGTAGACATATGATTAGTTTTTCATGTTGGACTCTGTCAAAAGCTTTGCTATAATCGATGAAACACAAGTAGATACTTTTTTGCACTTCTATATACTTGTCAGTAGTCTTATACAAAGTATTGCCTCTCTTGTTCCTCTGTTTTTTTCTAAAGCCAAACTGTTCTTCTCCTACTTCTATGTCTATCTTGTTTTTAATTCTTTCATGTATGATCTTGAGTAGTATTTTTGTTATGTGGCTCATCAGGCTAATTGTCCTATAGTCTGTGCACTCCTGTGCTTTGGGCTTTTGGGTAGTGGTATGAATACTGATGTCTTCAAGTCTCTTGGTATATATCCTGTGTTATATATATCATTGCACAAATCTGTAATGGTTGAAATACCAAAATCCTCTAAGGAGGTTAACATTTCCACAGTAATATTGTCCAATCCTGCAGCCTTTCCTCGCTTCATTGTTTCGATTGCTCTTACAACTTCAGATTTTAATATTCTTGGGCTGTCATTGCACTTTATACTGTGTTTACTGCTTCTTTGATCATCAAATAGAGCCGTTACATATTCTGTCCATCTTGTCAATATTTCTGTTTTATCAAACAAAAGTTGGTTGTTGTTGTTTTTGATACATCCTCCACTTTTTACAGTATTTTTCTTACTTGTCATTTGTCTTATTTCTCTGTGCATATCTCTAGTCCTGTGTTTTTCTGCCATATCTTCTATTTCCTTGCATTTTGTTTCTAACCAGTTTACTTTGTGGTTCTGCACATGTTGCGTATTTCGTTGTCTAAAATTGTATACTTTAGGGTGTTCTTGGCTTTCTTTCGTTCTGTCATTTTTTCTAAGATTTCATCAGTCATCCACATTTGATTTTCATGGATTCTTTTACAGGCAGGTTTTTGTTTGCAGTTTGTATACTCTGTTTTAAGCAATCCCATTTATTGGCTTTTTAATTATTGGCTTGCAAACATTTAGTATGCAACATTTAAAATGTGTGAGAATTTTTTTTTTTTTTTTTCCGATCCAGAAGCAGTTGTGCTTTTCAGCTCTTCGGCTCGGTGCCATGGACATCGTAACCTTCGGTTCGGTGCCACGAACACCGTAAATCTGGGGAATCTGTGGCTTTCTGCCATCCCGCGGAATTGAACCCGCACACACAGAGGATAGTCACCCGTAGTCCAACGCGCTACGAACACGCTGGGCAGACGGGCAAAATGTGTGAGATAAGTTACAACATAGAGTAACGAGTAAAATGTGTGAGAGAAATTACAACACAGAGTAACCAGTAAAATGTACGGAGAGAAGTTACAACACAGAGTAACCAGTAAAATGTACGGAGAGAAGTTACAACACAGAGTAACCAGTAAAATGTACGGAGAGAAGTTACAACACAGAGTAACCAGTAAAATGTACGGAGAGAAGTTACAACATAGATGTGAACAGCGAGAGAAAAACAACGTAGAAGTAAAATAAATGTAACGAGCATGGAATTACGTTGAACCTGGGAACCCCAGAATCCTGCATACCTACCAGCACGCGTGCCTGGGAACTCACCACGGGTAACCTTAATCTCATATTGACAGTTACACGTGCACCTATGTTCATGGCTATTTTAATTTTACCTAACAGTTATCCTGTTATAAGTCATTCTGGTGCATCGCATTACTGATGTCTTTTGTAGACCGGTAAGCTTGGTTTTTTATTTTCTTCTTGTCTTTCTTTATGTACAACTTTTCCTTCTATCTTGATAGAACCATCATCATTGCACTTCAATGAATAACCATGTGTCTCGATATCTTTCTTACACAGGAAGATCTCAACTGCAGTACACTAACTCCTATCAACGGCAAAGTTTCCCAGATGTAATATTGAAGATGGTGAAGATATTTTGTTTAGATTCATTATTTGTAATCTTTTCTAATGAATTTTTCCCGGGCAGTGGCTTTCCAGCCTGTTCTTCTCGATTTTTGAACTGCCAAGTGTTCTTTTACGTGCTCAAATTGTACAACTGGGAATCATCATGGACAGCAGACTGACTTGGAAAACACAGATAGACAAAGCTAGAAAAAGAGCAAAGCAGAGAATGAGAATTATGAACACACTAGCAGGCACCACGTGGGAGTCAGATTGTGGCATTTTGAAAAAGGATATACATTGGAAGAATCTGACCAGTACTTGAGTATAGCATAGCAATCTGGGTCACAACCTCCAAGACACAATTTGTAAAGCTAAGCAGAGTGCATAATCAGGCCTCACGAATCATCACTGGAGCCATGAAGTCTACCCCATAGAAGTACTGGAAACTGTGACAGGGCTCCAGTCGATGGAGGACAGACGAGACATTAAGGCACTTCAAAGGAGAAAATTCAAGACACTGACCAACCAGCCAATGCGCCTCTAAATCAACAGCTACGGTAGGGGCAGATTAAAGAAGTAACTCGTGCAAACTCCAAAAACTTGCTCACAAAGATACAATATTGGCACTGGCTCAACTAAGACACATTCAACCAGCCAGCACCTCCCTCCCTGCGCATGCAGTCTCCACAAGCTTTCAGAAGAAATATGTGGCATTGACAAGAAAGGAACACAGACAGACCTGGAGATAAGGCTCATCGAAAAAACCACATAAATGAAAACTACCCAATCGACTCAAGGACACATGCAGACTCGCTACAGATACCGCCACAATGGAAGAGTGGTAGTTGTCCTCATACTAAAAAATGGAGTAGAGCTAACCTTAGCTCTGACCACCGGCAAGTTCTCGAGCAATTTCAAGACTAAGGTAGAGGTCCTCAGTGCAGCTGCAAAATGGCACTACAAAATATGAACCAAATACATGGAAAAATAGTGCTCTTGACTGACGCACTGTCTGCTATCTCACCACTGAAATCTGAAAGGAACACAGAACTAAGTGATCTCAGATCAACCTTAGATCAGTTATCCCATGAATCTGAGAGGGTAGCAATCCAGTGGATACCCTCACACTGCAGATCAAGGGCAATGAAGATGCTGAAAGAGTGGCTAAAGAGGGAGCAGGAATGCCCCAAGATGACAACCTGGTTAGCTATAAAGAAACAAAATCATCGCCAAAGGACACTGCAAAGCACAATGGGATAAATAACACCCAAAACACAACAAGAACGATGGATATTACCAACTGTCCAGAAGGGACCAGACATCCATACTTCGCCTCCGGAAGGGTCACAACAGAATGAGACACCACATGTACACTAAATTCAAGATAGGCACCAAGGACCTGTGCCCTGTGGCTTGCAAGTATGACAACAGAAACATATCCTACAGAACTGTCCCCAGTATGCAGACCTGAGATGAAAGAGGTGACCCACTTACACTAGCGTTCAAGACAAACTGTATGGTGTGGCTGATAATATGAGGCAGACTGCTGTCTTTACTAAAGAATCCGAAATCCAAATCTAGTGAGAACGCAGAAGAAGAAGGAAGAAAAAATTGAAGACGGGACCTACGTTTTATCGTTCGTATCCGCTAGAGCTAGGAACTTGATCTTACATACACTGAGATCAGGATCTCTGGAAAATATCCAGATGGGCCCACAGGTAGTACACCTGGTTTCTGTGGCACAAGAATCGCAAAACCTCTAACCGCTATGCCACAAAGACCCCTGTACAACTTTAAATACAAAGAATGAATAGTGTTATTTCTTTACGTGACTGAAGAACTGCTCATATTTTTAGTCACAGAATCAATATTTATAATGTATTACATTGTAGAATTTGTTGATAACTGCTTGCTTTTATTTCATTCTTTCTCTCTCACTTCCCTTTGAAGAATAAGACATCAACATTCTTCTTCTATTTGAGGGTGTCTATAGCTAAGTGATTATGACGTTTACCTGTCGTTCTGGACGATTTTCGGTTCGAATCGAACCAAGCGACATTGCAATTTTCTGAAAATCTCTAGGATTGTTGCTGGAGCTACGTAGTTTGTATTTTGCACATCAGTCTCTGAAGGTGGCATGACAATTCTGCCTATGGACGGAGTCATATGAGAAAACCCGTGCAACAGGTCAATCCTTCACCTACATACCATTTTTCTTCTTCTCCATTGCCTGCTATAAATGTAGGAGTAGTCAGTTGTCCAGTGTGGTGTCACTTGTTTTTGCCTGAAGTCTTGCTTTCCTTATTATCAATACCCCTCGCCATTCAGGCAAACATTCTCCGACTTCTGAGGTATCTGTAGTTTACATTCTCAAGTAATGATCATATATGACATCAATAAATGTTCTTCAACCGGATATGTCTTGTGCAACTCAGTTTAGTTCATTCCAGGTCATTCCCGCCTCTTCTCTTTCTTTGTCTACAGTTCGTCTCCATGTCTCGCTAGATCTGCCCCTACCCCTCTTTTATACCGTACGGTAAATCGGATAATACCCTGTTCACTTCGCATATTTCTTTAATCAACGGTAAACGATGAGGAATATGATCAACACAATGCCAGCGTCTCTACTCTTCATTCTTTCTCTAGTACTCATTTTTAGTTAAAACTTCCAAGTTTTTGTTGCTGCACTTGATAACATTGTCACACTTCACGTTCTGTTTATCCTTATAATCTTTGATTTTGTTCTATCCGCCATCCTCATCCTACATAATTCTGTTCTACCCGCCATCCTCATGCCTCATATTCTGTTCTATCCACCATCCTCATGCACTACATAATTCTGTTCTATCCGCCATCTTCATGCACTACATAATTCTGTTCTATCCGCCATCTTCATGCACTACATAATTCTGTTCTATCCGCCATCCTCATGCACTACATAATTCTGTTCTATCCACCATCCTCATGCACTACATAATTCTGTTCTATCCTGCCATCCTCATGCACTACAATTCTTTCTATCCGCCATCTTCATGCACTACATAATTCTGTTCTATCCGCATCCTCATGCACTACCATCATTCTGTTATATCCCAAATCTTCATGCACTACATAATTATGTTCTATCATCATCCCTACTACATAATTCTGTTCTATCCGCCATCCTCATGCACTACATAATTCTGTTCTATCCGCCATCTCATGCAGTACATAATTCTGTTCCCATCCGCCATCCTCATGCACTACATAATTCTGTTCTATCCACCATCCTCATGCACTACATAATTCTGTTCTATCCGCCATCTCATGCACTACATAATTCTGTTATATCCGCATCTCATGCACATAATTCTGTTCTATCCACCATCCTCATGCAGTACATAATTCTGTTCTATCCACCATCCTCATGCACTACATAATTCTGTTCTATCCGCCATCCTCATGCACTACATCATTGTGTTCACTTTCGCTCTTCCTGTATATCTTCCTCTTATTTATCTCCCCTTCACAATGAAACAAATCGAGGCAACTAATATCTAATATTTATATTAGTTTTCCAGTTCCGCGTTCCTAATGGGACATAGAGCTGAAATTGCTCATAACACCATGTCAGTTTTCTTGCAAGCTTCTGTAAAATGCTCGTTCTATAGATTTGTTAGACCTAACTCAACCAGATAAAATAAATAAAATGTAGTGTACCTTTTTATACCTTAAGATATGAAGTTGCCACTTTACATTACTAGCCCCCAGTGTGAAATTGTGGTGCACACAGAGTGCACATTGTGGTGCACACAGAGTACACTGGGAGTATAAATGAAAAGGATGTTAGAGGCCCAAATTACTTTCCTCACGTGTGGAATGTCGAGTGTGGATTGAACCTACAACCGTCTTGTTCCGATTCGATGAGGCGAACACTTATGCGTCACTATGCATTACGATAATCCGTCCTACAACCCCGATAGTGTTTCAAAATATTGTCTCAATATCATCCTCCATCTGTACAGATAAGTTACTGACAAGATTTTCTAATGGTTTATCTGATTTAATCTTCATTATTGTCTCAATATCATCCTCCATCTGTAAAAGATAAGTTACTGACAAGATTTTCTAATGGTTTATCTGATTTAATCTTCATTGTTGTCTCAATATCATCCTCCATCTGTACAGATAAGTTACTGACAAGATTTTCTAATGGTTTATCTGATTTAATCTTCATTATTGTCTCAATATCATCCTCCATCTGTACAGATAAGTTACTGACAAGATTTTCTAATGGTTTATCTGATTTAGTCTTCATTATTGTCTCAATATCATCCTCCATCTGTACAGATAAGTTACTGACAAGATTTTCTAATGGTTTATCTGATTTAATCTTCATTATTTTCTCAATATCATCCTCCATCTGTACAGATAAGTTACTGACAAGATTTTCTAATGGTTTATCTGATTTAGTCTTCATTATTGTCTCAATATCATCCTCCATCTGTACAGATAAGTTACTGACAAGATTTTCTAATGGTTTATCTGATTTGGGTCTTCATTATTGTCTCAATATCATCCTCCATCTGTACAGATAAGTTACTGACAAGATTTTCGAATGGTTTATCTGATTTAATCTTCATTATTGTCTCAATATCATCCTCCATCTGTACAGATAAGTTACTGACAAGATTTTCTAATGGTTTATCTGATTTAGTCTTCATTATTGTCTCAATATCATCCTTCATCTGCAGATAAGTTACTGACAAGATTTTCAATGGTTTATCTGATTTAGTCTTCATTATTGTCTCAATATCATCCTCCATCTGTACAGATAAGTTACTGACAAGATTTTCTAATGGTTTATCTGATTTAATCTTCATTATTGTCTCAATATCATCCTCCATCTGTACAGATAAGTTACTGACAAGATTTTCTAAGGGTTTTTATCTGATTTAATCTTCATTATTGTCTCAATATCATCCTCCATCTGTACAGATAAGTTACTGACAAGATTTTCTAATGGTTTATCTGATTTAGTCTTCATTATTGTCTCAATATCATCCTCCATCTGTACAGATAAGTTACTGACAAGATTTTCTAATGGTTTATCTGATTTAGTCTTCATTATTGTCTCAATATCATCCTCCATCTGTACAGATAAGTTACTGACAAGATTTTCTAATGGTTTATCTGATTTAGTCTTCATTATTGTCTCAATATCATCCTCCATCTGTACAGATAAGTTACTGACAAGATTTTCTAATGGTTTATCTGATTTAGTCTTCATTATTGTCTCAATATCATCCTCCATCTGTACAGATAAGTTACTGACAAGATTTTCTAATGGTTTATCTGATTTAGTCTTCATTATTGTCTCAATATCATCCTCCATCTGTACAGATAAGTTACTGACAAGATTTTCTAATGGTTTATCTGATATAATCTTCATTATTGTCTCAATATCATCCTCCATCTGTACAGATAAGTTACTGACAAGATTTTCTAATGGTTTATCTGATTTAGTCTTCATTATTGTCTCAATATCATCCTCCATCTGTACAGATAAGTTACTGACAAGATTTTCTAATGGTTTATCTGATTTAGTCTTCATTATTGTCTCAATATCATCCTCCATCTGTACAGATAAGTTACTGACAAGATTTTCTAATGGTTTATCTGCTTTAGTCTTCATTATTGTCTCAATATCATCCTCCATCTGTACAGATAAGTTACTGACAAGATTTTCTAATGGTTTATCTGATTTAATCTTAATTATTGTCTCAATATCATCCTCCATCTGTACAGATAAGTTACTGACAAGATTTTCTAATGGTTTATCTGATTTAGTCTTCATTATTGTCTCAATATCATCCTCCATCTGTACAGATAAGTTACTGACAAGATTTTCTAATGGTTTATCTGATTTAGTCTTCATTATTGTCTCAATATCATCCTCCATCTGTAAATAAGTTGCACAAGATTTTCTAATGGTTTATCTGATTAGTCTTCATTATTGTCTTAATATCATCCTCCATCTGTACAGATAAGTTACTGACAAGATTTTCTAATGGTTTATCTGATTTAGTCTTCATTATTGTCTCAATATCATCCTCCATCTGTACAGATAAGTTACTGACAAGATTTTCTAATGGTTTATCTGATTTAATCTTCATTATTGTCTCAATATCATCCCCCATCTGTACAGATAAGTTACTGACAAGATTTTCTAATGGTTTATCTGATTTAGTCTTCATTATTGTCTCAATATCATCCTCCATCTGTACAGATAAGTTACTGACAAGATTTTCTAATGGTTTATCTGATTTAGTCTTCATTATTGTCTCAATATCATCCTCCATCTGTACAGATAAGTTACTGACAAGATTTTCTAATGGTTTATCTGATTTAGTCTTCATTATTGTCTCAATATCATCCTCCATCTGTACAGATAAGTTACTGACAAGATTTTCTAATGGTTTATCTGATTTAGTCTTCATTATTGTCTCAATATCATCCTCCATCTGTACAGATAAGTTACTGACAAGATTTTCTAATGTTTTATCTGATTTAATCTTCATTATTGTCTCAATATCATCCTCCATCTGTACAGATAAGTTACTGACAAGATTTTCTAATGGTTTATCTGATTTAGTCTTCATTATTGTCTCAATATCATCCTCCATCTGTACAGATAAGTTACTGACAAGATTTTCTAATGGTTTATCTGATTTAGTCTTCATTATTGTCTCAATATCATCCTCCATCTGTACAGATAAGTTACTGACAAGATTTTCTAATGGTTTATCTGATTTAGTCTTCATTATTGTCTCAATATCATCCTCCATCTGTACAGATAAGTTACTGACAAGATTTTCTAATGGTTTATCTGATTTAGTCTTCATTATTGTCTCAATATCATCCTCCATCTGTACAGAAAAATTACTGACAAGATTTTCTAATGGTTTATCTGATTTAGTCTTCATTATTGTCTCAATATCATCCTCCATCTGTACAGATAAGTTACTGACAAGATTTTCTAATGGTTTATCTGATTTAATCTTCATTATTGTCTCAATATCATCCTCCATCTGTACAGATAAGTTACTGACAAGATTTTCTAATGGTTTATCTGATTTAGTCTTCATTATTGTCTCAATATCATCCTCCATCTGTACAGATAAGTTACTGACAAGATTTTCTAATGGTTTATCTGATTTAGTCTTCATTATTGTCTCAATATCATCCTCCATCTGTACAGATAAGTTACTGACAAGATTTTCTAATGGTTTATCTGATTTAGTCTTCATTATTGTCTCAATATCATCCTCCATCTGTACAGATAAGTTACTGACAAGATTTTCTAATGGTTTATCTGATTTAATCTTAATTATTGTCTCAATATCATCCTCCATCTGTACAGATAGATTACTGACAAGATTTTCTAATGGTTTATCTGATTTAGTCTTCATTATTGTCTCAATATCATCCTCCATCTGTACAGATAAGTTACTGACAAGATTTTCTAATGGTTTATCTGATTTAGTCTTCATTATTGTCTCAATATCATCCTCCATCTGTACAGATAAGTTACTGACAAGATTTTCTAATGGTTTATCTGATTTAGTCTTCATTATTGTCTCAATATCATCCTCCATCTGTACAGATAAGTTATACAAGATTTTCTAATGGTTTATCTGATTTAGTCTTCATTATTGTCTCAATATCATCCTCCATCTGTACAGATAAGTTACTGACAAGATTTTCTAATGGTTTATCTGATTTAATCTTCATTATTGTCTCAATATCATCCTCCATCTGTACAGATAAGTTACTGACAAGATTTTCTAATGGTTTATCTGATTTAGTCTTCATTATTGTCTCAATATCATCCTCCATCTGTACAGATAAGTTACTGACAAGATTTTCTAATGGTTTATCTGATTTAGTCTTCATTATTGTCTCAATATCATCCTCCATCTGTACAGATAAGTTACTGACAAGATTTTCTAATGGTTTATCTGATTTAGTCTTCATTATTGTCTCAATATCATCCTCCATCTGTACAGATAAGTTACTGACAAGATTTTCTAATGGTTTATCTGATTTAGTCTTCATTATTGTCTCAATATCATCCTCCATCTGTACAGATAAGTTATGACAAAGATTTTCTAATGGTTTATCTGATTTAATCTTCATTATTGTCTCAATATCATCCTCCATCTGTACAGATAAGTTACTGACAAGATTTTCTAATGGTTTATCTGATTTAATCTTCATTATTGTCTCAATATCATCCTCCATCTGTACAGATAAGTTACTGACAAGATTTTCTAATGGTTTATCTGATTTAGTCTTCATTGTGTCTCAATATCATCCTCCATCTGTACAGATAAGTTACTGACAAGATTTTCTAATGGTTTATCTGATTTAGTCTTCATTATTGTCTCAATATCATCCTCCATCTGTACATATAAGTTACTGACAAGATTTTCTAATGGTTTATCTGATTTAGTCTTCATTATTGTCTCAATATCATCCTCCATCTGTACAGATAAGTTACTGACAAGATTTTCTAATGGTTTATCTGATTTAATCTTCATTATTGTCTCAATATCATCCCCCATCTGTACAGATAAGTTACTGACAAGATTTTCTAATGGTTTATCTGATTTAATCTTCATTATTGTCTCAATATCATCCTCCATCTGTACAGATAAGTTACTGACAAGATTTTCTAATGGTTTATCTGATTTAATCTTCATTATTGTCTCAATATCATCCTCCATCTGTACAGATAAGTTACTGACAAGATTTTCTAATGGTTTATCTGATTTAATCTTCATTATTGTCTCAATATCATCCTCCATCTGTACAGATAAGTTACTGACAAGATTTTCTAATGGTTTATCTGATTTAATCTTCATTATTGTCTCAATATCATCCTCCATCTGTACAGATAAGTTACTGACAAGATTTTCTAATGGTTTATCTGATTTAGTCTTCATTATTGTCTCAATATCATCATCCATCTGTACAGATAAGTTACTGACAAGATTTTCTAATGGTTTATCTGATTTAGTCTTTATTATTGTCTCAATATCATCCCCCATCTGTACAGTTTAAGTTACTGACAAGATTTTCTAATGGTTTATCTGATTTAATCTTCATTATTGTCTCAATATCATCTCCATCTGTACAGATAAAGTTATGACAAGATTTTCTAATGGTTTATCTGATTTAATCTTCATTATTGTCTCAATATCATCCTCTATCTGTACAGATAAGTTACTGACAAGATTTTCTAATGGTTTATCTGATTTAATCTTCATTATTGTCTCAATATCATCCTCCATCTGTACAGATAAGTTCTGACAAAGATTTTCTAATGGTTTATCTGATTTAATCTTCATTATTGTCTCAATATCATCCTCCATCTGTACAGATAAGTTACTGACAAGATTTTCTAATGGTTTATCTGATTTAATCTTCATTATTGTCTCAATATCATCCTCCATCTGTACAGATAAGTTACTGACAAGATTTTCTAATGGGTTATCTGATTTAGTCTTCATTATTGTCTCAATATCATCCTCCATCTGTACAGATAAGTTACTGACAAGATTTTCTAATGGTTTATCTGATTTAGTCTTCATTATTGTCTCAATATCATCCTCCATCTGTACAGATAAGTTACTGACAAGATTTTCTAATGGTTTATCTGATTTAGTCTTCATTATTGTCTCAATATCATCCTCCATCTGTACAGATAAGTTACTGACAAGATTTTCTAATGGTTTATCTGATTTAGTCTTCATTATTGTCTCAATATCATCCTCCATCTGTACAGATAAGTTACTGACAAGATTTTCTAATGGTTTATCTGATTTAGTCTTCATTATTGTCTCAATATCATCCTCATCTGTACAGATAAGTTACTGACAAGATTTTCTAATGGTTTATCTGATTTAATCTTCATTATTGTCTCAATATCATCCTCCATCTGTACAGATAAGTTACTGACAAGATTTTCTAATGGTTTATCTGATTTAATCTTCATTATTGTCTCAATATCATCCTCCATCTGTACAGATAAGTTACTGACAAGATTTTCTAATGGTTTATCTGATTTAATCTTCATTATTGTCTCAATATCATCCTCCATCTGTACAGATAAGTTACTGACAAGATTTTCTAATGGTTTGTCTGATTTAATCTTCATTATTGTCTCAATATCATCCTCCATCTGTACAGATAAGTTACTGACAAGATTTTCTAATGGTTTATCTGATTTAATCTTCATTATTGTCTCAATATCATCCTCCATCTGTACAGATAAGTTACTGACAAGATTTTCTAATGGTTTATCTGATTTAGTCTTCATTATTGTCTCAATATCATCATCCATCTGTACAGATAAGTTACTGACAAGATTTTCTAATGGTTTATCTGATTTAGTCTTCATTATTGTCTCAATATCATCCTCCATCTGTACAGATAAGTTACTGACAAGATTTTCTAATGGTTTATCTGATTGAATCTTCATTATTGTCTCAATATCATCCTCCATCTGTACAGATAAGTTACTGACAAGATTTTCTAATGGTTTATCTGATTTAATCTTCATTATTGTCTCAATATCATCCTCTATCTGTACAGATAAATTCTGACAAGATTTTCTAATGGTTTATCTGATTTAATCTTCATTATTGTCTCAA
This sequence comes from Arion vulgaris, assembly GCA_020796225.1. Lineage (NCBI taxonomy): Eukaryota > Metazoa > Mollusca > Gastropoda > Stylommatophora > Arionidae > Arion > Arion vulgaris. The sequence continues at coordinate 15,175,774 of CM036764.1, forward strand.
TATCATCCTCCATCTGTACAGATAAGTTACTGACAAGATTTTCTAATGGTTTATCTGATTTAGTCTTCATTATTGTCTCAATATCATCCTCCATCTGTACAGATAAGTTACTGACAAGATTTTCTAATGGTTTATCTGATTTAGTCTTCATTATTGTCTCAATATCATCCTCCATCTGTACAGATAAGTTACTGACAAGATTTTCTAATGGTTTATCTGATTTAGCCCTTCATTATTGTCTCAATATCATCCTCCATCTGTACAGATAAGTTACTGACAAGATTTTCTAATGGTTTATCTGATTTAGTCTTCATTATTGTCTCAATATCATCCTCCATCTGTACAGATAAGTTACTGACAAGATTTTCTAATGGTTTATCTGATTTAGTCTTCATTATTGTCTCAATATCATCCTCCATCTATCTAGATAAGTTACTGACAAGATTTTCTAATGGTTTATCTGATTTAATCTTCATTATTGTCTCAATATCATCCTCCATCTGTACAGATAAGTTACTGACAAGATTTTCTAATGGTTTATCTGATTTAGTCTTCATTATTGTCTCAATATCATCCTCCATCTGTACAGATAAGATTACTCAAGATTTTCTAATGGTTTATCTGATTTAGTCTTCATTATTGTCTCAATATCATCCTCCATCTGTAAAATAAGTTACTGACAAGATTTTCTAATGGTTTATCTGATTTAGTCTTCATTATTGTCTCAATATCATCCTCCATCTGTACAGATAAGTTACTAAAGATTTTCTAATGGTTTATCTGATTTAATCTTAATTATTGTCTCAATATCATCCTCCATCTGTACAGATAAGTTACTGACAAGATTTTCTAATGGTTTATCTGATTTAGTCTTCATTATTGTCTCAATATCATCCTCCATCTGTACAGATAAGTTACTGACAAGATTTTCTAATGGTTTATCTGATTTAGTCTTCATTATTGTCTCAATATCATCCTCCATCTGTACAGATAAGTTACTGACAAGATTTTCTAATGGTTTATCTGATTTAGTCTTCATTATTGTCTCAATATCATCCTCCATCTGTACAGATAAGTTCTGACAAGATTTTCTAATGGTTTATCTGATTTGAGTCTTATTATTGTTCTCAATATCATCCTCCATTTGTCAGATAAGTTACTGACAAGATTTTCTAATGGTTTATCTGATTTAATCTTCATTATTGTCTCAATATCATCCTCCATCTGTACAGATAAGTTACTGACAAGATTTTCTAATGGTTTATCTGATTTAGTCTTCATTATTGTCTCAATATCATCCTCCATCTGTACAGATAAGTTACTGACAAGATTTTCTAATGGTTTATCTGATTTAGTCTTCATTATTGTCTCAATATCATCCTCCATCTGTACAGATAAGTTACTGACAAGATTTTCTAATGGTTTATCTGATTTAGTCTTCATTATTGTCTCAATATCATCCTCCATCTGTACAGATAAGTTACTGACAAGATTTTCTAATGGTTTATCTGATTTAGTCTTCATTATTGTCTCAATATCATCCTCCATCTGTACAGATAAGTTACTGACAAGATTTTCTAATGGTTTATCTGATTTAATCTTCATTATTGTCTCAATATCATCCTCCATCTGTACAGATAAGTTACTGACAAGATTTTCTAATGGTTTATCTGATTTAATCTTCATTATTGTCTCAATATCATCCTCCATCTGTACAGATAAGTTACTGACAAGATTTTCTAATGGTTTATCTGATTTAGTCTTCATTATTGTCTCAATATCATCCTCCATCTGTACAGATAAGTTACGCAAGATTTTCTAATGGTTTATCTGATTTAGTCTTCATTATTGTCTCAATATCATCCTCCATCTGTACAGATAAGTTACTGAAAAGGGATTTTCTAATGGTTTATCTGATTTAGTCTTCATTATTGTCTCAATATCATCCTCCATCTGTACAGATAAGTTACTGACAAGATTTTCTAATGGTTTATCTGATTTAATCTTCATTATTGTCTCAATATCATCCTCCATCTGTACAGATAAGTTACTGACAAGATTTTCTAATGGTTTATCTGATTTAATCTTCATTATTGTCTCAATATCATCCTCCATCTGTACAGATAAGTTACTGACAAGATTTTCTAATGGTTTATCTGTTTTTAATCTTCATTATTGTCTCAATATCATCCTCCATCTGTACAGATAAGTTACTGACAAGATTTTCTAATGGTTTATCTGATTTAATCTTCATTATTGTCTCAATATCATCCTCCATCTGTACAGATAAGTTACTGACAAGATTTTCTAATGGTTTATCGGGATTTAATCTTCATTATTGTCTCAATATCATCCTCCATCTGTACAGATAAGTTACTGACAAGATTTTCTAATGGTTTATCTGATTTAGTCTTCATTATTGTCTCAATATCATCATCCATCTGTACAGATAAGTTACTGACAAGATTTTCTAATGGTTTATCTGATTTAGTCTTCATTATTGTCTCAATATCATCCTCCATCTGTACAGATAAGTTACTGACAAGATTTTCTAATGGTTTATCTGATTTAATCTTCATTATTGTCTCAATATCATCCTCCATCTGTACAGATAAGTTACTGACAAGATTTTCTAATGGTTTATCTGATTTAATCTTCATTATTGTCTCAATATCATCCTCTATCTGTACAGAAAAGTTCGACAAGATTTTCTAATGGTTTATCTGATTTAATCTTCATTATTGTCTCAATATCATCCTCCATCTGTACAGATAAGTTACTGACAAGATTTTCTAATGGTTTATCTGATTTAATCTTCATTATTGTCTCAATATCATCCTCCATCTGTACAGATAAGTTACTGACAAGATTTTCTAATGGTTTATCTGATTTAATCTTCATTATTGTCTCAATATCATCCTCCATCTGTACAGATAAGTTACTGACAAGATTTTCTAATGGGTTATCTGATTTAGTCTTCATTATTGTCTCAATATCATCCTCCATCTGTACAGATAAGTTACTGACAAGATTTTCTAATGGTTTATCTGATTTAGTCTTCATTATTGTCTCAATATCATCCTCCATCTGTACAGATAAGTTACTGACAAGATTTTCTAATGGTTTATCTGATTTAGTCTTCATTATTGTCTCAATATCATCCTCCATCTGTACAATAGTTACTGACAAGATTTTCTAATGATTTATCTGATTTAGTCTTCATTATTGTCTCAATATCATCCTCCATCTGTACAGATAAGTTACTATAAGATTTTCTAATGGTTTATCTGATTTAGTCTTATTTTTGTCTCAATATCATCCTCCATCTGTACAGATAAGTTACTGACAAGATTTTCTAATGGTTTATCTGATTTAATCTTCATTATTGTCTCAATATCATCCTCCATCTGTACAGATAAGTTACTGACAAGATTTTCTAATGGTTTATCTGATTTAATCTTCATTATTGTCTCAATATCATCCTCCATCTGTACAGATAAGTTACTGACAAGATTTTCTAATGGTTTATCTGATTTAATCTTCATTATTGTCTCAATATCATCCCCCATCTGTACAGATAAGTTACTGACAAGATTTTCTAATGGTTTGTCTGATTTAATCTTCATTATTGTCTCAATATCATCCTCCATCTGTACAGATAAAGTTACTGACAGATTTTCTAATGGTTTATCTGATTTAATCTTCATTATTGTCTCAATATCATCCTCCATCTGTACAGATAAGTTACTGACAAGATTTTCTAATGGTTTATCTGATTTAGTCTTCATTATTGTCTCAATATCATCATCCATCTGTCCCAGATAAGTTACTGACAAGATTTTCTAATGGTTTATCTGATTTAGTCTTCATTATTGTCTCAATATCATCCTCCATCTGTACATATAAGTTACTGACAAGATTTTCTAATGGTTTATCTGATTTAATCTTCATTATTGTCTCAATATCATCCTCCATCTGTACAGATAAGTTACTGACAAGATTTTATAATGGTTTATCTGATTTAATCTTCATTATTGTCTCAATATCATCCTCTATCTGTACAGATAAGTTACTGACAAGATTTTCTAATGGTTTATCTGATTTAATCTTCATTATTGTCTCAATATCATCCTCCATCTGTACAGATAAGTTACTGACAAGATTTTCTAATGGTTTATCTGATTTAATCTTCATTATTGTCTCAATATCATCCTCCATCTGTACAGATAAGTTACTGACAAGATTTTCTAATGGTTTATCTGATTTAATCTTCATTATTGTCTCAATATCATCCTCCATCTGTACAGATAAGTTACTGACAAGATTTTCTAATGGTTTATCTGATTTAGTCTTCATTATTGTCTCAATATCATCCTCCATCTGTACAGATAAGTTACTGACAAGATTTTCTAATGGTTTATCTGATTTAGTCTTCATTATTGTCTCAATATCATCCTCCATCTGTACAGATAAGTTACTGACAAGATTTTCTAATGGTTTATCTGATTTAATCTTCATTATTGTCTCAATATCATCCTCCATCTGTACAGATAAGTTACTGACAAGATTTTCTAATGGTTTATCTGATTTAATCTTCATTATTGTCTCAATATCATCCTCCATCTGTACAGATAAGTTACTGACAAGATTTTCTAATGGTTTATCTGATTTAATCTTCATTATTGTCTCAATATCATCCTCCATCTGTACAGATAAGTTACTGACAAGATTTTCTAATGGTTTATCTGATTTAATCTTCATTATTGTCTCAATATCATCCTCCATCTGTACAGATAAGTTACTGACAAGATTTTCTAATGGTTTATCTGATTTAATCTTCATTATTGTCTCAATATCATCCTCCATCTGTACAGATAAGTTACTGACAAGATTTTCTAATGGTTTATCTGATTTAATCTTCATTATTGTCTCAATATCATCCTCCATCTGTACAGAAAAGATTGACAAGATTTTCTAATGGTTTATCTGATTTAATCTTCATTATTGTCTCAATATCATCCTCCATCTGTACAGATAAGTTACTGACAAGATTTTCTAATGGTTTATCTGATTTAGTCTTCATTATTGTCTCAATATCATCCTCCATCTGTACAGATAAGTTACTGACAAGATTTTCTAATGGTTTATCTGATTTAGTCTTCATTATTGTCTCAATATCATCCTCCATCTGTACAGATAAGTTACTGACAAGATTTTCTAATGGTTTATCTGATTTAATCTTCATTATTGTCTCAATATCATCCTCCATCTGTACAGATAAGTTACTGACAAGATTTTCTAATGGTTTATCTGATTTAATCTTCATTATTGTCTCAATATCATCCTCCATCTGTACAGATAAGTTACTGACAAGATTTTCTAATGGTTTATCTGATTTAATCTTCATTATTGTCTCAATATCATCCTCCATCTGTACAGATAAGTTACTGACAAGATTTTCTAATGGTTTATCTGATTTAATCTTCATTATTGTCTCAATATCATCCTCCATCTGTACAGATAAGTTACTGACAAGATTTTCTAATGGTTTATCTGATTTAATCTTCATTATTGTCTCAATATCATCCTCCATCTGTACAGATAAGTTCTTGACAAGATTTTCTAATAGTTTATCTGATTTAATCTTCATTATTGTCTCAATATCATCCTCCATCTGTACAGATAAGTTACTGACAAGATTTTCTAATGGTTTATCTGATTTAATCTTCATTATTGTCTCAATATCATCCTCCATCTGTACAGATAAGTTACTGACAAGATTTTCTAATGGTTTATCTGATTTAGTCTTCATTATTGTCTCAATATCATCCTCCATCTGTACAGATAAGTTACTGACAAGATTTTCTAATGGTTTATCTGATTTAGTCTTCATTATTGTCTCAATATCATCCCCCATCTGTACAGATAAGTTACTGACAAGATTTTCTAATGGTTTATCTGATTTAATCTTCATTATTGTCTCAATATCATCCTCCATCTGTACAGATAAGTTACTGACAAGATTTTCTAATGGTTTATCTGATTTAATCTTCATTATTGTCTCAATATCATCCTCCATCTGTACAGATAAGTTACTGACAAGATTTTCTAATGGTTTATCTGATTTAGTCTTCATTATTGTCTCAATATCATCCTCCATCTGTACAGATAAGTTACTGACAAGATTTTCTAATGGTTTATCTGATTTAGTCTTCATTATTGTCTCAATATCATCCTCCATCTGTACAGATAAGTTACTGACAAGATTTTCTAATGGTTTATCTGATTTAATCTTCATTATTGTCTCAATATCATCCTCCATCTGTACAGATAAGTTACTGACAAGATTTTCTAATGGTTTATCTGATTTAATCTTCATTATTGTCTCAATATCATCCTCCATCTGTACAGATAAGTTACTGACAAGATTTTCTAATGGTTTATCTGTTTTTAATCTTCATTATTGTCTCAATATCATCCTCCATCTGTACAGATAAGTTACTGACAAGATTTTCTAATGGTTTATCTGATTTAGTCTTCATTATTGTCTCAATATCATCCTCCATCTGTACAGATAAGTTACTGACAAGATTTTCTAATGGTTTATCTGATTTAGTCTTCATTATTGTCTCAATATCATCCTCCATCTGTACAGATAAGTTACTGACAAGATTTTCTAATGGTTTATCTGATTTAATCTTCATTATTGTCTCAATATCATCCTCCATCTGTAAAAGATAAGTTACTGACAAGATTTTCTAATGTTTATCTGATTTAATCTTCATTATTGTCTCAATATCATCCTCCATCTGTACAGATAAGTTACTGACAAGATTTTCTAATGGTTTATCTGATTTAATCTTCATTATTGTCTCAATATCATCCTCCATCTGTACAGATAAGTTACTGACAAGATTTTCTAATGGTTTATCTGATTTAATCTTCATTATTGTCTCAATATCATCCTCCATCTGTACAGATAAGTTACTATCAAGATTTCTAATGGTTTATCTGATTTAATCTTCATTATTGTCTCAATATCATCCTCCATCTGTACAGATAAGTTACTGACAAGATTTTCTAATGGTTTATCTGATTTAATCTTCATTATTGTCTCAATATCATCCTCCATCTGTACAGATAAGTTACTGACAAGATTTTCTAATGGTTTATCTGATTTAATCTTCATATTGTCTCAATATCATCCTCCATCTGTACAGATAAGTTACTGACAAGATTTTCTAATGGTTTATCTGATTTAGTGTTCATTATTGTCTCAATATCATCCTCCATCTGTACAGATAAGTTACTGACAAGATTTTCTAATGGTTTATCTGATTTAGTCTTCATTATTGTCTCAATATCATCCTCCATCTGTACAGATAAGTTACTGACAAGATTTTCTAATGGTTTATCTGATTTAATCTTCATTATTGTCTCAATATCATCCTCCATCTGTACAGATAAGTTACTGACAAGATTTTCTAATGGTTTATCTGATTTAATCTTCATTATTGTCTCAATATCATCCTCCATCTGTACAGATAGATTACTACAAGATTTTCTAATGGTTTATCTGATTTAGTCTTCATTATTGTCTCAATATCATCCTCCATCTGTACAGATAAGTTACTGACAAGATTTTCTAATGGTTTATCTGATTTAGTCTTCATTATTGTCTCAATATCATCCTCCATCTGTACAGATAAGTTACTGACAAGATTTTCTAATGGTTTATCTGATTTAGTCTTCATTATTGTCTCAATATCATCCTCCATCTGTACAGATAAGTTACTAAAGATTTTCTAATGGTTTATCTGATTTAATCTTCATTATTGTCTCAATATCATCCTCCATCTGTACAGATAAAGTTACTACAAGATTTTCTAATGGTTTATCTGATTTAGTCTTCATTATTGTCTCAATATCATCCTCCATCTGTACAGATAAGTTACTGACAAGATTTTCTAATGGTTTATCTGATTTAATCTTCATTATTGTCTCAATATCATCCTCCATCTGTACAGATAAGTTACTGACAAGATTTTCTAATGGTTTATCTGATTTAATCTTCATTATTGTCTCAATATCATCCTCCATCTGTACAGATAAGTTACTGACAAGATTTTCTAATGGTTTATCTGATTTAATCTTCATTGTTGTCTCAATATCATCCTCCATCTGTACAGATAAGTTACTGACAAGATTTTCTAATGGTTTATCTGATTTAATCTTCATTATTGTCTCAATATCATCCTCCATCTGTACAGATAAGTTACTGACAAGATTTTCTAATGGTTTATCTGATTTAATCTTCATTGTTTTCTCAATATCATCCTCCATCTGTACAGATAAGTTACTGACAAGATTTTCTAATGGTTTATCTGATTTAATCTTCATTGTTGTCTCAATATCATCCTCCATCTGTACAGATAAGTTACTGACAAGATTTTCTAATGGTTTATCTGATTTAATCTTCATTATTGTCTCAATATCATCCTCCATCTGTACAGATAAGTTACTGACAAGATTTTCTAATGGTTTATCTGATTTAATCTTCATTGTTACCCAATAATATCTGTTTTTATTTTATTTTGATCTATGCTAACCTCTTGTTAAACCACTCTTTGTAGTTGAAATGTGATTGCGCCTTACAACCTAAATTCGTTGTGCGATTTAGGCGATAAACATCGTTAGTTTGTTGTGCCAGTTAGACGCCTACATACATATAAGCCAGCATATCCGGTTTCTACAGTGCTATTTGTATTCGGGATCGCTTCACTATACAGTACAATTATTTTTTCGATCCAAGCACTTAGCTTTCAGCACTTCGACTCGGTGCCATGGATATCGTAATCCTTCGGTTCGGTGCCACGAACCTGGAAAATCTGGATATAGTACAATACAAATACAACAAATCAAGATAATTTCATCTCACTAGTTGAGCCAGAGATCCGTTAGTCATTAATTTCGCAAAGGTCTACGACCGAAATGTTTTTTTTTGTTGTTGTTAGTGTTAGCATTTTGTTATTCATTTTGCTTGCTTAGTGATACCATACATCTTGTCTTTGTCCTTAAACACCAATTTATTACGTATCACCGCAGCCTCCTCGGTTTCCTTCGATCTGATCCGATCCGCATTGACCAGACTAGATTTGTGGTTTCCACATCCCATTCTACAGCCCGTAAGGTGAGAATGGCTTGCCCTTAAGGTGAGAATGGCTTTCCCTTAAGGTGAGAAAGGCTTGTGTGGTCTACCGGCCTTCAACAGGCTACACATTTTCTCTTTCACTCTTTCTAATAAAAACTTGTCGACCACAACTCTGCTGGATGCAGATTGATTGATTGATAGGATCGTTATTGTGCACTTCGGTGAGTAACCATGACAGTTCCGATCTCGTCCTTACACAGGAAGATCTCAACTGATGTGCACAAACTCCGTAGCACTGGCGAGGTCTCGATGTAATTTTAACGATGGTGACGATATTTGCTGTAGGTATTTTCTTTTAAATATTATCTAATGAATATTGACCGAGAGTAGGCTTTCCAGTCTGCCCTACTCGAGTTTGAACTGCCAAGGATTCTTTTACATGCTCAAATTGAACACGGAACCTTCATTTTAGCGTCCGTCTGCGAAAGGACTAGGAACTCATCTCACCTATACTGAGATCAGGGATCTCTGGAAACATATACAGGTAGCTCCACAAGGGAGAGAACCTGATACCTATGCACGATAGAAGAACACCTAACGCCTGCATTACAGAGACCCACGGTGAACCTGTGCAAGACTTTCTTGTTGCTTACTGTTATGTATAAATACAAGAATACAAGAGATGTTATGTATAAAATACAAGAGATGTTATGTATAAAATACAAGAGATGTTATGTATAAAATACAAGAGATACAAGAGATGTTATGTATAAAATACAAGAGATACAAGAGATGTTATGTATAAAATACAAGAGATACAAGAGATGTTATGTATAAAATACAAGAGATACTAGAGATGTTATGTATAAAATACAAAGATCAAGTTACTTCATCTACAAATTTGACCAGAGTCTAGTTAGACTTTGACTCGTGTCAAATTTCAAATCTTACACCACTCAAGAGCGAGTGTTGGTGCAATCTACACCACTAAGAGGTGAGGTTGGTGCAATCTACACCACTAAGAGGTGAGGTTGGTGCAATCTACACCACTAAGAGGTGAGGTTGGTGCAATCTACACCACTAAGAGGTGAGGTTGGTGCAATCTACATAACTAAGAGTTGAGGTTGGTGCAATCTACATAACTAAGAGGTGAGGTTGGTGCAATCTACATAATTAAGAGGTGAGGTTTGTGCAATCTACATAACTAAGAGGTGAGGTTGGTGCAATCTACAAACTAAGAGTGAGTTGTGCAATCTCACGACTAAAGTGAGTTGTTTGTGTGTTTTAAGTGTCATCAGTAGTTTACAAATTTTCCCTTTCGCTCTTTCTAAGAAAACCTAGTTGACCACAACTGCGGGATGTACAGTCATGCGCAGATCACACCTTCACTACAAAGCAAAGTGGGATAAAGAACAATCAAAACCAAACACGGACGATGGATATTACTAACTGTCCAGAAGGGACCAGATAGCTACACAACAGAATGAGACACCACATGTACACTAAATTCAAGATAGGCACCAAAGAACCTGTGCCCCTGTGGCTTGGCAAGTATGACAACAAAACATATCCTACAGAACTGCCCCAGTATGCAGACCTGAGAAGAAAGAATTGGCCCACTTATACCAGTTTGAAGACAAACTGTATGGCGTGGCTGATAATCTGAGGCAGACGACTGCCTTTATTAGAGAATCAGAAATCCTAATCTGGTGGGAATGCAGAAGAAGAAAGAAGAAAAAGAAGATCACACATTGTAAACCACACTTTCTACTAAAAATGTACTCCCACATATATTATTTTATTGTAATATGTGGTCGCAAATGATAAGCTAATGGAGAAAACAAGACAGATTCCAGTGAACCAAGAGGTTTAAAAAGACGCTGGCGCTGTATAAGACATCTTGAGAAAACTGAGAGGAATATAACAAGAAAGGATATTTTATGGATCCCACAGCGAAATCGTAAGAAAGGGAGCCCTAGAAATAAACAGAGAAATTTGGAGGCAGAGATTAACAAAATACAGAAGAACTGGAGAGAGCTGCAGAAAATAACTAAAGATTGGTAGGCATGAGTTGGTTTAAGGCATATGTACTTATCGAGATCCAAAAGCATGGAGAGAGAGAGAGAGAATTAATAGAAATATCATTTACTTCGCAATACGGAATAAAGGTTCTTTGTTATTTTATTTCAAACATATTTATTTGCTTGCATCAAAACGTTATTCATAAAGTCAAAAAATAAACACTTAACACAATACACAGTTGTTTCGTCTAGCACTCGCGTGTCTTCTAAAAGCTTTCATTGGTTAAGGAAATTGGCATTCTATTAATTGTCTATGGCAAATTTTTCACAAACCCAATGAATGGCAAATTTCTCCTGCTGGCACTTGTAACCCTTATACGTTACTGTGTCAATACACGCGTTGCATTTACGAAAGAAAAAATATAACAAAGAACATGATCATAATGAGGAACAAACGTGTAACCAGATGGAAAAAAAAGAAGAACAGAAAATTGCATCATTCAGTTCTATAATTTTAACATCATCTGTAATGATTTCTTAATGCGCATGTGTATGCTATTGATTTCCAAATACGATTAGTGTCGACATCTGCATCTTTGCTAACGTTTTTCTAGAGAATTACACGATAATTGACAACCGTTGTTTATAAACGACGCCTGCCAACGTTCGTCAACGGTAAATTAGGGTTCAATTGTAGACACGATTTTCTTCTATTGTTCTATTTCTTATTTGTTGATTTGGTAAAGCTTGTTATTGAAACAATACGCAGTAGACATTTGAAGAGTGGGTGTCTCCGTTCCGAAGAGGTTAGATACTCGCCTCTAGTTCTAAAGGTACTTGGTTTGCTCCCCCGCGCAGACATCGGTATATTTTTCCAGAGATCCATGATCTCAATGTAGATGAGATTGAGCTCCTAGTCCTGTGGGAGACGGACGATAAAACGTAGGACCAGTGTTCAAATTCAGCACGTAAAAGAACCCGTGACAGCTCAAAATCGAGAAGAGAATGATGTCTGTGCTGACAATAACACAGTTTAGTTCACGATAAATTATAACTTTTTTCTAAAGTAGCAAGCGCTGCAAGAGATTATTTGATCCTCAGAAGTTTTCTCCCTTAGAGTGTATCGATCCATTAACTTTTCTCTCCTTGAAGAAAATGTAAATAAACTAATATTGCTATAAACAAATTCGTCTATTTTCCAACTCATGTCTTGTATGTTGTATCAGATAAACTAAGATTGCTATAAACTTTCTTCTCATTTCCAACTCATGTCTTGTATGTTGTATGAGATAAACTAACATTGCTATAAACTTTCTTCTCATTTCCAACTCATGTCTTGTATGTTGTATGAGATAAACTAACATTGCTATAAACATTCTATTTTCCAACTCATGTCTTGTATGAGATAAACTAACATTGCTATAAACTTTCTTCTCATTTCCAACTCATGTCTTGTATGTTGTATGAGATAAACTAACATTGCTATAAAATAATTCGTCTCATGTCTTGTATGTTGTATGAGATAAACTAAGATTACTATAAACATTCTATTTTCCAACTCATGTCTTGTATATTTTTCATGATAAACTAATATTGCTATAAACATTCTTCTATCTTTCCAACATATGTCTTGTATGTTGTATGGATAAAAATAAATTGCTATAAACATTCTATTTTCCAACATATGTCTTGTATGTTGTATGAGATAAACTAAGATTGCTATAAACATTCTATTTTCCAACATATGTCTTGTATGTTGTATGAGATAAACTAACATTGCTATAAACATTCTTCTATTTTCCAACATATGTCTGTATGTTGTATAGAGATAAACTAACATTACTATAAACATTCTTCTATTTTCCAACTCATGTCTTGTATGTTGTATAAGATAAACTAACATTGCTATAAACATTCTATTTTCCAACTCATGTCTTGTATGTTGTATGAGATAAACTAACATTGCTATAAACATTCTATTTTCCAACATATGTCTTGTATGTTGTATGAGATAAACTAACATTGCTATAAACATTCTATTTTCCAACATATGTCTTGTATGTTGTATGAGATAAACTAACATTACTATAAACATTCTTCTACTTTCCAACTCATGTCTTGTATGTTGTATGAGATAAACTAACATTGCTATAAACATTCTATTTTCCAACTCATGTCTTGCATGTATGAGACAAACGTTGTTTACAAAATACTGATAGCAATAACTCTACTTGATCCGTCTCCTTATTGGAATACTGATGTCATGGTACATACAGGTCCAAACATGGACAATGAGCAAAACGATGTCGCAAAAAATAACTACATGTGAAATGCGGTGCCTACGAAGAGTTACCAACAACACCAGAAAAGACAGTCACCAACATCAGAATAAGAAAGAAAATTGGCACAAACCCTTGCTTTAGTTACATTGAGAAAAAAAGAATGCAGTGGTTTGGCCACTTAATATGAATGCATCCAAACTCCACAGTATACAGAGTCTTCTACAACAGAACATCAGGAAAGAAGGCGAGAGGAAGACCACGAAAAAGATGGCTAGAAGACATAGCAGAATCCTGTCAAATAGCAAAAATAACAATCACACAAGCCACCAGAACAGCGCAAGACAAAAACAGAAAACCATGACATAGGGCAACAACCCGGAAACAGTGTGACTACGAAAGAAGAAGAAAGAAGATATCATGGTGGAAATCTTAATGGTATGAAACGGACAATATCTAAAGAGGTGAGCTAAAGCTATGTGAAGGGGAAGAATTTTTCTGTTTTTTGAAATTAGAATCTAGGTGAGTGAAGGTTAAACCAAATTAGGATCGAAGTGTTGTGTTTGTTAATTCAGATCGGGAGTAGAAAAGATTGATCTACAGGATGTGTTTTGGCGGGACTTCAAAATTTGTATGTCGTTAGAAGAGTCATGATAGTGTGGCCTGAAATGTCACTGTGCAAAATCAGTTTGTAAATGGACTGGATACGTTGAAACCAATGAATATGAACAAACGAAAGATCCTGTCTGATCTCTGAAGAAACCACCAAACACAGTATTCGAACCACAAACCCTTTTATCTGACAGCAACATTGCATAGACCAGCGTTTGTAAGTAAACAACAAGCTAGAAATTATTCGCTGTCTATTGGTTAGTTAAATATATTCACAAAATAGATGAGACTGCAGTAAAACTATTTGATTGGCAAAACACGTAATCACAAAGTACTGTAGTTTTACAAATTACAAAAACAATGACAAAATACAGCAACGTTTCCACCAACAATGCCTTTATCAACCAAACGAACAACAGGAGTGACAATTTTTTTAAAAACAAATGGACGACCAAATACATACGTTTCATTAGACTTGGTCTATTAACTTCAACGTTCAGAGTTCGAATCAAGCTGCGGACTGCGTGGTTGCAAATTGTTTCGCGTGGATTTTTACAAAGGACGATGGCACCACCCGTTCAGAAAGCAATGGCAAACTACTAAACGTAATAATTCCTAGAAAAATGCACAAACAGCGTTAAAAAGCTGGGGGTAATTCGCAGTCCTGTAAATGATATCCATTTAACTTTTTATGTAAATATATATATATATATCAAAATCAAAGAAAACTAGATAATGCTACAGATAAGAAAGAGAAAATATAGGTATGTTGACATATACAAATAAACGAAGGGCTGGAGAAGACCATCATGTAAAAAAGATATACCAGCAAAAGGAAGAAGAGCAAAGTCATAGAGAAGATGGATTCATGATGTAACTGATGGTTTGAACATGATGGCTGCAGAGGGGCGAGTAGAACATCTGGCCTACGAGATAGAGAAATTCCGAAGGACTGTTGGGGTGGCAACGTTCTGCTCAGGACATGCTATTTGATGATGGTGATATATAAATATATATAAATATATATACATATATATATATATACATACACGTATAGTTTTATGACTATCTGCAAATAAGATTGTATTTACTGAACCGTCAAACACAAAGGAAATATGCCCATTGTGCTCTTTCATCAAATAATTCATGAAAAGAAATATTCATAGTTCTTACACTTGACGTCATCGTTTCTATATATATCTCCATTTGTATGTACGCACGTGTGTGGTGTGTATGTGTGTGTGGGTTGTTGTGTGCGTGTTTGTATGTACTTTTAAATGTGGTTACCCATTTCCTTTTACTTCCGGATCAAATATTAACCTTGGAAAGCAGCTTCCGTTAAGCTTAATTTTTCCATTGAGAATATTACTTCCGTTCACCTCTGACACCATTTTCCATATCTTTGCTTGCAGATTTGTGTCTATCCACTGTTATAATGATTGATTTTTATTTCCTAATTCACCCTTCCAAATTATATCTATCTCGATATTTTAAAATATTCTCATCTCGGCTTCTTTTTAGATTATGGGTCATTAAGTTCTTTGCTGTTTACGTTCACATTTGTTCTGTGTTCTATTTCGTTTGTTATCTAAATTATAATGCTGATGTTTCATGTACAATTTTCACAATGTTTTCATACAAATTATTCTATATTCAATTATTCTGTAATTCGGTTGCATTTGATGTAATGCTTTATTCTTTGTTATTAACTGTTTTTTCTCTGCTATGATGAGAAGACTCAAGTTGCTACATTTAATTTTATTGGAAACTTTCATAACTGTCTCCTTATCGTACGTTCTATGTTTGTTGCTTGCATTACAAATAAAATAATAATTTGGCTGCAACGTTTCGCAAAACTTTTTTTTTTTTTTTGATAAAGCTTTGTTCAAAGTTTCAGTTTTCAATTTGTTTGTTTCTGTGTGTACCAATGTTTATTTGTTTCATGATTTCAAATAAATACTAAATTTGTAGTGTGATTGTTCTTCGTTGCCATTGTTCTAACTATAAATTATCCATGGTATCCCCTCTCCCACATACATACACACACGTACACGCACGCGCACACACGCTCACACACACGCGCGTGTGTTGATGGCCCCTCAATTACAGTATGCTAACAAAAAGGAACTGGTATTGATTCATGGAACTCGGGTTTATTGCTAGAGTCATAATTCAGAAACGGACTTGACATGTTGTCGTAACTGTTATTTAGAAAATAACAGGATATAATATCTTAACCATTGGCGTTTACATGTTAAGCCGGGGTGGGGTGAGTGCAATGTCTCCCCCTAACTCACTGAAAAATGGCTTTTTGATAACGTATTGTGAAATGTCATGTCTAAATGTGGAAGTCTGTATCTTAACTGATTCATTACCGGATTTTTTCGCCTCTGGACGGAATTATTTTTTTAGTTTCCAAAATATTACACACATACTTTAGCTAAACTAAAATATTGTTTCTAAATATGATTTAAAGTTAAACTTATTAGATATCAAATTAAAGATAAATGAATGTACTTTCATAAAATATTTATTGTATCCAAAAATATAATGTTGTGTTGACTATGCATGAAAAATATTAGCATGTATTAAATAAAAACTAATTGAAATTGTAGAACAAAATCCAACTTTTCAAGGGACTTGATTAACATTATGTGGAATAAACAGTCTAACTGCTCTCTTTGATATACGTAATCATTTATGAATACTACAAACGTTAAGAAAATAGTGAAGGAGTGTATGGTTTATTAACTGTTCACAAAGTAGCATCCTGAACATTCATAACAATCGCTAGTTTGTACGGTCACAGGGTATCCTAAAATGATTGATAAACTCCGTTTCAATTCGAATTCTAGCATAAGCCATGCTGCTATGTATTTGTTATCGTTTACACATCACTTCTAAGTAGTTTCCGGTTAATATAAATCTTCAATCGGAACAAAAAATAATAAAAACTCAACAAAATAGCAATCGTCTTTTGAGCGACGAGTGGTCCAGACAGATAAGAAATAGTTACACTTGAATGTTCCACGGTACGGAATCAGTTAAGCGATAGTGAGCTGGAATTTGGACGGAAATCTGTTCCCGTGGATTTTACAAACAGTAAAAATAGACCTTACTGTTCTGAAAGCAATGGTAAACTACAGAACGTATAAGTGGTATCTAGAAAATCAACATCTCGTTTACTGTGATTAATGGCAACTTCATATAAAGGATATGCCACGATTTCCCCTTTCATTGTGATTGACTCTTGCAAACTAGCTATGGTTTAAACATTTGTAAAACGGTTAATATTTCTAGACATGGAGCCCGCATTCGAAATCTGATCTGAATCTGATCTTATCCATTTCTTTGCAGTAAACTACGAATTAATCTACTTTTTAAAAATATTTTGCCCCACATTGGAGTAATGTCTGTGAACGCCCATGACCGTAACTGTTGTTAAGAGAAGAAATTGATATATTGTTTTAACTGTGGTTAAAAGAAAACTTAAGATGTTGTCGCAGCTGTTGATTAAAGAGCAATTTGTTATGTTGTTGTAAGTGTGGTTGAGAGACGGACTGGAGATGTTGTCATAGTCTAAAGTTAGATAAGGGACTCTCATACGTGTATAGCATAGCTAACTCAAACAATGCTATTTTATCTTGAACGTTTCTATATTGAATTCACTGGATAATTTTCTGTACGATAAAACTGTAATGATGTAAACTATAAATACATCATCAAATAGCTTGTCCTGAGCAGAACTTTGCCACCCCAACAGTCCTCCGGAATTTCTCTCTCATAGGCCAGATGTCCTGCCTCTGCAGCGTCGCGTTCAAACCATCAGTTACATCCTGAATCCATCTTCTCGAGGTCTTCTCTTCTTCTCTTTGCCTGTATGCCTCCTTCCATAATGTTCTTCTCCAGCTCTTCATGTCTTTTTATATGTCCAAAATATGTCAATCTACAAATAAGAAGGGAAAATTGCTGCTTTTGGACATATAAAAAGACACGAAGGGCTTGAAAATACCATAATGGACTGTGGAATACCGGCAAAGAGAAGAAGAGAAGATCACGAGAAGGTGGATTCAGGATAAAACTGATGGCTTGAACATGACGGCTGCAGAGGCGGGACTTCTGGCCTATGTTTTATTTTCACCATGCAAAGTTCTACGCAGGACAAGCTAATTGATGATGATAATGATTTGAGAAATGAATAATGACAATTGAAAAAAATTGAAAATCAAAAAGTATATCTCAATGTAACAAAACCAAAAATAATAGGGGGAAAATAAAATAGACATGGCAACGGAAATATTTATCAAATGAAGAGAATTTGAAGAAAGTGAAAATATTTGAATATTTGTTTCCATGACAACAACAAATATTGCTATGATGAAAGAATGTAAAGAAGATTAAAAAACCAAATCTGCAAAAACTTAAGCAAACTGAAATCTTTATGAAACAAAACAGACAGGACAACCAAAATAAGAATATTAAGTGCGTGCATATTCCCAGTGGCAATTTATGAGTACGAGGCTTGGACATTTAACAAATCAACTGAAAAATGCATGAAAGCTTTTGAATATAATTGCGATAGAAGAGTTCTCCAACTTCCACGGACTGAGAAAAGAACAAACATATCTATTTATCAAGAACTAAAAGAAAAGAAGAAAATTGGTTGATGTGAAAAACAGTAATTGAGGAAAGTAAAGTAATTTGAACACATAAAAGATACATGAATGTTCAGAAAACACAATTATTGAGAGACATCCCGGGGAAGTGGGGAAGCGGAAGATTCGGACGTGGATTAGCACATGCCAATCGACCACAGAGACAGGACATCTGGACTACGATACAGAGGAATTATGAATGACTCTTTTCATCAATTGTTGATTGATCAAATACAGAGTATGATAACACAAAACATACTACAAAAACACTTCTTTTTCTTTTTCTGCCAATGAAACATGCATGCAAATTACTCATCAGTCTGTGCATTACCACCTGACATATGGGGATGATGTATATTCATACATTTATGCCCTTAGATCTGACTATATGTTCGGAGGTTGACACATTTCCGTGTCAAGAAGATTGACTTTCCATAACGTTTTCTCTCTGTCTTCATCTGGCTCGTCTTCTATTTATTTTATCGGTTGTTACAACTGGTTGCATATCTATATTTCTCATTACATGCCACATAAAAATGTTTACATCTTTCTTTTATTGAAAATAGTATGTTTCTGTTCCTTTACATCTTTCAACACTTCAACATTAGTTATTTTAGTTGTCTATGATATTCTTAGCATTCTCCAGTATAACTACATCTATGCAACATCAAGCTCTCACAGACAATACTAATTATTACACATGAAATACACACACATCAGTGTCACTACCAGAAACCAAGATATATATCAAGCGAAAGTACAAAGAGGTGGCAACAAACCCACAGCAAACACCCACAAGATCCCATCAGCAGACTAAACAGAAAACAGCACTCAACAATCTTTCGTCTAAGAACAGGTCACTGCAGGCTCAACCACCACATGGACAGAATAAAGCCTGCTCAGACTGCACAGTGTGCATGCCAGATAGAAACACAAGTCTCCAGACCACAACCTGCAGTCATGTCCATCATACATACACCAACGAAACGAAACATGGCCTCTTGAACAAAGCTCACAGAGCAAGCTATGGGAATCTCGATGAACTTCAACTGACATGCAGCTTTCATAGAGGCAACCCATCTCATAGTTTAAACGAGCATACGAAACTGAATTCAAAGAAGAAGATAAGTGAAAAAAAACATTATTTAAAAATAAAGACAAAAATAGAAAGTAACAGTTCACTGTTATCAATACAACTTCTTAGCATATTTACATTCTCATATATCCACCAGTGTTATCATTTTTCTCTATACAGTTCTGTCTCTTCTGTAATTACGTATGCTTTTCTTAATGTTATCATTAATTTGGGAAAACGATTTTGTAAGCCATAGGGACAAATTAAGACTTGCAATTGTTGCGTATAGAAAGATCAGGAAAGTCGATTAAAATAATAGAACAGGGTGGAAAAGATAGGAGAAAATACAAAAAAAGAGGAGAGATTATATATAAAAATTACATTTGTTAAATGAGGTGAAATTTCTTCAAGGGATGTAAAGAAAAATGGATGTATAATGAAACAGGATGGAAAGAAAACGAACAGGGAGAAAGATTAAGAGAAAATGACTGAACATAAAAATATAGTCGATAATGAGGAAAAGAAGGGAAGAAAAACGATTTAACTGTATGAAAGAATTAGTGAAAAGAAAGAATTATTTTTAAAAACAGAAAGTGAAAGATGGGGGAATAATAGAAAAGGGTTGCGAGGGTTAGAGGGAGAAAGGGATATAAAGAGAGAGAGAGAGAGAGAGGTCCTTTTTGTGTTTGAAGTGGAGATGATAGCTGCGGACAAGAAGCAACAAGAAGGAATAAAGATGAGAAGAAATGCATGATTTCTCTTCCTTGTCTATGAAAAAGAGAAAAGTGATAAATAGACGAGATAATTAACGAGTTGAGGGTCTGATGTTTGACAGTGAGTGTCTGTAAGAGAGTGGAAAAGGAGACCGTTTCGGAGTACAAAACTGAAGAACGATGGGATAATTTTGTAGAATCTTGCCTCCAGGGAAGAAATGTGAACAATTTGTGGCTCCGTGGACGGGTGGACGAGCAGAATGCCATATTCTGGTAGTTGAGTTGTCTCTCTTATTTGCACGTTTTTTTCCGCTTACTGTTGTAAAGATATAAGGCTATTTCAGGAGTGATTACGGCGAGGGCTAGAAATGTATGCAGTTTAGTTATAAATTATATGTGAAGCAGGATGGTGAATATGTATGTATTATACATCAATGAAGCATTGTGGTTGGACGAGGTCTTGTGTAGTGGAAATGAGATATATTTGTCTCTAGAAAAACAAATACGCATTCAAAAAATAAGGCAATGACGTGCATCTGGAGGAAGATATCTTTGCAAGAAATTAGATTATCGTCTACAAGGAGAAATATAATCTTGCAAGAAATTAGATTATCTTCTACGAGGAGAAATATAATCTTGCAAGAAATTAGATAAATGTCGTCTACGAGGAGAACTATAATCTTGCAAGAAATTAGATAAATATCATCTGCGACCTTATGAGAGAACTATAATCTTGCAAGAAATTAGATAAATTTCGTCTACGACGTGAGATATAATCTTGCAAGAAATTACATAAATGTCTTCTACGAGAAGAACTATATTCATGCAAGAAATTAGATAAATAACGTTTTTAAAGTCAAATAAGTAAGTCTTATAAACATATAATGCGTCATGGACAATATAATAATTTGGGACAAGCAGGTTATTTAGAACGTTATATGATCACGTTTCACGAGTGGAGACATATCAATTTGAAAAAAAATATATATATATTTTATAATCGAGATGAAGTTAGTAACTAAGTTTGCAGAAATGTGGATTTGAAATGTAGTTTTGTTTGTAAATAAATTAAGAGGTACATTAATTTTAGCAAAATAAACGTTGCATATGATGTGATTAAATACGTTATTGGTTATTGGTTATTGGTTACTAAACTGACGTCATTGCACTCCGGGCAGACCCATAGGTGCTCAGTCTCCCCAACAGATATCGAAGAGTATGCATACTGATGGTTCCTGTGGCTCGCTGATTAAACACACCTCTCACTCTGCCTCTCAGGCATCCAGTTCGACTTGAACAACGGGTAACTCCAAACTGCTTAAATCGCTTGATCGATTCAACATCGATATTAGTGTCCTCATCCAACAGAGAGTCGCGAAGAGACCGAAGAATATCCCCTTATCCATCTTCAACTCCCCAACAATCGATGCTGTTGATGCAAGCCTGTCCGCTCTCTCATTACCGTAAACACCCACATGACCAGGACAGTATATCCACGTTAACCGCTGGAGGTTAGAAACTTCTATAGACGACATCCACTCATACCGAAACCTGCCCTTCTGGATCTTGTGAAGCATCGACTGAGAGTCAGATACAACAACTGCCCCAGTAAATAAGTCCCAGAAATCCAATGGAGGCAGCAGTAACGGCCTCAACCTCCATCCTCATACTAGAAGTAGTTGTCCTGTATGCCCCACTTCGCTCTGCAACAACCCTACCATGCGCATTAGCCAAGAAACCCCAGCCGGATTTCTCACCACGTTGAACCGACCCATCGGTATATACAACAACATCATCATCCCTTGCATTATCTTCTATCAGCTGCTTAACTGCGAGATCAGCCTTCATGTTGTCCCAATCTCTACATTCTCTTCCAAGAGTAATGATAACGTTGAGATAGTTCATCATGCTACCATCTGTTGGGATCCATTCTTCCCTTTTGGTAGAGTCGCAACCGTAGTCACCTGGCCAATTGTTCTCTCAGCCTGGGCCATCCACGACATGCCACGCTTGATTCTCGTGCCCTTAACATCATTAGTGTTCTTGTGAAGTGGATGTCTCTTATCCGAAGTAACCCGCATATATGCCTTGGTTTGGGCGATTGCATGACGGGAGCGTAGTGACAGAAGGCCAAGCATATATCTCATCTTCACAATGGGGTATCTCTAGTGCAGCCCATAACTATACGCATATCTTCATTCTGAACCCGTTCGAGTCGTTCACATTGTGATCTTGATGTGGTAAGAATTCCGAGTCCGTAATCTACCACTGACATTACCAGTCGATCGAACAAAATGGCAAGTAGTCTCTGCTCAAGGTGTACGATTCTCCTCTATCACCCGTGTTGTTTAATATTTACACAGCAAATGTAGCTAAAATTCAGCCAACAGGATTGGGTCGGACATTGACATTGGCAGATGATATTTAATATATAGGACTGGGTCAGATAGACGAGAGATGGTTGACGACATTCAGAAAACATTGCATACCATCTCGGGTTGGTTGGTGTAAATACGTTAGTAAATTCATCATCAGCTGTGACTCTATCTCTCTCTCTCCTCTGCCTCTCTCTCTCTCGATCGTTCTTTTACGGCCATTTTAATCCTTCTAATTGTGATATATAAACAGCCTAACACCAAGAACGGGCATGATACGTTCACAATCTTCAGTTCCATTTGGAGCTCTAGAGCGTATCTTTCGGCGATGTGTTTGATTTCAACCAACGTTTACTAGGTTCGCTCTCCGTCAGCCTTTGGCTGTCCCCAGCATACCTGCAGGGCAGCAGATTGCTATTTTATTTTAGGGTAGCGACCCTTAGATGACCTACCCTCCCGAGCTGTTGAGCGCCATCTGCCCAGGTACCGGTCATTTTGTGGACAACTTGGTTTTCCGTCTGACCCGTTTTGTGTACGGTTTACTCCGATAGCTTTTGATTGTCCCCAATCTAACTACAAAGCAGTAGTAGTTCCCTGCAAGCGAAAACGCGCACTGGATTCAAGCCTCTGTTGGGCTTTCCAGTTTTTCTGCACATTTGAGTGGTCCGCTCACCCCTACGCCTGCCACGCCTCCACTGCACCATCAGCACTGTGCACCTCTGTCTGCCCCTCCGGTGGGACCACCCGTACATCGTCCGTATGCGTGCTCGCACTGCCTTGGTGCCTGCCTTACCCTGTCTATTGGTTCTCCCCGTGCACACATTCACCATGCTTTTAGCTTTTCCGAACTTAAAGCTCAACTCGGGCCCCCTCCTACGTGCAACTCCTCTCGGGCCCAAGTTTTCCTCTACGTGGGCCCACGAATCTTCTCTGGATGCACCCCCTCATTCATTCATGTTTATCCGTTCAGCTTTACCCTTCGGCCGGGAGAGACGTGCATTAATAGTCACTCTGGGATTCCGCTCGTCTGCGTCGCGAGCGGATCACATCCAACATGACTACGTCTGCACTACTACCTCTGCCTGTAGCTCTCCTTCGATCCCTACCCGCTTAGCCAGACAGGAACCTTTGTCTGTTACCAGGATCACCCCGTGGAGGTGGGGTAGGATCTTTAATAATGCAAGCTCACTAATCCTGGCGCGACGTTGTCCCTGTGCGCCTAGGGGCCCAGCTGTGATACGAATAAAAACAGAAGTAGCGACTGCAGTGGTGCGATCATATTTATAATGATTCTCGGTTCTCTTTGTTTGACGTTTTTGTTTGTTGTCTGACGTATTGAGAGAAACGGCGTAGACGTAGAGGATATGATACAATACTGACATCAGCTATGACACAGGTACATACAATAGCTGCACCTGTAGTGTGATACGGGCCGTTAGTTTTAATTCAATTTTGTTATTTTCCTAATGTTTTTGTATAAATATAGTGATTTAAATTTGCTAAAGATGTTGATACCACCACTATTTCCGCTAGTTATCTATGTTAGATCTGTCATCTGTGCGTATCGACACTAAATGTTTGAAATATTTTATCGATTGAAACAGAATGCTGCTTGTGCGATGCCGGGGTCCTCGACGGTAGAAAATAATAGTAACACTGCGACCTACAAGGCATGTCGTAAGAGGCGACTGAGGTAGGGGCCCAGGAAGCTACCCTAGTAAATGTCGTAGAATCGGATGTGTTGGCTTACTTGTAGGTGCATAAATGGCGCAGCGTACAATTTCTCTTAGGCTCAGATGACATACAAATCACAAAGAGTCGTTAACAAGTGGTCGAAATGGAGCGTTTGAAGAAGAAGTATAACACAAGAATGCAACTAATTTTGCTTGATCTGTTTACCGGTCTAACAATAACATTGAGATTTAGCACTAACTCTAGAATTTTGCTTGATCTGTTTACAGGTCTAACAATAACATTGAGATTTAGCACTAACTCTAGAATTTTGCTTGATCTGTTTACAGGTGTAACAATAACATTGAGATTTAGCACTAACACTAGAATTTTGCTTGATCTGTTTACAGGTCTAACAATAACATTGAGATTTAGCACTAACTCTAGAATTTTGATTGATCTGTTTACAGGTCTAACAATAACATTGAGATTTAGCACTAACTCTGACTGCCTAGAGTAGTTGATAGTAGCTCGGCCTGCTAGCTGTGAGACGCTCATAGCTCGGGTTCGAACCTACTGTCCGGCATTTGTTGAGTCTCGTTTACCAGGTCGATAACGGAGTACTTGAAGTGGAGAAAATCTCTTATGGCGAGGAATACTAATTGATACTTAGCACAGTGTAGTCTGTTTACATGCGTGCTGCCTGTAAAATAAACGGATTTAGCAAAACTTAGAGATTTGAACTTGATCTGTTAAGGCGAAAAAACATGAAGATAGCACTAACTCTAGAATTTTGCTTGATCTGTTTACCGGTCTAACAATAACATTGAGATTTAGCACTAACTCTAGAATTTTGCTTGATCTGTTTACCGGTCTAACAATAACATTGAGATTTAGCACTAACTCTAGAATTTTGCTTGATCTGTTTACAGGTCTAACAATAACATTGAGATTTAGACTAACTCTAGAATAGTTGATTGCTCTGGCTGTTTACCCAGTCTCAACTACTGTCGATTTTGAGATTTGGCTTACTAACTCGTAGTATTTTGATGATCTGTTTGGCAGGAATCTAACATACATTGAGCAGGCTGCTAACTCTAAATTTTGCATTGATCTGTTTAAGTTACAAAACGGATTTTAGCCAAAAATCTAGATTTTGAACTTGTCTAGTTACAGGCTAAGAAAAATTAGAATAGCACTAACTCTAGAATTTTGCTTGATCTGTTTACAGGTCTAACAATAACATTGAGATTTAGCACTAACTCTAGAATTTTGCTTGATCTGTTTACCGGTCTAACAATAACATTGAGATTTAGCACTAACTCTAGAATTTTGTTGATCTGTTTACGGTCTAACAATAACATTGAGATTTAGCACTAACTCTAGAATTTTGATTGATCTGTTTACTGGTCTAACAATAACATTGAGATTTAGCACTAACTCTAGAATTTTGCTTGATCTGTTTACAGGTCTAACAATAATATTGAGATTTAGCACTAACTCTAGAATTTTGATTGATCTGTTTACAGGTCTAACAATAACATTGAGATTTAGCACTAACTCTAGAATTTTGCTTGATCTGTTTACAGGTGTAACAATAACATTGATATTTAGCACTAACTTAGAATTTGATTGATCTGTTTACAGGTCTAACAATAACATTGAGATTTAGCACTAACTCTAGAATTTTGATTGATCTGTTTACAGGTCTAACAATAACATTGAGATTTAGCACTAACTCTAGAATTTTGTTGATCTGTTTACGGTCTAACAATAACATTGAGATTAGCACTAACCTAGAATTTTGTTGATCTGTTTACTGGTCTAACTAACATTGAGATTTAGACTAATCTAGAATTTGATTGATCTGTTTACTGTCTAACAATAACATTGAGATTTGACTAACTCAGAATTTTGTTGATCTGTTTACCGGTCTAACAATAACATTGAGATTAGCACTAACTCTAGAATTTTGATTGATCTGTTTACTGGTCTAACAATAATATTGAGATTTAGCACTAACTCTAGAATTTTGATTGATCTGTTTACTGGTCTCAATAACATTGAGTTCACTAACTCTAGATTTGATTGATCTGTTTACTGGTCTAACTAACATTGAGATTAGCACTAACTCTAGCTTCCATCGTTCTTAATTCGTTTCATCTTTGAGATGATTGTCTCAATAATTATAAATAATTACGAAGGAAATAATTATCCAATGATAACTGACCGCAGGTAAAGACGGTCAAGTAATGCATTTTATTGAAGATAGATGACAGTCTAGGAGGATAGGTGTTCCAGTTGAGCGGATAAAGGAGAACCCTTAAAAGTTCGACAATCAACAAGGACAAGAATATACGCACAGTCCGAACGCAAAGAATAATACAAAAAATAACGCATATATTGACATGATACAACATTGATTAATCATAATAAATACAATTAATATGTAACACATCAATATCTACCCCAAAAAATAGTATCATTTTAGTTTGCATCATTTTATTACTGTTTATAAATAAATACATTTAAAATTGCATTTTCTAATTTTAAAAAGAAAATATTATCTGTTCCATTTGTCGAATCCTATCCAATAATTGATTGTCCCACAAACCGTTAGAGCAAAATTAGTAGAGCTTGAAAAATCTGAGAAAAATAATCCGAAATATTGATCGTTTGGTCTCCTGATTTGTAAAGTTGTTTAAAGTGGTTTCTTCCAGATGTGAGTGTTAGGAAGGAGGATGTTGTTTGAAATTTTCCACGTTAAGTTCTGCGTAGTTTCGCCACGTTTTACATCGACTTTTCCGAATTTAAAAGAAGTAACAAAAGTAATTGGAAACTAAGGAATAACAAGTATGTTGAAGACATCAACAACATATTTTATGCTTTTCTTTTGTCAATTATTTTTCTAACTTATTTTCTCTTTGTTATCAATCTAGATTACGTTTCCCAAACTAGGGTCCGTGGACACTAGGGTCTGTGAAGTATCCCTAAATAGGTCGTGGACACTAAATAACTTTAAAATCTCAAACTGGTCCTGGAACTAAGGTCTGTAAGTGTACTCAAACTGGTCTGAGGACATAAGAGATCTTTAAGTGTTTCCCAAATCTAGAGTCGTGGACACTAGAGCTGTGAGTGTTATCAAACTAGTCGTGGACACTAGAGGTCTGTGAAGGATTATCTAAAGACTAGGTCGTGGACACTGGGATCTGTGAAGTGTTATCTCCAAACTAGGTCCGTGGACATGAGGTACATTGAGAGTTATCCCAAACTGGGTCCCTGTAAACACCTGGGAGTCATGTCAAGCAGAATCTATCGGCACAAACTAGGGTCTCGTGAACAATGGTCTGTGAACAGTGTTATCCCAAACTAGGGTCCGTGGACACTAGGGGTCTGTGAAGTGTGAAGTCTGTGGTCTGTGAGGTCCTGGGGTCTGTGAAGTACTCACAGGAGGTTCTCAAGTGCTAAAAGAAATATTATGTTCTTTGACATTTCAAACATAAAAATAACTTTTAAAAACAGTGCTAAACTTGTTCATCTGGGAAATCAAAGGTCTCGAACTAGACCGGAGACTAAATGTCTAACAGGACAAAATGAAAGATCATTTTAAGTTTCCCACGGTCTGAGAAATTGGAACCAGCTTGACTGTTGGTGTGGTGTAATAATAACTCAATCGCTAGAAGATTTTCATATACAGAACTTTTCGGGGTCTGCGGAAGGAAAATTTATTTTAAAAGGGGTACACAGTAAAGCAAAGTTTGGGAACCGTTGATCTAGACCAGACAGCATATATAATAACAATAGTCTACAAGCCTAAGTGTCTGTGGCAGAAGGATTGACATAATTGCGCCGGGATTTATTTATATGTTTCGGTCCCTCTCCGTAAAAATGATACGCCACCTGCCGAGAGTATTGTACAAAGCACGAAATCCGTAACTTCGGCAACAATTAATAGGGTTCTCTGAAACAATGCACTAGTGAACAGAATGGCGCTGTCCGAATCTGAACTCAGGAATTTAGGAAATGTAGGCAAAGACCACAGTGCAACTTAACAACTTAGCCACAGAGCAACCCGCACGTCAACAAAGAGAAGTAATAGAAAGAAAGCTTAAGCAACCATGAATGGATTGTATAACAGTAACAATAACAGAAATATGAAAGTAACTGAGCACGAAATTCAAAAACTCCAAGAAATAAAGTCTAGAATACAATCAGGAAATAAGGTATATGTTGCTCTATAGCTTTCTTTCTTTCTTTTCACCAATTCTGTTTTGCCTTACAGAGTCAGGATAAGAAGAGATTTCTAGAACGAGCCCTTGTATGCGCTTCATAAATAGTGTCTTTCGTCGCCCTTGTTATTTCCGAGGTCCACCTATCGCGTGGCCGGCTCGTTGCTTTGTATCCATTGTATCGGAGCAACATTGCTCTTTGAAGTGCACTGTCTCTTGGTAATCTGCTTATGTGGCCGAACCATGCGTTCTTTGATAAGTTCAATGTTGTTTCGATGAAGTTCAGTACTGTTGGTGTACCACTTTTCCCCCGATGTTTTCATTTCTCAACCGGTCTCTTCATGTTACCCCCAGCATTCTGCGTAGACACTTTATCTCTGTCATGACTAGTTTTGATCTATTATTTAATGTCAGCCTACAAATTTGTCACTGATAGCATAATGTGCTGAAAAATATACAACGTCAGCTGGAATTCAAGTTTAGTTTAGTTTTAGTCATCGGATCACCATCACTGCACGTCGAACAAATTAGTCCATAAGTGCTCCGATCTCTCCTCCGTATTTCCCGAGCGTGTGGCGACTAACGACACCGGTTCTTTGTTGGTTTACAATTCTTCTTTGTCTGCCAGCATACCGTTCTTGTCGAGCTACACCACACTTAACTTGGAATTCTTGCAGTCTGGTTAGAGTTGTAGATTCATCGCTATTACGTGAATCATGTACACGCCCTCTCTCCCTTAAGGAATTTATAATATCAGCCTGGTCCATTGCTCGCCCGATTTGTACATCAGCGTTACCTGCAAACCTATCCGCACATTCATTCCCCCTTACACTTGCATGCCCTGGCTGGAATTCAATTTCCTATCCTGTAGCATCACGATCACACACTATGAACAAATATCAGAAGACCAGTTGTTCTATATGAATCTGAAACTTGATGCACAAGAAAACAAGATGAAACATTATTACACACATTTGAAAACAGTCTTAAATTAACATTGTCGGCCCAACAAGAATACAAAATAGTGAAGAATAGAGAATGAGAAATAATAAAAATATTTATAATTTGTTTCAACTATCATTAATTAGAAACACAATGATGGTTAATAAAATAATGTTGGCTAAAGTATTTTTAAGGAATTACAGAAAATAAAGTGCCTAAAATGCATATACAAAAAAAAAAAAAATATAAAAAAAATAACAGAAAATAGTTGGAGGTAGACCAAGAAAACGATGAAGAATTAACATTGAAGTAGACCTAACAATACTCAGATTCAACAATTGGTAAGAGAAGACTAGGAACAAAGATTAATGGTGGCGGGTGATATTTGCAAGAATGAACCACAAAGATTTAGAAAGCTGAAGAAGAAGCTTATTTTTTGTGTCACTATTGCGTTCCACGCTCAGTTTACTTCCTTTTTGTCTTTAGCATCTGTACTAAATTGAGAAATGAAGACATCAGGAAAAAAGTGGGTACAACATCTGTACTAAACTTCATCAAGAAATAAATAATTAAGTGGTTCGGCCAAATAAGCAGATTACCAACAGACAGTGCACCTCAAAGAGCAATGCTGCTCCGATACAATGGGTACAAAGCTAAAGGCCGGTCACGCAAAAGATGGACCGCAGAGATAACAGTGGTGACGAAAGACACTATCTACGAAGCGCACACAAAGGTCCGTTTTAGAAATCTCTTCTTGACCTGAAGCTGTGAGGCAAACAGGATTAGTGAAAAGAAAGAAAGACAAAATTGCGTGTAATCAACCACATTTATTTCTTGCTCTTTTCTATAAATATTCATCTTCCGTAGGTTTTCTCTTGCCGTTCTGTAGCTACAGGTTCTCTCTTGCCGTTCTGTAGCTACAGGTTTTCTCTTGCCGTTCTGTAGCTACAGGTTTTCTCTTGCCGTTCTGTAGCTACAGGTTTTCTCTTGCCGTTCTGTAGCTACAGGTTTTCTCTTGCCTTCTGTAGCTACAGGTTTTCTCTGCCGTTCTGTAGCTACAGGTTTCTCTTGCTGTTCTGTAGCTACAGGTTTTCTCTTGCCGTTCTGTAGCTACAGGTTTTCTCTTGCCGTCCTGTAGCTACAGGTTTTCTCTGCCGTTCTGTAGCTCAGGTTTCTCTTGCCGTTCTGTAGCTACAGGTTTTCTCTTGCCGTTCTGTAGCTACAGGTTTTCTCTTGCCGTTCTGTAGCTACAGGTTTTCTCTTGCCGTTCTGTAGCTACAGGTTTTATCTTGCCGTTCTGTAGCTACAGGTTTTCTCTTGCCGTTCTGTAGCTACAGGTTTTCTCTTGCCGTTCTGTAGCTACAGGTTCTCTCTTGCCGTTCTGTAGCTACAGGTTTCTCTTGCCGTTCTGTAGCTACAGGTTTCTCTTGCCGTTCTGTAGCTACAGGTTCTCTGCGTTCTTGCTCGGTTTCTCCTGCTTCTGTAGCTACAGGTTTTCTTGCCGTTCTGTAGCTACAGGTTTCTCTGCCGTTCTGTAGCTACAGGTTTCTGCCGTTCTGTAGCTATATTCATATATCAACTAACTACTATATAGTGTTAACATCTTGCATTACTTATATATCTTGAATACTATTTCAATATTGAACCCAAGAATGTCCGTCTGTCATGTTTGTACTTTTTATATTTCTCCGATTCTTTTCTTCTCTTATTCTGTTTTGCCTCCCTTCGTCAGGATGAGAAGAGATTTCTAGAATGGGCTATTTTCTGGAACTATATAAATAGTGGCATGCACTGCCTCTTTTATTTCTGTGGTCCACATTTTATTTAGCACCCAGGTCCGTGTTCAAGTTGAGCACCTGAAAGAACCGTAGGCAGTTAAAAATCGACAAGAGTAAACTGTGAAGTAAACTGTGAAGTAAACTGTGAAGTAAACTGTGAGTAAACTGTGAGTAAACTGTGAAGGTAAATGTGAAGTAAACTGTGAGGGTAAACTGTGAGGAGTAAACGTGAGTAGAAGGGACGGTAACGTGAGTAAACGAGTAAACCGTGAAGTAAACCGTGAAGTAAACCGTGAAGTAAACCGTGAAGTAAACCGTGAAGTAAACCGTGAAGTAAACCGTGAAGTAAACCGTGAAGTAAACTGTGAAGTAAACTGTGCTCAGGCAAAAATTCATTAAAACGCTAAAAAAAAATTCCTAAAAATATTGTTAACGATTTTCAAAAATACATCAGAGACACTCTCCGGTGCTGTTGAGTTCGTGCACTGCTGTTGAGCTATTCATGTGTAAGAAAGAGATCTGAGCACACATGGTTACTCGTCGAAGTGCAGTGGAGCTTGTCCTATTAATCAATCAATCAATCATTTTTTTACACACAATGTTAAATACGAAATATATAATATACGAGTCATTTTGTAACTATCTGATAATTTAATAAATATTTGCTTTGATGTTAACATTCTTCTTATGTTATTGAGTCTACTTGTTGATGATTCCTATTATCTTCTTCAATCCACATATCCCAATGTATTTTAGCATCCGATGCAATATATATATATATATATTATATATATATATATATTATATAATGATAACACTGCTAAGTTCAAGCGAGACGAGAATAAATAGACATATGTCATTGATGACTCTCGGAGAGGATGAGCGGGGACAACTTCTGATTTTAAGCTTGCCTTAATTGCCTTTCAGTTCATCATTAAGTCTCTTTTCAAAAGATTCAAGACCTTTGAGTAATTGTTGTTTTCCATATAACTCCATCATAGGCTAGCTTTTCCCATGTGTTTGGACCGATAGAAAAGTTTGTCATTGAGGCCTTGCATATATCCTTATATCTGAACAGTGGTCTGCTTTGTAGAGATATCGAGAGTGAATATGAGAGTTATCGAGAGTGAATAGAAGAGATATCGAGAGTGAATAGGAGAGGAAGTGTCTTTTTTCTTTTTTTCTCTCTAATTCTGTTTTACCTTACAGAGTAAGGATAAGAAGATATTTCTAGAACGAACCATTGTGTGCGCTTCATAAATAGTGTTTTTCGTTGCCTCTGTTATCTCCGAGGTCCACTTTTTGCGTCGCTGACCTTTTGCTTTGTATCCTTTGTATCGGAACAACAGTGCTCTTTGAGGTGCACTTTCTGTTGGTAATCTGCTTATCTGGCCGAACCATTTAATTTATTGTTTCTTGAAGAAGTTTAGTACTGATGTTGTACCCATTTCTTTCTGATGTCTTCATTTCTCAACCTATCTCTTGCAGAACATGAGTAAAGATTTGCATATCATAATTCGAATTGAAGAACAGACACAAGTAGAATTGAGTTGAATATTGATACGTGATAGAACCAACGGCTCTTTATTCTGGGCAGAAGCATGCGTTCAATTGCTTTCAATGGAATGCAAACAGTATGCATGCTGATAGTTTCTCTTGCGTCTTGGTGATTACTACTTCTTGAATGTTATGGTAGAGACTCTTGTTATGTTTTATCCGACAATTCTTCAGATCAAGATATACATGCATAACTACGTATATTAAATACATGTCTTTAAGATATAACATTATTGCACACCGGACAGATCATTAGATGCTCATTCTAGCATTACCACAACGCCCGTATATAACATTATTGCACCTTTCGAAGGTTCGCAGAACAACACCTATTTGATTAGAGAACATACTAAATGATCGCATACTATAAAAAAGAGGGCATTGTAATGAATGAATCAGTTTAATAAGAATGAAAACAAAATTTAATCAATGGGAACTAGGAAGGGTAGAACCCAAGATAAAACTATTTAATTGTACGCGTAGTAACCAGCGTCTGACAAGAAATATCAGCATACACACTCTCTCCAAGTTGTAACATCTTCCTCTTCTTCTTTTTCGAAAGCTCCATATAGACCACTTGTTAACCACTCTGTGTGAATTGTATGTGATCTGAGCTTAAAAGCGATTGTACGTTGTGGCAGCTATGCGCCTACAAGTAGGCCAGCACATCTGATTTCTACGATGCTTTTTATTTATTAGGGTAGGTTCCCTAGGTCCTACATCAGTCGCCTTTTACGACATGCCTAGTAGGTAGCAGTGACGCTATTCTTGCCCCACCCCCACCCCTTGCGAGTCCGACGTCACACGGGCGTTGTGGTAATGCTAGAATGAGCATCTAATGATCTGTCCGGTGTGCAATAATGTTATATCTTAAAGACATGTATTTAATATACGTAGTTATGCATGTATATCTTGATCTGAAGAATTGTCGGATAAAACATAACAAGAGTCTCTACCATAACATTCGAGAAGTAGTAATCACCAAGACGAAAGAGAAACTATCAGCATGCATACTGTTTGCATTCCATTGAAAGCAATTGAACGCATGCTTCTGCCCAGAATAAAGAGCCGTTGGTTCTATCACGTATCAATATTCAACTCAATTCTACTTGTGTCTGTTCTTCAATTCGAATTATGCTATGCAAATCTTTACTCATGTTCTGCAAGAGATCGGTTGAGAAATGAAGACATCAGAAAGAAGTGGGTACAACATCAGTACTAAACTTCTTCAAGAAACAATAAATTAAATGGTTCGGCCAGATAAGCAGATTACCAACAGAAAGTGCACCTCAAAGAGCACTGTTGTTCCGATACAAAGAGCACTGTTGTTCCGATACAAAGAGCACTGTTGTTCCGATACAAAGAGCACTGTTGTTCCGATACAAAGAGCACTGTTGTTCCGATACAAAGGATACAAAGCAAAGGTCAGCGACGCAAAAGTGGACCTCAGAGATAACAGAGGCAACGAAAAACACTATTTATGAAGCGCACACAATGGTTCGTTCTAGAAATATCTTCTTATCCTTACTCTTTGAGGCAAAACAGAATTAGAGAAAAAAAGAAAAAGACACTTCTCTCCTATTCACTCTCGATATCTCTTCTATTCACTCTCGACATATCCTCATTTCACTCTCGATATCTCTTCTATTCAATCTCGATATCTCTCCTATTCACTCTCGATATCTCTTCTATTCACTCTCGATATCTCTTCTATTCACTCTCGACATCTCTTCTATTCACTCTCGATATCTCTCCTATTCACTCTCGATATCACTCCTTTCACTCTCGTCATCTCTTCTATTCACTCTCGATATCTCTTCTATTCACTCTCGATATCTCTTCTATTCACTCTCGATATCTCTCCTATTCTCTCGATATCTCTCCTATTCACTCTCGATATCTCTTCTATTCACTCTCGATATCTCTGCTATTCACTCTCGACATCTCTTCTATTCACTCTAGACATCTCTTCTATTCACTCTCGATATCTCTTCTATTCACTCTCGATATCTCTATTCACTCTCGATATCTCTTCTATTCACTCTCGATATCTCTGCTATTCACTCTCGACATCTCTTCTATTCACTCTCGACATCTCTTCTATTCCTCTCGATATCTCTCCTATTCACTCTCGATATCTCTTCTATTCACTCTCGATATCTCTTCTTTTCACTCTCGATATCTCTCCTATTCACTCTCGACATCCCTTCTATTCACTCTCGATATCTCTCCTATTCACTCTCGAC
This sequence comes from Arion vulgaris, assembly GCA_020796225.1. Classification (NCBI taxonomy): domain Eukaryota; kingdom Metazoa; phylum Mollusca; class Gastropoda; order Stylommatophora; family Arionidae; genus Arion; species Arion vulgaris. The sequence continues at coordinate 15,211,078 of CM036764.1, forward strand.
ATCTCTTCTATTCACTCTCGATATCTCTTCTATTCATCTCGATATCTCTTCTATTCATCTCGATATCTCTCCTATTCACTCTCGATATCTCTCCTATTCACTCTCGACATCTCTTCTATTCACTCTCGATATCTCTCCTATTCACTCTCGATATCTCTTCTATTCACTCTCGACATCTCTTCTATTCACTATCGATATCTCTTCTATTCACTCTCGATATCTCTTCTTTTCACTCTCGATATCTCTTCTATTCACTCTCGACATCTCTTCTATTCACTCTCGATATCTCTTCTATTCACTCTCGATATCTCTCCTATTCACTCTCGACATCTCTTCTATTCACTCTCGATATCTCTTCTATTCACTCTCGACATATCCTCATTTACTCTCGATATCTCTCCTATTCACTCTCGATATCTCTTCTATTCACTCTCGATATCTCTATTCACTCTCGATATCTCTTCTATTCACTCTCGATATCTCTTCTATTCACTCTCGACATCTCTTCTATTCACTCTCGATATCTCTCCTACCTATTCACTTCGATATCTCTCCTATTCACTCTCGATATCTCTCCTATTTACTCTCGACATCTCTTCTATTCACTCTCGACATATCCTCATTTCACTCTCGATATCTCTCCTATTCACTCTCGACATCTCTCCTATTCACTCTCGATATCTCTCCTATTCACTCTCGATATATCTTCTATTCACTCTCGATATCTCTCCTATTCACTCTCGACATCTCTTCCATTCACTCTCGACATATCCTCATTTCACTCTCGATATCTCTTCTATTCACTCTCGACATCTCTCCTATTCACTCTCGACATCTCTTGTATTCACTCTCGATATCTCTTCTATTCACTCTCGATATCTCTCCTATTCACTCTCTCGATATCTCTTCTATTCACTCTCGATATCTCTTCTATTCACTCTCGATATCTCTTCTATTCACTCTCGATATCTCTCCTATTCACTCTCGACATCTCTTCTATTCATCTCGACATATCCTCATTTCCTTCGATATCTCACCTATTCACTTCGACATCTTCTTATTCACTCTCGACATCTCTTCCATTCATTCTCGATATCTCTCTCATTCAATCTCAATATTCTCTATTCACTTCTATATCTTCTATTCACTCGACATCTCTTCTATTCACTTATATTCTTCTATTCACTTCGATATCTCTCCTCATTTCACTTCGATATCTCTTCTATTCACTCTGATATCTCTCCTATTCACTCGACATCTCTTATATTCATCTCGATATCTCTTCTATTCACTCTCATCTCCTATTCTCTCGATATATCTTCTATTCACTCTCGACATCTCTTCTATTCACTCTCGATATCTCTCCTATTCACTCTCGACATCTCTTCTATTCAATCTCGATATCTCTCCTATTCACTCTCGATATCTCTTCTATTCCCTCTCGATATCTCTCCTATTCACTCTCGATATCTCTTCTATTCACTCTCGATATCTCTCCTATTCACTCTCAATCTCTTCTATTCATCTCGATATCTCTCCTATTCAATCTCAATATCTTTCTATTCACTTCTATATCTCTTCTATTCACTCTCGACATCTCTTCATTCATCTCGATATCTCTCCTATTCACTCTCGATATCTCTTCTATTCACTCTCGATATCTCTCCTATTCACTCTCAATCTCTTCTATTCACTCTCGATATCTCTCCTATTCAATCTCAATATCTCTTCTATTCACTCTCTATATCTCTTCATTCACTCGACATTCTTCTATTCATCTCGATATCTCTTCTATTCACTCTCGATATCTCTCCTCATTTCACTCTCGATATCTCTTCTATTCACTCTCGATATCTCTTCTATTCACTCTCGATATCTCTCCTATTCACTCTCGATATCTCTCCTATTCACTCTCGATATATCTTCTATTCACTCTCGATATCTCTCCTATTCACTCTCGACATCTCTTCTATTCACTCTCGACATATCCTCATTTCACTCTCGATATCTCTCCTATTCACTCTCGACATCTCTCCTATTCACTCTCGACATCTCTTGTATTCACTCTCGATATCTCTTCTATTCACTCTCGATATCTCTCCTATTCACTCTCTCGATATCTCTTCTATTCACTCTCGATATCTCTTCTATTCACTCTCGATATCTCTTCTATTCACTCTCGATATCTCTCCTATTCACTCTCGACATCTCTTCTATTCACTCTCGACATATCCTCATTTCACTCTCGATATCTCACCTATTCACTCTCGACATCTCTCTTATTCACTCTCGACATCTCTTCCATTCATTCTCGATATCTCTCCTATTCAATCTCAATATCTCTTCTATTCACTCTCTATATCTCTTCTATTCACTCTCGACATCTCTTCTATTCACTCTCGATATCTCTTCTATTCACTCTCGATATCTCTACTCATTTCACTCTCGATATCTCTTCTATTCACTCTCGATATCTCTCCTATTCACTCTCGACATCTCTTATATTCACTCTCGATATCTCTTCTATTCACTCTCGATCTCTCCTATTCACTCTCGATATATCTTCTATTCACTCTCGACATCTCTTCTATTCACTCTCGATTTCTCCTATTCACTCTCGACATCTCTTCTATTCACTCTCGATATCTCTCCTATTCACTCTCGATATCTCTTCTATTCCTCTCGATATCTCTCTATTCACTCTCGATATCTCTTCTATTCACTCTCGATATCTCTATTCACTCTCGATATCTCTTCTATTCACTCTCGATATCTCTTCTATTCAATCTCAATATCTCTTCTATTCACTCTCTATATCTCTTCTATTCACTCTCGACATCTCTTCTATTCACTCTCGATATCTCTCCTATTCACTCTCGATATCTCTTCTATTCACTCTCGATATCTCTCCTATTCACTCTCAATCTCTTCTATTCACTCTCGATATCTCTCCTATTCAATCTCAATATCTCTTCTATTCACTCTCTATCTCTTCTATTCACTCTCGACATCTCTTCTATTCACTCTCGATATCTCTTCTATTCACCTCGATATCTCTCCTCATTTCATCTCGATATCTCTTCTATTCATCTCGATATCTCTTCTATTCACTCTCGATATCTCTCCTATTCACTCTCGATATCTCTCCTCATTTCACTCTCGATATCTCTTCTATTCACTCTCGATATCTCTCCTATTCACTCTAGACATCTCTTCTATTCACTCTCGATATCTCTTCTATTCACTCTCGATATCTCTCTATTCACTCGATATCTCTCCATTCATCTCGACATCTCTTATATTCACTCTCGATATCTCTTCTATTCACTCTCGATCTCTTCTATTCACTCTCGATATATCTTCTATTCACTCTCGACATCTCTTCTATTCACTCTCGATATCTCTCCTATTCACTCTCGATATCTCTTCTATTCACTCCCGATATCTCTCCTATTCTCTCGATATCTCTTCTATTCACTCTCGATATCTCTCCTATTCACTCTCAATATCTCTTCTATTCACTCTTGATATCTCTCCTATTCACTCTCAATCTCTTCTATTCACTCTCGATATCTCTCCTATTCAATCTCAATATCTCTTCTATTCACTCTCTATATCTCTTCTATTCACTCTCGACATCTCTTCTATTCACTCTCGATATCTCTTCTATTCACTCTCGATATCTCTTCTATTCACTCTCGATATCTCTTCTATTCAATCTCGATATCTCTCCTATTCACTCTCGATCTCTTCTATTCACTCTCGATATCTCTCCTATTCACTCTCTATATCTCTCTATTCACTCGACATCTCTTCTATTCACTCTAGATATCTCTTCTATTCACTCTCGATATCTCTTCTATTCACTCTCGATATCTCTCCTACCTATTCACTCTCGATATCTCTCCTATTCATCTCGACATCTCTCTATTCACTCCATCTCTTCCATTCATTCTCGATATCTTCTATTCACTCGACATCTCTTCTATTCACTCGATATCTCTCCTATTCATCTCGATATCTCTTCTATTCATCTCGATATCTATCCTATTCACTCGATATTTCTCTATCACTCTCGACATCTCTTCTATTCACTCTCGATATCTCTATTCACTCTCGATATCTCTTCTATTCACTCTCGATATCTCTTCTATTCACTTTCGATATCTCTTCTATTCACTCTCGATATCTCTTCTATTTACTCTCGATATCTCTCTATTCACTCGACATCTCTTATATTCACTCTCGATATCTCTTCTATTCACTCTCGATCTCTCCTATTCACTCTCGATATATCTTCTATTCACTCTCATCTCTTCTATTCACTCTCGATATCTCTCCTATTCACTCTCGACATCTCTTCTATTCACTCTCGATATCTCTCCTATTCACTCTCGATATCTCTTCTATTCACTCTCGATATCTCTCCTACCTATTCACTCTCGATATCTCTCCTATTCACTCTCGACATCTCTCTTATTCACTCTCGACATCTCTTCCATTCATTCTCGATATTTCTCCTATTCACTGATATCTCTTCTTCACTCTCGACATCTCTTCTATTCACTATCGATATCTCTTCTATTCACTCTCGATATCTCTTCTATTTACTCTCGATATCTCTCCTATTCACTCTCGACATCTCTTATATTCACTCTCGATATCTCTTCTATTCACTCTCGATTCTCCTATTCACTCTCGATATATCTTCTATTCATCTCATCTCTTCTATTCATCTCGATATCTCTCCTATTCACTCTCGACATCTCTTTCTATTCACTCGATATCTCTCCTATTCACTCTCGATATCTCTTCTATTCACTCTCGATATCTCTCATTCACTTCGATATCTCTTCATTCACTCGATATCTCTCTATTCACTCTCGATATCTCTTCTATTCACTCTCGATATCTCTTCTATTCAATCTCAATATCTCTTCTATTCACTCTCTATATCTCTTCTATTCACTCTCGACATCTCTTCTATTCACTATCGATATATCTCCTATTCACTCTCGACATCTCTTATATTCACTCTCTATATCTCTTCTATTCACTCTCGACATCTCTTCTATTCACTCTCGATATATCTCCTATTCACTCTCGACATCTCTTATATTCACTCTCGATATCTCTTCTATTCACTCTCGATCTCTCCTATTCACTCTCGATATATCTTCTATTCATCTCGACATCTCTTCTATTCACTCTCGATATCTCTCCTATTCACTCACGACATCTCTTCTATTCACTCTCGATATCTCTCCTATTCACTCTCGATATCTCTTCTATTCAATCTCGATATCTCTCCTATTCACTCTCGATATCTCTTCTATTCACTCTCGATATCTCTCCTATTCACTCTCAATCTCTTCTATTCACTCTCGATATCTCTCCTATTCAATCTCAATATCTCTTCTATTCACTCTCGACATCTCTTCTATTCACTCTCGATATCTCTTCTATTCACTCTCGATATCTCTCCTCATTTCACTCTCGATATCTCTTCTATTCACTCTCGATATCTCTCCTATTCACTCTCATCTCTTATATTCACTCTCGATATCTCTTCTATTCACTCTCGATCTCTCCTATTCACTCTCGATATATCTTCTATTCACTCTCGACATCTCTTCTATTCACTCTCGATATCTCTCCTATTCACTCTCGACATCTCTTCTATTCACTCTCGATATCTCCTATTCACTCTCGATATCTCTTCTATTCACTCTCGATATCTCTCTATTCATCTCGATATCTCTTCTATTCACTCTCGATATCTCTCCTATTCACACTCAATCTCTTCTATTCACTCTCGATATCTCTCCTATTCAATCTCAATATCTCTTCTATTCATTCTCTATATCTCTTCTATTCACTCTCGACATCTCTTCTATTCACTCTCGATATCTCTTCTATTCACTCTCGATATCTCTCCTCATTTCACTCTCGATATCTCTTCTATTCACTCTCGATATCTCTTCTATTCACTCTCGATATCTCTTCTATTCACTCTCGATATCTCTCCTATTCACTCTCGACATCTCTTCTATTCACTCTCGACATATCCTCATTTCACTCTCGATATCTCTCCTATTCACTCTCGACATCTCTCCTTTTCACTCTCGACATCTCTTCTATTCACTCTCGATATC